>JAHXMU010026336.1:1730341-1866419 GCA_019455685.1 Philornis downsi | reverse complement strand
ATTCAGTTCTAAAGAAGTTAGTAAGAAAACAGTTTTGTCAACTGAATGCAGGAACAATTTGGATAACCCTTAGATTAAATATATTTAACTGAAAGGAAACTACTATCAATCATAAAATGGACTGCTATTTTCCAACTAATACTTCAGTATTTGATTACTCATTTATTAGGACATCCACCTACAGAATTTCGAGTTGTTCACATATATAGATTCGATCAAAAATTAAAAAAGAAAATTGTATGATTATTAGGAAAGTTTGTGGAAGTGACTTCAGAATTAAAAGAACTTGTACAAACAGCCAATGGTAATATCGAGTACTGCTTTAGTGATATTGTGATAGTTTCAAAAAGTTAAAATTTGTTGTTTGCACGGAATATCCGTTGTGATAAATGATCTGCTAAAACAGAAGAAAATTTTATTTTACAAAACGGTCGTTATGTTGTAAGTTATTACTATCAATTATTTTTATAACAAAATACATTTAAAATTCTTTCGATTTAGACTTACCCGCACACATTGTTTAAGAAACATACATATTATTCTAAAATACATTTTAACTCATTTTATGTCTTGGTTCTTTGCGATGCGATAAGTAGCCATAGTCTGCCCGCAAGTAACATAAATCATACAGACTTGACGGTATCGAGATACTTATATACGAAGCAAACTGCATCAGCATTATTATCAGCACCATTACTCCAACAAAAATTATATATATACATATATATATACGATACATAAGTTTATAAGTGAGGATTAGTGTGACTCGTTTTGGTAGGGAATATGTTAAAATTTAGGAAATTCAACTTACTCAACTTAGCAACGATGAAAAGGAAAAAAATATCGATATAAAATTTGACCTTCACTTGTCAAGGGCTAATTGTTTCTGCAGACACCTTCAAAATCCTGCGGCAATTGTTCTGTCAGTGAAATATTACCATCTGTCTCTGCGATCCAGCGGCACACAGACTCGTTTGTACTTAAATTTATTTCTTCCCCACGATTGGATACATCCAACCGGACTTGTCTCTATTATTTGAAATGGTAAAAGTGTAACGTCTAGAAGTATGCTTTTAAAGTAAAAAAAAAAACAAAATCCTTTGAGAGATATGAGATATGGGAGAGCTTCACACATTCAGTGAGTTTACACGCATTCTAGTTTCAGACTCACTCAACGGAACCTACAGTTTAACGACGGATCCAAACGTCACAGTCTAAGAGGACAATCGTGCGTAGTAACCATCGCGCTACGGACGTAAGACAGCTGCCGTAAGATAACATGAATCTCTTAGAATCTATGCGCAGCCGTATATTTTGCCACACCGTTGTCATGGATTATAAAAACGAATTTACTGATTTTCCGAAAATCAATTTGTTTCCTGTAACTCCTCACTCGTAGACTCAGCAACTTAAATTTTAGTCCATTGTATTGGCTCATAATGATCGGCAGAATTTAAAAAAAAAAACACGATCACGTCTTTTTTGGAGCCTCCCATACAAATGACCAGTTTAATATATTGCAAAAAACTAAACATTTTACGGTCCCAGGGACGGGGGAATCAAAACAAGGTTGGAAATCCCGAGATACACTCTCATCCTGAAATGTTATTTTATGGAAGTCCTCTGGATTGTTTTGATGACATGTTATTTTAGGCTGACGCTATGATATTCCCTAAGGCGGAAATGTGTTGACAATTACTTTTCATAACTATGCCAAGATAAAGTCGGGCTTAACTTAATATACATATACGGTTAGCCTATCATTAGTTACTGTGCTTTATATCTGTGGTCACAACCCATAACAGCCTAAGTCTGTTTTTTAATATTTTCAGTACAGGAGTTTAAAGTTTTGAATCTTCACTGAAAATCAGGAGACGGTGTTTTTGGAAAACTTTGCTACAGATTCCAAGGAAACGAATTTCTTTACTTGGTTGTTAACAAAAAATAGTTGTTTATTCTCGAAGTCAAAAGATATTATCGAAAAAGACACTTAGGCTCTTTTGAATTGTTGAACGAAAGAAAGTCAAAAAGTTCAAGTTGAGTTAGGCTATTAAATAAAAAACTTTAAATTTGGAGAAAGACCTTAACTCAATTTATGTTTATCAAAAAACGGAATTGCAATTCGGAATAAGAGCTTAACTCAAGTTAGGAAAATAAAATTGTTTCTTTATTTTTTTGGATTAACGACTTAAGTTGATTTAGGCAATGATGAAAAAATAATGTTTATATTTGTTGTAATCCTAAATTGACTTAGGCAGTTATGCCAAAACAGTCATTTAGAAAAACAACTTAAGCTATTAAGTTTTTAGGATTAATTGCCTTCCTAGAAGAGATACAAACATGAAAATTTAGAATTTAGAGCAAATAAATTTATATACGCTGAATACGATGGTGCTAATAACTCAATTGTGTCCTAACTCGAGTTAGGCTGTTACGGGTTGTGACCACAGATATATCTAAATAGTGTATTGTATGTCTAAATAGTACAGCAAGTGAAAAATGGTTACACAGTTCTGTTTATAAAGGGTGGCGCATAAGTAACGTTAACGGCGACTACACTGAATGCATTCTTGTGCATAATTTGGGTTTAACTCGTGAACCAATTGCATCTTGTATGCGAAAAGTGGTAACATACAAGTATGTAAAATTCTTTGCAAAGACCGCCTAGACGTCTCTAACTGCTGAGAACGTCGCCTGGGGAAAATTTCGGGGTTTTCCTCAATACTTGTTTGCACTCGAGCAATGATCACTTCTTCTTCCAGCACTCGGAAGATCACAGAAAACCCCTTGTTGACCAAAACGCTGAGAAAATGGTAAATTGTTGGAGCGCTAGGAGCATTTCGAACATGAAAGAAATTTCGATATGATCGGAATAATCGAAAACTGACTTTCAAAGCAAAATTGAAGAACTTTGGTTTTTTGTTCTGTGCTGGGCCTTTCCATTATAAATTTCCCAAGTAGTATTTTGGTTAATTCTGTAAAGAGACAAAAAAAAAAGACTTAAACAAAAAATTTATTCACTGATCTAATCTTAGCGTTACTTATGCGCCACCTTATACTACTAGCTAAATGTATGAATAAATTAACTAAAAGTTCGTGCGTACTGGTTTTGTTATCCAGGAAGCGGTCGGAACTATGTTTGGTGGATGTTACAATTCCCGTAAATAATAATCCATAATCCACTACAGAAATTTCAATCTGGTGAAGTGACTTACATATACATTTCCCCAACTTAATGTATCGCAAAAGTGTGAGGGAAGCCAGAAGGAAATGCATTAAGTTGTTATCAATTCGCAAGTGACCATAAGAAGCGTGGAAATTCATATAACATTCCTCCGCAAAATCAAACTTAATAAAATCAATTGAATAAAACACATGAATATGGGAATATAACGGGTTATCTATTTAGTGGTTTCAAAACCGCCGGTCTGGATAGGTTGTCAGCCGTTAAATACCTGTCATTTGAAATATTATTTATTTAGTAAAAGGGTTGCTATTTACGAATATGGATCGTTTAACAACCAAATAATGTGAAAAAAAGTTAAAGCTTACTACAAAAGCGTTGATTTAAACGTGGGCAATTTTCGTGCATTACGGGGTGATTATGGTCATCATGATCGACCTACTGTGCAAAAAATTGGCAACATTATAAAGCGTTACAGATGTGGTCAGACCGAAATGTGCGAAAAAGTGATCGAAAACTACCTCAAAATGATGGCTGCAGCCATCCAGAGGCGGTCAGTTGAGTGGCATCGTATTTCGTATATAATCGCAAAGTCAGAGCGTTATAATGAGATAAAAGTTTCACCGAAATCATAGCTCTATGTGCGATTTATTTAACTTTACTTTTGAAACCGAAAAATGAATAACCCGGTATGGATTAAATTGGATAATTTGAAAGGGGCTAAGTTCTTTCACTACAGTAAACGAATGAGGAATTAAAGCAAAAAAAGTCAAATTGCGAGAAATCAATCAATATATATGTAAAAGATCTGTCAGGAGGGTTGCCATTTTTATTCTCATAACTTACTTTACTAAACGCTAATGTGCAGCAAATTTGACTAAAATTAATTAATTTGCACAAATTAATATAAAAGAAAAAAATCTAGGCTGCCATAACCTACCGATAAGTTGAGTTACTGAGGAAAGACTGAACTTCGGAAGATCGCTAATTTGTGTGGGTGGTACCAGATGGAGGTACCATCTTTTTACTGGGATTCTACAATGGACATGCACTTATCGTGAATCGAAGATAGTAAAAGAAATATGAACCAAAGAATATATGGGTTAAACCTGTTATTTTGTTTGAGAGGCTAAAAAAGACGTGATCAATTTTTCTAAATTCTGTGAATCCTTATACATTATGGTACAATACGGTGGACACAAATTTAAGTTGCTGTTGTCTTTACAGGATTTACAGGGAACAACTTGACTTTCGGAAAATCGTTAAATTAGTATGAGGGGTACAGAAAGTGTCTTACAATAGTAATTGAGACCAAAATGGTGAATGCTTCTCAAATTGTGACGTTCGGAATGATAGTTAAAATGTAAGTAATTCTGAAAATAGAATGCGTGTAAGCTCACTGAATGTGTGAAGCTCTCCCATATCTCAATCATGGGATACAAAGGATTTTGTATATTTTTACTTAAAATTCGTACTTCTAGGCGTTACATTTTTACCGTTTCAAATTATAGAGACCTTCGTTCCTACCGTAATAGAACATATCAGGTTGAGAATATTTCTACATCTATATCTATCACTGGAATTTTGTCCAAGAATCCAGGGAATTTTTTTGAACCGCCAAATGTTTAGTATATTGCAAAAAACCGAATATTTTAATGCAGTCCGCGAAGTCTACATAGAATAGATATCAGACTTAGTTTTTCTTCACCAAATCGCTATGCTTTCGGAATGATAACAATATTTACATTAACTAATCTTTCAACTGACCATATTAAACTGTGACTTCTCTAAGTGTGATAACCCTTCCGTGTGACAGTAAGATTTTTTAAAATTACAATTACTATTACAAAAAATAAATTTTGGATAATTGTTGAATTTGGCAGTTGTTGCTAAGAAGTTAGATAATACATACCTCCTCCGTAGTTAAACAGACAGTTTTTTTTTGTGCTTTTACAGAATTTCCATTGAATTGACAGCTCTTCTCGATTATAAAATGTAGACTTGGGTATTCTGATCAGCGGTTTCCTATTTCCTTACCTTTATTTGGTTCAAGCAGCAACTGTAGGCTCTCGTAATAAATATTTTAAACGAATGAATTTTTTATTAGAAAATTTTAGTTTTCAGGTTCAATTTAAACGAACCGGCAAATTATCAAACCAACATTTTCATTTCTGAAGTATGAATAATTGGTAATATTTGGCAAAGATAAGTACTTTTGATCCAAATAGACTTCGTTACAAACAAGCGTGGAACATTTAGTTAATCCTCTTAATCAGCGTTGTAAATAATCATATGCTGAAGATTTACTCAAATGGGAAAAGCAATATTACGACCTTCAGAAAATATTGTAAATTATTTGGAAAATATTACCTGTTTTAGTTCTCACACCCATTGTATAACTAATTTCAATTTCTTTCATGAAATTTTATGCGGAATGTGGTATTATAAATAATTGGCATAAGATGTATTTGAGATTTTTCGGGAATTCCTGGGATTTTGGAAAATTTAAATATTTTCCTCGCTTCCATTGACATTAAAAAATCAGCAAATTGTATTTTCTGGCTTCAGAAGACACCTAAAATTTCCATATTTATTATTTTAGTCAATATTTCTAATACATATGATTTTCAGACATTTGATTTCTACTTTTTTAAAGTTGCAAATGAAATTCTCTGATTTTGCTTTATTTATTGAATAGAATGTCGAAAATATGAAAATGTGTTTAAATTTTCATATTTTCGACATACTATTTAAATACTCGTATGTAAACTCTAATATGAGTAAAAAAAATTAAAATTTCAAAAATTCTTATGTCAAAATTTGTCAAAAATATTATAATATAAAATATAATTTTGAAATTTTTAAACGGATACCGTATTTCTAAAAACCGCACCAAACCAATGTCCCCGGGTGACGTTGCATGTACTAGTACGAGTATATTCTCGTCCTATCTCAGTCGTCAGATTTTCGTTCTTTTTGTGAGTAGTCGCACCATGTCCACGTGATAAATTCTACTTTAACCAGTCCTGTACTAAGTGCATCTGACAAGCGAAATTTTCCAGTTTGATAATTCTCTTAATAAGATATAGATTGAAATGTCCTGATTAGGGACAGAAATCACTACAAAATAGAATAACATTTCGGAACAGATACTTCAGAAGCGGCGCGATAATTTTCTGTACATTTGAGAGATGGCAGGGATTTCAGCCGTGTTCTTTGAATTTTCCAAAACTTTAAGATTAAACGTCACCCTATAGTGGATGCATGTTCGCCGATACTGCCAGGCACGGCCGGTGATTGCAGCAAACTGTTAAAGCTATTCATTTGTTTCGGATGAAAGACGCATCTGTTGGAGCGTAAATGAAGTTGTAAGAGTTAATCTCCTTAGTAGCTAAAATGTTGGCAGCTAAAATACTATTTAATGTAAAATAGTTGAAATCTGTAAAACTTAAAATATATACTTAAGAAAATTTGATAGTAGGAAGAACGAATTATGATCACTTTGTTTCATTCCATTGGCTGACATCAACATATTTTTGCCTATCTCAAATCTTGCGAGAATTTCACTGCCAGGGGTCCATTGCTGGCAAGAAAAGAAAAGAAAAATTATTCTTTTTTAGACAAGGAAACAGCGACCTTGCGTCGATAACAGTCTACAATTTTTAAATAATTCGGTTACAAGAAATTTAGAAATCCTGTTAAAGAAAATTAATCTTCTATACCTGCCCATTATTTATTATATTTCAAAGAATATTTCATTGGTAAAACGAGCTATGCTGAGTTGTTACTCAGGAGAGGAATAAGATTTATCTTACAACGGGACGCTACATCGTCCACGGCACTATTGACCAAAATCTATGATAATGGACAGTAAATTTGGGAATCCAACTTTGGGTCTGTCGACATGTGCAGTAGGGTATACTATGCTTCCTATACAAAATGACGAATTTGACTAACCTTTTGCCTATAATTTCTAATTGATGCGCCCGATTACAATTCAATCACTCGGAATAATTTATATCGCTCCTTCAGGGACATCCCATACCAATGAGCTAGAGTCCTGGAATATTGTGTTTCTCATCTCACTGAGACATTGCTTATGGTTCTTCCTTAAACTCTAGCTTACGTCTATAACCACAAGTCAAACGCATACCATCCGGTATACCACATACAAAATGGCGTGGTTGCCAAAACCCTCTCAACCTATAACCGTAAAGTTCAGAATTGGTGTGCTCTATTATTTAAAATAAACGAATAAAGTACAGGGTGGCGCATGAATAGTGCGTAATTTCAATGTCAATGGGACCGTTATTTAAAGAAGTTGAAGATATTTTTACCCAGATTTTTGGTTCCAGCAAGGTGGAGCAGCTGCACACATAGCCAGACCAGTTATGACGGAGCTCCAACGAAAATTCCCAAACAATTAAGAAACTCTACTTTCCGCTGGGCTCCAAGGTCACCTGACTTGGACTGCGTCAAACTTTTTTATGGGGTTATGTCAAACCAGGGGTGTACAAAACCAAACCAAGAAATTTGATTGAATCGAAGCAGTTAATTAAAATAATAGTTATGACGAATGAGTAATTTTTTGATCAGATATCGCTTATGCGTGAATGGGCATGGAGCTCACTTACATTCTATCATCTTCTAAACCAACTAGTTATGTAAAATAAAATTGAATTTTCTATACAATAACAAAATAAAATAAATGAAATACATTGATTAAAATAGTATTTGAAGTTCCGATTATATGTAGCGCAATAAGAACATATTTTCATAATTAGAGCTCGTCGAAATTGATTGAGTTCAGAAATTAGTTATAGTTTCGATAGTCCTTATGCCAGAAATACTACAATTGTTGTGGCTGTTCCACATAAGATGGGGAAAAATAACATTGTGTTCTTCTGTGGTATCAGTAACTTTATTTCTGTACACTTTGAAATTTTTTTGTATTATTTATGCAAGAAGCGATTCGTCTCTCAATTCCTAGAAGTTTGCTATGCTGACGACACGATTGTGAGGACATGCATCATGTTTGGCGAATATTTAATTATTTTTAATGCAGTTGCATCTCCCACACCAATTTCAATGAATTCCTCTTTTGTGCGACAGCTATTTTTTCCAGTTTCAATGGATGACAAATATGAGTGGAATAATGAAGATTTCTGAGAATCACATAGCAGTTATGTTGAACTTTTTTTTTTATGAATAGGAAAGAAAAAAAAATTCACTACACCCTCTGCCTTAGGATTAAGGTAGTATTCGGCAAAAGCAAAACAATGCAAATTCATGTCAAGCCAATAGGTAAATTTTCATTTTTTTCTAACGAAACACTTCCCGAAACGAAAGAACTTTTTTATGTAGGTAAAGCTCCAAAACGATTTTTGCTTTGTTAAAAAGTCGTCAAAGTTCCTTTCGCATAGTGAGAGTTGGCGTTAGTTTTCGACTTTTAGATGCTTTTTCGGTTCCAGATCTGTTAAATAAAGCTTTTGTAAAATATGAAGTATGCCAATAGAGAAATAGCATCTATAAGTATTTATAATTGCAGGACATATATTTTTAAAACTTAACTCCAATTCAATTTTACAAAGGCAAACATCCGTTGCAATCTCTTTAAATATTACTACACTTTACACTTTAATTCATTAAAGATTTGCGCAAAATATTTAAGCAAAGTTATATTTTATTGCAATTTTTATTGCGCCTACAAATTATGAAGTATTGATTTTTGCTAAATCGCTCAATTAGAATGAAAGTCGCTAAAAAGCTACAGTAAATTATTATAAAGCAACCCAGCAAAATAGGTGCATCCGCGGAAGCTAAAATTCACCGCAATTTTTAGAGCAAAGTGGTGAAAATTTGTGTAATCACCTATGAATTTAACGCAGGCTTATCATAGAAAAGATACAGCTATTATGATGTGCCTTCTTCACATTTTCATGAGAGTTTGATGCAATATTTATCAAAAAAATTTTGTTTTTAGATCAGAGTTTTTAAACCGAAATTAGATCGCAAAACAGAATTTCGAAGTCGATTCCATAAAAATTAATAGTATTTAAATGTAATTTAATTCAACAACTGCCGAGTTTGAGCTTTTTTTTTTTTTTGAATAACTTTCAGTTTTTTTTGCTGGGAATAAAACGAACGAGTTTTAATTTTTTTTATAATTTAAATATCGGAAGAAAATTTGAGTTTTCTGATGCTTTTGAATGGAATATGGAAAAGCCACAGTATTTTTCTATTTTCTTTTCTTTATCCAACGCATGATGTGCGCAAAAATGGCTGAATTTAATAAGATTGAAAGAAAGATATGAATCTAAGCATCTAAGCATATGGATTAAGTCGGCCATTTGTATGTAAAATATAACATAGGGCGTAGTTAGCAGTTGATTTATTTCAAATTTCACAATTCATAGAGCAATACAACAGACGAAGACAATAGACAAATGCCACGGCACAATTAGAAATTGGAGACGAAAGGCAGAATTTCGGGAAACTGTCATCGAAAAATGTATTTTTTATACATTGGAAAAAAATCAAAAAGTGGAAAATCTGCTTTTTGTATTAACAATAGATCCCTAAATGCGTCCCACAAGAATCTTTTTACACGAAAGACTCTTTTCAAAGCGGATGACGTCCTATCAGAACATCTTCTACATGAAAAGATGTATTTCCTACATGAAAACCATCTTTTCGGCAAAAAATCGTGAGTACTTTATGACATGAAAAACTCTTTACCAAACCTCTTTCGCCAGAATAAGCGTTTAGTGCGAACGCATCTTATACTTCGTACGCGCGTGTACATTAAAACAATTAAATTGGAAGTTGAGTTATTTTGCAATTTATTTTAATCTTTCTGCAAATTTTCATAGTTATGGGTTTAATGTTTTAACTACAATTTTTCATCCTAATAGCTCAAATTTTGGACAAAGCAGTTTACTTTATTATCATTGCAAAGTTTTATCTGAAAAGCAATTTTTGAAAAATCCGTTCACAAATTACAGATAGGCCCTCCTTTTTTACCTCTTTACTCTCCGTTTTTTTTTTTCTACGAAAGAATTTTCAAAAATTCCCCTTCATCGCACGCACACAGGGATTTACGCTCCCAATTTCATAATTTTAATTTCAACTGTTTGATCCAGTACCACTTTTTGCCCTCACTTCTCCATTCTTCCCCCTAGAATTCATAATTCATGATTCTATCTTCAATTTCGTCCCCTTTGTTTATTGATGTATTACCTAAAAGTGCGAATATCGAAAAATCGCTTTTTTGGGGAAACTACACTATAAAAATATAATTTTTCATTTTATAATTTTGCTTCAGCCATTTATTATTATCGATGGTACTATTTTTGGCCTGTTCTTATTGCTGTTCTTATGTGCACATTAATACAGATGTCCTTAGGCACACAAGATGGTACCATTTATCTTCTCTTTCTGTCAGCATTGTTCAATAAAAGTATGAATTTTGAAAAAAATATTTTCCTGTTTTGCATATTCTGCAAGGAAATAGGTACTCGCAATTATTACGAATTCAGTATCAACCATTTGTTGTGGGCAGCGGTTCAATTTTATCCCAGAAAATGAAATGTGTCGCAAAATTCCATTCTTACTTTACATCTAATTTTTAATAAACATCAGCATCGATTTTTATAACTCTTGATTTACCTGTTTAGACTGGTGCCTTTTTATTCCCTTTTTACCCTGTGTTTACCCCTAAAGGCACGAACGTAAAACTTCCTCCTTATCGCGCGTTTAGTCTGTATGTGAAATATAGGTTCCAATTTGAGTGATTATAACTATAGTCTTTAGAGCTGGGCAATAATACCGAATACGAAAAATGACTGTGGTAATGTTTGCCTAACATGGAGACAAATTTTCGTGATGTTATCTACAGCCGATTGATCTAAGCAATCATACTTGATTTGACTCTTCATACCCCGTTTTTTTAACCATACTGGCACGAATTCCGAAAAATCCATTTTTGTCGCGTGCCTACTCTGGAAGGACAACAAAACAATCAAATTTCATGCCTTGTTTTTGCCACTACAAGTACAGGGTGTCCGTCGGGAAGGTATACTACTTTGTTTGTTTATAATTTTTGATAAAATGTTAGAGAATGGATCTTATATTGATAAATGTTTTATTTAATGTCACCAATTATATATGGAATACAATATCAGATAAATGTCTGCCTCTGTTAGCCTCACAAATGCGAGCCCTTTTTTTTCATTACATTCTCACACATTTCACGCGGTATTTCATTAATTTCATCACGAACATTTTGTTTGAGTTGCTCAAGCGTTTCTCAATCGATGATTGATTTTGAGAAAATGTTAACGATTAAAACACGTTGGTTTATCGAATATTTTTCCATAAAAATTTGCCACGTTTCTACTTCACGACTGCCAAATATGAACTGTCAAGACTAATGTTTACGAAAATGGCGGCACCCTGCATGAAAATCGAAAAATCCTAGGTGGACAATACGAACAGCATTTTCGTATTTTAGTTTTTCGTGATTCTAGTTACAGCCATTTGGGCTGGACGTTAGTACCGGATACTTACCTTTCCATCCTGTTTTTATCCCTAAAATGACAAATTGTGAGAAAGATCGTCTCATCGCCCACCTACTCTATAAGGGGCATGTCGTTTTATTAGTCGTTTGGGGTACGCGATAATCAGTCAGTCTCTGACTGAAAGACAGATAGTCAGTCGGCCAATCAGTATTGCAACAATTTTAATAAATAGATATTCTCGTTTGATAACTGAATCGCCGTTTAAGGTGCATTGCTTCATTACATTTGGAAACCCTTATATTGTAATGTCCTATTTCGTGTACCATCGAGCGCACAGCAGCACATGTACATGCAAATACTTATCTCTTTTTCAATTCATAGTCCAGCAAAACTAATTCCAAGTGAAAATATCGTAAAAACATATTCCAATCCCGTTTAAATCCTCACAGATTTCAGGAAATTCCTTCATTCGTTCGACGTTAGAAAACATTTACTGCCATAATATACGTAACGAGGGTTCTATTGCTCGTACACACTTATTCAAATTCGGTCCGTATTCTCCTTGGTTTTATGACTTTCCAATGCATAACTTTATATATGCATGCGGGCAAGTGAGGGAGTAGACAACGAATACGTGTGAATGTAATAAAAGACGTAGAAGAATATTCGAAGGAAATCCTCTATTTTACAATTTTATGATGGCGTGATTCGTAAGCTAATATATACGTTGTACTAGAGTGAACAATACCTATAGGGTGATTTTTTAATAGTATTTTTTTTTAACCCGAATAAAACACTCAAATTTGCATCATATATTAAAATTTTTTATTGGAATCGATAAATTGGTCCTTGCCATTTAATTTTTTAAGATAATTTCATGTAAATGTTGTTCGCAGCTCCGTCTCAAAATGTCCATTCGGAAGATCCAATTTTATGTTATGTGTTTTGTTATCTTGTAAGGCTTCAATAGTATTCGGCTTGTCCATATAGACTAACGACTTGACATAACCCCACAAGAAATAATCAAGAGGCGTTAAATCGCAAGATCTTTGGGGCTAACTTACACGGCCAAATCGAAGTATAAGCTGTTCGCCAAATTCATTCCTCAATATAGCCATTGCTTCACGAGCAGTGTGGCATGTTGCACCGTCCTGATGAAACCACATGTCAACCAAGTTCAACTCAGCCAATTGGGGCAAGAAGAAAAATTCCTTGTGCTTGAGTAACACATGTCCAATCGCTGAGAACGGCGACGAATTGACTTTTCACGATCGTCATTAACACTGGTTACTACGGCTGCAATATTTTCTTCGGTACGCACTCCCATGCGTAGAAGTCGATGGTTTTATGTCCAACAAAGTAAATTAGGTGCGAAATTTGGAGATAACAGCACGAATTGTTGATTCAGCAGGTCGATTATGACGACCATAAAATGGTCGTATCAAACGATGCACATTTGTCACAGAGCACGAATTTTGATAATAAATTTCAACGATTTGCAGTCGTTGCTCGTTTGTTAGTCTTTCCATGATGAAATGGCAGAGTATACTGTACACTTTTCACTTTGACAGATAACGTTTGGACGCCGTTACCAACCAGTGCAGCCAACCTGAAAAACTTAATTCTTAAAAAATCTCCCAATATATCTAAAATGCTGCAACCGATTTTTACTTTGTGCTCGGATTGCAATGTGACCTACAACCATTGCCTCTGAATCAACCTGTCGACGAGTGTTTTAACAATCGTCTCCGAGGTGAGTTTATATATATTTGATTAGATTTCAATAAATACAACTTGCACCTGCAGATAATGTCAACATTTAATGCTAAACTGTGGCCATTAAAAACATTTAAACCATGCTTGAACGCTCCATTTGCTCTGTTAAACTATGGCAGCAGCCGAGGGAGTTGTTTGGAGTTTTAATATCCCACATTTTTTGGAGACGTTTACGTTTGATTACTGTAAATGCACTGTAAGAATCGATTGAAGAAGAACTGGAAAAAACCAGTATGCAATGATGAGAATTTGCGACTATTTTTACATCTGCGGACAACCTGCGCAGTTGTTAACACACAATGTCATTCTTCTCAGTGTTGTGCTTATTGAAGAACATAAATGCAGGAGTGTCAATTTTTTTCTTTCTTTCTTTTCTTCTTTTTTTTTTTTTGAGAAGATACTTTTGACTTCTGGACGAAGTTGGAACAATATAATATTTTGAACAGGCTTTTCATTTTTGTAGGCACAATTTGATTAAAAAATATTTCTTGAGTTTAAGAAACGATATTATCTGGACTAAGCAACCTTTGTAAGATTACGGATTTAAAAAATGAAATGTATTCGGAATCACTTGAAACTCGACCATTCCACGCGTGTCATTTCGCTGGTTTCAGTTCTTGAATATATCTCACAGATGACGAATACAAACATGGTTTTTGTGATCGACATGTGTTTTAAAAACTGTGGCCCGTTTTTAAATATAAACAGTGGAATTAGAAATTATATTTTATTCTCATGAAATTGAGAAATTTTATTGTAGAGAAAAACTAAAATTTTTTTGGAGATTTTTTAATTCTTTAATATGAAAAATATGTCCAATTAGAAAAGTTCAATGTTATAAAATATTTTCGTATAGCTTCATCCATTTTTTGCTTTCAAGTAAAGTGAAATAAAACACACATAAAGCTATGATTTCGATGAAACTTTTTTCATTATATGCTTGGACCTTGCCATTATGTGCGAAATACAATGTTACTTAATCAACCGCCTCTGGGTTGTTTGCATCAGTGGATTCTTCGAGAGACTATGGCCCAATGACACCTAAAGACCATAATGCTTGCTAAACCGTCCCTTTTTTTCGGATGCAATGGCTTTCCACAATCGCTTTTGGTTTCTCCGGGCCCCATATACGACAAAAAAAAATAATTATGAAGTACACTTAAAAAAGTTCATCTTTCCTCAACAAGTTTTTCATCATTCACTATTTAAAAAAAGTTTCTAGAATCCTTATCCAGCAGACCGATACCAATGTTACAACGTCTGCAGTCATTATTGAAGCCGTGGGAAATTTTATGTTAAGTTTAGTTGTTGAAGACTTTTTCTTTAGCAGTGAGTTAATTATAATAAAAATTCTTCACTCAATAAGTTTCGATTAATCCAGAGTAATTGAACATATTAAAACTATTAAAATTGTTCGCAAATATAGAAAATTATTTTAGTATTGTACTGTACGCAAAAAATAGTTTTTAATGTTTATTTATTTATTTATTTATTATATTTCACTGCAATTAACACTAATTAGCAATAACAATTCTTATATATTATTATTATTTTTATTATTTTTATTGTTATTATTATTATCAAACGCCTCTTTCCCGCCCAGATACCGCGCGAGCTGGGGTTCATTTACAGCTGAACATGATAGTGGTCGCGGCCACAAGTCACTTCAGCACTATATTAATTGGCCGGATCACGTGCTTAGCATTTAGCATTTGGTGTTGCACAGTTTTTTCATTCTAATCTCACATTGCACCTTTAATGTGTCTCTTATGAGTGTGTGGTGTATAACTCTCATTTCATCCACTCCCAAGTGTTTGAAGGATTGATCAGAACGTAGTATTTGTACTACACCCCCGTTCAGCGTAAATCCTTCAGAATGCACTATCATTTCGACAGGCTTGCACTTTTCAAATCCAAATTGCATGCATATATCACTACTAAATCTCTCTACTATATCCAGTAAGTTCAAGAGGTGATATCTTGATCGTGCACACAATTTCAAATCATCCATGTATAGTAAACGGGTGACTGCAGCCTGCCTTTGTTGGTGACTAATACGGTATCCATTAGGAGAGTCATTTAACACTTTACTGAGAGGTGTTAGGGCAAGGCAGAACCATAATGGACTGAAGTATTCACCTTGAAAAATATCCCTATTTATCCGAATTTCCCTGGCACAGATGTCGATGAGGATCATTTGCGTTTTCCATGGAGGCATTATACTTTCAAAAAATGCAATTATTTACCGGTTCACTCCATTAACCCTAATTGTTTGTACATGTGGGGTACGTTATCAAATGCCTTCCTGTAATCAATATACGGGACACTTAGATTTCGGTGATGGCAAACTGAATTCCTTGTTATAATTGCATCAATTGAAATCACCTCCTTGTATCCTCGTGAGTTTCTTGCGCATCCCTTTTGCTCCAATGGTAAAAATTGTTTTCAACATTTCAACATAGATTTTCTCCGATACCATTCCTGTAAGCAACTTGTAGATAACCGGTAAACATGTAATTGGTCGATAGTTCTGGGGATCTTTAGTATCACTACTTTTGTACAAAAGAAACGTTCTTCCCGTTGTAAAGGGTGGCATTGTGGTTTCTCCATTCAAGAATTCATTCAGAAGTGAAGCTAAATGTGGGTCGATACTTGTGAAACGTTTTAACCAAAAATTTTGAATATCATCTACTCCTGGCGCCTTCCAATTTTTGGCCTTGCCCAATGCTGCTTTCAAATCAGATTCCGTCATTGTACTGTCCTGCATTTCCTCCGTGCGCATTAAATCACTCCATATTGGATTTTCGTGACATGTTACAGCTGCTTCCCATAATCATCCCCAGAATAGCTCTATTTCCGGTCGATTGGGATTTGTGGTCTGATAGTTCCCCAATCCTGTATTCTCTTCTTTCTCTAGATCGCGGTAGAATTTTTTTTGATTTACTACAAACAGCGTATTATCTATCATCCATTTTCTGCTCACCAAATGTGTTCTTAATCTACTGCTAACAGCTTGTAGGATTTAAATGCGACGATCGATAATATCATTTAAGATTCTACGTGTTAGCATTTCCATATTCTCAGACCGCAGAATTTGTCTTACCCTTTGGATCAGCTGTTGTGAACCGATTCCTCGTTGATACTGGATAAGCCTTTCAATTTCAGCTCACAATCTGGATTTTTTCCTCTTCAGACGTCTTTGTCAAAGCGGTTTATTATCCCCTCTTCGGTTACCATTCACATCCATTCCAATCCTTACACCACACATTTTGCACACCGTCATTGCGGCACAATATAGTACACTGTGAACATATTCAAAAGTAGGATATTCCCAAGGACCCTATTTGTAATACCATTCAAGTATTCCAAACTTTTCTCAACTTGTTTGTTAAGCTGGATTTTGGGAATTTGAGGTCTACAAAGCGGATCCAACATTCCATATTCCAGGCTGGTTCTTTCAGATTCATCCAGAACAGTTTGAAAATGAACATCTTCTTGAGGACTTAACGATATTCTCGGTTCAATTACCTCATCATCTTCGTTTTCTGATCGTACGTGAACTTCTTCCTCGTGTATTAAAACGAATCGGATTTAACATGTAATACAGTGAAGTGAAATCTACGCTTGTTGTCATTAAGTACATTTTAATGTACTCCTCTCATTTCCTTCACGTATGTGAGAGAAACTCTTCTCAAATAGAAAGGAGCTCGGGCAAAATTAGATTGACACGATGGTGGTCATAGCCATTTCTATTAACATTACTATAATTGTGGGTAAAGAGGATGTTTCATCTTACGGTCATGCCAAATGTGTGGTTGCGCACATTGTACGAGTATACTCACCACCATACTCAATATACTTTTACTCGAAGAAATGTAAGTATGAATCTTTTTGTCACTCCATTATGTAGAAGTTAGAAATGCCCATCTGCCGCCCCGTAGAGTATATATATGTATAGGTATACACCCAAACATCGTAAAAATCTATGTCGATCTAATCGTGGCCGTACATACGTCCGTTCGGCCAGAATGAAAGTACTTTCCTCTAAAACTGAACCTCTAAAAAAATGTGAGCAATTTTCAGAATTATTCCTCGTTTCTGCTTTGTCTCATTTTTTGCTTTTGATGATGATATTGTACAGATGTTGGAAAGAACCAGTCTAACCGATATAGTTTCTTTATGCGATCGCTGAAATTGAGGACGTGGACATTGAATTTATTTTTTTTGTTAACATTAATTTTCACCGCAAAAATTGCCGATCAAGTAGGGAAAAACTTATTTATACAAGGACTGGACACAGCTTCGTGTGTTTTTCTAACATTTGTAACACCAAAAGCAGTTTGCCATGACACTAGTAAGAAAAAAGGATACGGTTACTCGCTTTTTTGACACCACAAGCAATTTACTGACCAAAAAGTTTATGAAATCGTATTTTAAATATCAACTTGCATGGGATTATCCAAACCCCGGAATGCTGCTCAAAGAGCTTAGTATTGGTTAGTAGAGTAGGTTGAAAGAGAGATCTGTCTTTGTATCCTGAAATGTTTTTATATATATTTCGACAAACTGAAGTTATTTGATCCGTAACCATTTAACTCACCTACACAAATGCCAAAAAAACCTCGTTTAAGCCAAATACAAGATAGCTGATGAAAGAAGCTAACTTTCTTGTTATTCATATAAAAAATTGTCTTTTATCCATTTGACTTATAAAACATTTACCTATATATTAAGATTCTTGATGACTTTTACAAGTACTTGTATTTAAATTGCCTCCCTGCTTGGTGAAATATTAGCGGCTTCGTTACTGGTATTAGCCTGTGAAGAATTGCCTCAACTATTGTATCATTCCAAAGCATTGCTTTAAATCATCCAATCTTTTGGATTTCTTTTGTAAACTTCCTGTAATAATCCCAGGCACAGTAGGGTCGGGAGACTTTCGAGGCAAATGGATTATGATAATAATGCCTAATTGCTTCCGAAGGGGGATAATCTACGGAATATCATCGGGAGGTAATGAGTTATGATGCGGTTGCCACATTCCGGTTCTGTGACGACAAAATACATTAGTGGTTGAGCCTGAGCTCGTCTGCACGCTCCAACCGAGGAAACTAAAGAGGCAGCACGAGTGGTCAGAGGTCCCCAAGGAACTGCTGCTACCATCCTGATCATATGGGAAAGGATCCTTTGTGGGAGTTACGTGGGGGCCGTTATAGCAACCAAAAGTTGGGCTGGGAGACTAAAAATTAGATGCTGAATTTCCGGAGGCTGCAGATGATTCCTCGTGTCAATTAAACGTACATCAATATCCCTTTGGTTAAAATCAAAATGATTGCACTTCAGTGTAATCATTAAGATAGTACAGTAGAGCTGATATATTGGTACGCTTTTCTATATTATGAAGGCTGGACGCCGTGTACATTCATATTATTTCATGCTTGGGTTATGATAAAAATGATAGCAGAAAATCAGGATGTATTATTTTCAAAGCGAGTTATTGGATTATGATGATCTGATAATGTTGGAAAAGATTGTGACGGGTATTAAGTACATGTTCTTAACTATATTGCTGATGTCAGCCGGGTTGAGAACACAGTTTCTAGCAGAAGGGAGTATGAAAGTTGAATTGAGTTTGAAATTTCCGGGCGTTGGAGGCATTTCTTGTGAGGTTTTAACTGTTTAGTACGATAGGATAGGAATCATAGCTCCTTAACAGATAAAAGTATGGATAATTGTGTGTGAAGATGTCCGGAGAGGGACATGAATGCACTGAATATTCATTTGGATACCGATAAAAGGTGGGCGTTAACAGTCAAATTGTAGCATGTCCTGGTGACCAGGTCTAACACAGGCAATACTAATTGCATGGTTTTTTGGAACCACACGAAAGTTAAAAGAAGTAATTTTAGACGTAATTTTGGTAGGAAAAACTCTTTCAAATTCTTTAATTAACAACTTGTTAGCCACAACGTCCATTAGCCAATCGTATCGAATATTTTAGGACTTTACAGCATAATATATTTTACTTTGAAATTTATTTTATTATGAAATTATTCAATCGAACAAATTGTGTTAAAAAATAGAATGATATGAAGAAATTACATTACATTCAGCAACCTACACAGTGAATAGGCGGGTAAGAGCTTGATTGGATTGGTCGGTGTTTGTGTGTTTTGAAACTCCTTCTTTCTTTCTATTTTCCATTTTGACCGGCGCTCTTGTCGATGCAATGTGAAATGATCTTTTTCCTGATATTTTAAATATTATTTTTAATTAATGCAACTATTTTCTTATACTTATATAATAAATATCATAGATTTATGTTGTTGACTTTGCTATTTCATAAACAGGTGGTGATTGTCGGAAAAGCTTTCATGTAATTGGTTTATTTTTTTTTTTTTTTTTTTTTTATTTATTTATTCATTTATTTATTTATTTTGGAATGGCTACAGTTCGCTTGTTCGCTACTTTAGCTATTCTAGCCGTTTTAGATCCGAGAAAAAATTTTGTAGAAAAAGATTTTTTAATTTACATTACATATTAAATTGTATTACCAGATATAATGATAGTGGAAAAATGATAACCAACATACAATATACTGTAATTGCAATTGAATTTCATAATGGTACAACTAATTAGAATATTTTTCAATTTACCAACGATCTTTAGATCTTTTTTGAATATACGAAACTAAATAAATCTTACGCCGCAGTTTAACATATCACTATGTTATATGATTTACTACTATCGTATGTTGGTTAAATATAGATTTGGGGCATGTGCTTTACTTTGCAGGTTGATAGTTTTTCATATTTATTGAAATGACTTGCGACATAACTCTCACTCAATGTCAGGACTACAATAAAAGCAATCCCCGATGCAAGTTACTTGTAGAAATTTAATTATATTTTTATATATATAGCTAAACAGGTAAACATGACGCAAAATCTTAAGAGAAATACGTATATTTATTTTAACTTTATTTGAAAGAAGAATGCCGGTTTCCTTGATTTTTATATTCTACATCACATGTGGTTGGTGTTTGCGGTGCTGGGTATACCAGTCAAAAATACGAGTACAATTTACAGAACCCATAGAATTTGTACTGATCGATTCACAATCTTTGTGTTTCTATTCTCCTATGTATTTCTTTAAGCACAGGTGGATTAAATGTTTTTAATAAGTTCTTTATGGGCAAGCAATCTGGTCCAATTGGAAATATCTCTTTCGAAACGAAATAGAGAATTCTTTTGAAAATTAATTCTATTTTACTTATATATTTTGACTGAATCGCACTCTAAAAAATGCCCATTATATTTAGACCGTCACAGCTTTGTATTGTCTAAATGTAGAACTCATGGGAATGTATCACCAATAATAAGTCTTATGAATGACGTACGATTGACGTTTAAAATCTCAGTCGGCTAAAATTTGTCGGCATATGTTTGAGCGAAAACTTTAGCGTCTTACTTCAAAATAAATGCAGTAGGATTGAACTGTTAAATGTAATTTCTTTTTATACACACGGAGTAAAGTTAAATAAAACACACATAAAACTATGATTTCGATGAAACTCTTATTTCATTACAATGTTATTTAAATAATCGCCTCTGGACCGGTTGCAGCAGTGGATCCTTTTAAGATAGTTTTCGGCGTCTCTTTCGCAAATTTCGGGCAGTATCTCGGCGATAACTTGACGAATGTTAATTTTTAAATTCTTCAAAAATTGGGGATTATCCGCGTAAACACGGTCTTTGACATAGCCTCACAAAAAAAGTCTAACGGCGTAAAATTACATGATCTTGGTGCGAATTAACGTTGCCAAAACGTGAAATTACGCTTTCTGGAAAAACTTCCATACAATAAAGACAAAATCCGTCGTGTTAAATCACATTTGAATCACTCCTTCTTTACGCGTTCTTTGGTTGTCAAACGATCCATATTCGTGAATGCAAACCTTTCAATAAGTAAATAACACTTCAGATGATAGGCGTTTAACAGCTGACAGTCTTGCAAGACCGGTGGTTTTGAAGTCACAAAATGGATCATCTTTTAATTTTACCCTGAGGATTGAAGGTATTTGATGTGATACAGCCACATTTTATAAGGCCCAAATGTAGCAAGGAAGCGTCCATCTTTTGACCAAATCTGTTTAATGACTTTTTAAGTTGATTAAACAATGTCGGTCTGCCTGACTGGCTGGTAGACGCAATAACTGTCGTAAATTTTTATGAAAATTTGTAAAACTTGGTACAGATTTTGCTAAATCACAGCCGATACCTCCCGTACAAATAATCGATTTAACCTATATATTCTTAGGTTCATAACTTTTATGTAGTTGCACTAAATTTAATCAAATTTGATACACAACTTTCTTTCATCACAACTGTCTTTTATAAGACACAGCGATTACAAGGTAGTGCCGGTCCAAATTTGTACCTGCCCAATTTACCACCAGTTCACAACTTAAATTGTGGTGTTAAACTCTGTTATACATTATATTTATTTTAATTTGATCTAATCCATTCTGCACTTTTGTCTTCAATTGTAAAGGCAATAGAGACTTTTGCCAAAGTATAGTATAGTAGGTATATGACATTACCTATCCAAATGTCATGAATTATTTTGAGAGCTACGAAATGTTACTTCTAATATGATAGATTTTATGATTTTGTGTTAGACCTGCATTTCAAGTGCAAATTACAAGGGATTTTTCAAATCAGGCACCGCAACATTTCTGCGTAGCTACCACGCTTTTTATTTGAATCCCAAGTCAAGAATCCAATTATACGAAATCTCGTGACCGGTGAAACATAGTAACAATTTGTAACTCTCTAAGAGAGAAAAATGGCTGTAGAATACGTTATTTTCGCGTATACCAATACAATGTTGCACATCTGGCTAATATTGGAATTTTCATTACTATGGCGATATTCGGCCATGTTGGATATTTTCTGAAAAAAAAAAAACTGGTTGTAGCAGTACAAATTATTTGCTGCGTACAATAATACGAGTATTTAAAAAAAATACACTACATTCAGTATCCATACGCATTAAGATTCCCCATGTTCGTTGTATCGCCCCATTTCATTCAATTAGCCAAGTCACATAGGAAATTGGATGAGAAAACAACAATATATTACCATCAATTCACAAAAGTTTTTCCTCTGACGCAAAATGAAAACTTTAAAGAAAACTTCCACAATTGTATGTGTGATTTCCAAAGTGAATGGGGCAGGATGGGACACGATGACAACTTTAAAGATTTTTGTATAATAATTGAAATAGATTACAATATATTAATACGCTTTGTTGATTTCGAAATATGTTTGCTACCAGCAAATGTCACCAGACCAAACAAAACTAGGACGAAGCCAACATATTCCAGTCAAGAAAACAGCGAAAACTAAGGGAACAGATATAAATTTGGGTTTAGCAGACAACCACACTCTCATACTCGCATCTCCGTTCGATAAAGTTTTTCCGCATTTTTTTTAGAGAACAAATATTAAAACTTCTTGTTCGTGTGGCTGTCTACATATTGATATGTCCTGCGAATGTGTGTCGGTGTGTTGTCCTTAACAAGTTGTAGCATCCTATAAAAATCTTTTATTTCATAGTTTTCATATTTCTCGTGCGAGAGAAGAATGAAAAATAATGTTTAGTGTCAATTTAAGAAGATTTCAACAAAACATTTTGACTTTTCTTTCATTCAAGCGATGCAGAGAGGGGAAAAGTTTTAAAAACAAGCAAAAGTGGATGTGTACCTACAGTTATTTAGTTCATATGTATATATACATAGATAGACGTATAAATATGTGAATCTAATACATTTGGTTACATAAAGATTTTTATTGGGAAAGTATGGAATAATAAATGTCGAGAAGAACTTTCACACTAAATATATCCGGGGACGTTTTAATGAAACTTGATTATATTTTTTAGTAAAATGTAACTAAAAGTGAAGGGGTTCACGAAATACATCGACGTTACCATACTTTAAAACAATAATGTTGTTTATAAACGCATTGGGAGGGATCAAAGGCTGTTACTGACCTCAGCAGAAATCCATATTTCAGAAAAAAATTCGTACGAATTATCCAAACAACTTTTTAGTTGACATTTCGCCCTGCAGTATTGATCGAAAACAGGATATATGATGCTAATGCAGGGTTGTTTAAGATAAACATATACGCCATTTTTCATTCCGACGAAATAGAATTAACTCTCTGATAATTGGTTAGAACACAAATTATGATTTTTGGTGCATTACGCATTCCCACTTTCTGCGCTGGTATTACAAACCTTGAATAAAATATTCATTATTCAAAATGTTATAATCGGGGTATTTTTAGTGTGCTACAGTCTACGAATTACAAGCTACAGGGGAAAAACTGAGTACTGAAATTTCGACCATGACCCCAGCAAAATATTAAGTTGTGCTGAGTTTTAAGCAGTTTCATTAATATACCTATATATGGTAATTATCGCCCGCCCAATGGACATCGCCCAGTCGACTTAAAATTTCACGAAATACATTCGGTCAAAATATACTTGGTACTTTAAATGCCTCCTTCTGGATATTGCGTTTGATTTTGATCAAATCCGTCATTTTGTATGGAAGGTATCAGAACAAGCATGGCTAATTCGGCCAGTTGCAGTCATAAACTGGAACTCAAACAGAAAATGCAGGCATTATGATGAAAACAGTATTTTGCGTAGGTGTGAAATGGCCTAAAAATCTTTACAGAGCTGACCTGAGAAAATAAGGGCACAACTGAAACTTAAAAAATGTTGTAGTCCATTATCATTTTCGGAAATCACTTGCGTATTCGGTGTGCAAAATGTAATCGATAACAGATAAATAAGATTACACACAAATCTGGACTTCTGCTGTCTACTAATTAAATTGGGAAAGATTGCATATTTAGATAAACCATCAATTTTTATGGCCGTCAAAAAGACGGCCACGCACACAGACATGGCTCTGTTACACTAAATTCAGAGCACAGGCATTAAAGATTTTCTAAATCAGTACCTGAAAATGCAAATAGATAGCATTGTAACTCTCCCGCTTGTACCTCCCATACAAGTTGACCGATTTTCCGAAATTATATAGCTGCAGAATGATTACTAAAACCTAAGAAAAACTGACCTAGCAGCCATACCCCTTCTGTTACTGTAATCTAAATAAGCTTAATATAATGTATTCCAGACAATTGCATAGAATTGAGCCACCTTAAAAGTTTGATATACCTAGTTTTTCGGTAATCTCCCGGTCTCATTGGTACCTCCAATATAAATAGCCATCCTTAGGCGCAAAATTCTTGCTCAATTGCAATAAATTTGGTGAAATTATCCCTACTTTGTGGTATCCTTCATATAAATTTGTTTATATTCCGAAATTCAATCATTCAATTTACAATTAGCAGCCTGCAGTAGCACTTTTCTTCATTGCACGAACTTATAATATTCGATAACATGAAAACGGAACCCACTGCTATAAACCTTCTAAGACTTCTTGATGACTGATTTTCAAAAATTTAATCTTTTCTCTTAAAATGTAGCTGTAGTAGCATCGATTTTTGTCCATTGAATCGATTTATAACTACCTATAAAATATCAGACTTGTTGATCAAATAACCAAGCCCCAACTGGTATCTTCCATACAAGTGACCGATTGAACTCATGTGTTCTTAGTTTCATATCTTTCTGGCAGTTCCACTGAATTCCGTAAAATTTGATAAGACGTTGTGCGCTGTCATAAGCTTAGTTCTGAGAATGAAAAAGGTCCTTACGTTTTTCCTATATACCTTAATTCGTAGATTTCAGTAAATTAACTTCTTATCAATTGTATTATAATTATTTCATAAAATATGCAAATAAAATCGCCAGCACCCGCACCAACTACATAATTTAGCCATTATATTGCTAACTTAAATAAACTAAGTAAATAACACCTCAGATGACAGGCCGGCGGTTTTGAAACCACCAAATAGATAACCCGTTATATAAAAAATTATTTTTAACACCATATGTAGACAATCGATTTTGTTTGGTGATAACGGGTAACAGTCTGTTTCTAGAAAACGTTCAAGTCGGTAGACTAACAAGTAGTTTATGAACGAAAGCGTGTTTGACATGGTTTTTAAAGAACATATGAAAGTTTCTGTCAGCAATCAAAATTTTAAAAACACAAATTTGCCATTACATATTTTTTCAAAATGTCTTTATGATCCTACCTAATAAAAATAAACGCTTTTCAAAACGAAGGACGAACTCAATTAGTTATGCGTTTGCTTGGTGAACGAACAGACTGTATATTTTGTTCCATTCCTCATGATATTTACCATAGCTTGTATTTCTATTACTAAACTGAAGTCTGGTCTACCAGAAAGCATTCCAGTTTCACCACAGATAGATTTGGCATCTCAAGCTAATTTTATTTCACAAAAACTTCAAAGAAAATTACGCTCCAAACCTATATTTCTATCGTGTAGCAATGTATATTCCAAATTGATGACAGACGAGGTTCAAAAAGTCGCGGGGGGTTGGAAAATTGCCAAAATGATAACTGATAATGTGTCCCAATACTCAACCACAATTTTCCACCCACATCACTCCAGCAAATTTTGGGCAAAACCTACACATTATTCTCTGCAAAGATCTTACACTATCACCCCTCAAATCTGAAAGCATAGTGGAATGTTTTGCGTATTTCGTCCCTAGGTTTGTAGGATTCAAATCCTATATACTATCGCCTAGTGCCAACAGTCCAAACAATATTTTAATTCCAGTATGATAACTTTTGGAGGTTTTGCTTTGAACTGTTTGAAAATAATATATATTTTCGCTACGTGAAGTGAATTATTGAATGCCCTTTTCAGAAATTGTACCACGACAGTTTCTTGCTAATCATTTTTCTGATATTATAAAATTTAGATTCTTAATAATGTTACACCATGTAAGATTAACTCTACCGTAAAGTAATGATATGTTTGTAGGATAATTTTCATTAATGCTCATAATTAATGATAATAAATACAAGATAAGAACCCAACAGGGTGTTGGTTAAATTAAGTATTTAATTTGTGTACGATTTTTTTTTCACATTTTACTAAGCATTGCATAAAGTGCTTTTGAAAATAAAGTTGCTGCAGTTTACCCAGACTATGACAGAGGGAAAATTATATCTCACTGAATGAAGAGTTATGGACCAGTTCAATGGACATAAATTCATATCGCTGTAATATATGAATTAGGAGATGCAAAAAAAAAAAAAAAAAAAATAAAAAAAATAAATAAATTTCTGGAAATCGGCCATCTCGAAATGGTATAAGCTAATATAGCCCATTTATAAACTCCGGCTACGATCTAACAATATATTAGGCTGTGCTAAGGTTTACGAAATTTAATAAAGATTTACGGCAGTTATCGTGTCTACTAACCAGCAAGCCGCCAGTCCGGTCAGGCCAAATGATTCTTGATACCGTAGACGCTTCCATCTGGCTACTACATTTTAGCTCTCATTTTAGCTCAAACTATATATACTCTTATTTCTTCTGGTGAAAGTATAATTGGTATCGATTTTGTACTCCAGTCCCGACATACAATATTTTAAATTATAGGTCCCGGGGTATATCTCAGCCCCTGCTAGCATCTATATTGCTTTCCTATTGATGCTTAACTGAATACTGTAATCTTTTTTAAATACTTTTCTTAATTGTTGTTTTAATAATTATATAAGTCTAGATTTCTCGACGAACAACAAAACATACAAAGTAGAAAAGAATTATTAATATTACAATAAATTCACATTGAAATTAAAATTTATTTTATTTTCACCTCTTAGTTTTGATAATTAAATAAGTTTGTTATCGCCCACACGTAACAGTGCGCTTTAATTAAATATTAGCTTATAAATTGTTTGTTTAATGTTTTTGGCCTACTACAATTCAATTTTATATTTTATTTGGGCGATAGAAAAATGAGTCAGTTTGTAGCCTTGGCTGAAAAATAAAACTATTGTATAGGGTGGTGCACCGATTATACTACAATAAGAAATTCAAATAACTTTCTTAAAAATCAATTTCAAGTATTTTTCAGTAAGATGAATTGCATCCCACATTATTTTGAGTTGATCAAAGTGCGAATAGTGACAAAAACGGAGAAGTCAATGGCTCTGTTCTTATTAAATGCTGATCTCAGTTGATTCACATGAATTAACGCAAACAAGGGATCGATCTTTTCTAAATTAATTTGTAAGGGAATTGAATGATCGCCGCATTGCAGTCGATTTTCATTGTCTGAAGTAAACGCCTGATGCGTTATAAACAACGCCGTATTTATTGGAAATGAATGAAAGATATGAACAAGGACCGTATTTGTAAATATATGTCTGTGATTGATAAGGCAAACTTTGATAGTAGAAATATATTTCAAACATTCAATAAGCTTTAACAAAAACCGCCATGAGGTGAGTATGTATCCCAGCCCATTCTGGTTCAGATGTATATACATACCACAGCTTCATATCTTTCAAACAGTTATCCTGTACTCAGCCATATTTGGCGGAAATAATGCATCTGATAAAATTATGTTAAAAAATGAAAATGAAAGGCACTGCCACGCATCTTCTGGTACTTCCTGCTCAAATCAATTTTTTGAAATTTAATATTTCTTATTAATTTTACATCAAACTAAAGGAACACTTCACCAGGGTGAAGGTGTAAATGAGTTTACCTAACTGAAAATTCTGTACTGTTATTTGGAAGAGAGAACAATTGCAAATATAAATCTTTATAATAATAGAAATATAAAATTTTGTAATTTTTATGTCTCTCCTTTGGAGAAGTTGGTTTTACACATCTACAAAAATCGTCTTTCTTATGTTGCGCAGAACTTTCTTCTTTCGACGTTTTTATTAATAGGATAAACTGTTCTAAAAAATAATAACTAAATTTGCATAATTTTTTTTATGTTCGGTTTGAAAAACATTTGAAAATGTGTTCGGTTTTTTTGTTCAAAATTTGATTATAGATGTAAAAGCCATAACTTTTTTCATCAACTAGTTTTTCTAATTTAACACTAATCCTATAAACTATCGGAAGAGAAAATAAAATGTTTTTCTATAAAATTATTCCTATTCCATCGGAAAAAAGAAAATTTTTTTATCTTTAATAAAAAGCATAGGTGTTGAAGTGATTTTTAGTAGTTATTCTAAGACGTTATTATAAAGACTTCCTGACTTCCCAGTCAGGTAAACTAACTTAAATACACTTTCACTCAAGATCTATTTGCTTTCGTGCAGAAATGTGCGGAGCGCTAGAAGGGGAGTGGTAAATTGTTGCTTCTTATCAACAATTTATCTGAGGTTTCCCCTGTACCCTTACTGCAGTTTGCGCAATAATTAAATTTCACCACACAAGCCCTTTTGTAAATGTATTAAACGAATGATCTGTGTCAAATTTGGGTGAATTTAGCGCAACTGCTTTAAATATATGAAGCTAAGACTATGTGGGTTAAGTTGGTTATTTGTATTATATGACAGATACCAGAAGCGACGAGATTAGCCGTCCAATTTTCCCAAACTTTACCAAGAATTATAGGCAAAATAATAAACAGAAATTCAGGTTGTTGCAGTCTACGAATTACGAGTTACATGAGAAAAATGAGTTTATGGAAATCATCCAATTTACACGGGAGGTGCAAGACGGAGGGAGTTATAAAACCTATTTACAATTCCCAACTGGGATTAGGCAAACTGAGTTAAACTGTTAGCTGTTAGAGTTAGACTGAGTTAAACCGTTGGCTGTGATCTGGAAAAATGTTAGGCTGTGCAAAATTTTAAGAAGTTTCATAAAGCTTTGCTGCAGTTGTCGTGTCTATCTGCAATCACATCATTCACTTGAATTAAAAAGTCAGGAAAAACATTTGGAAGGTACAGATACCTTCACTCAGATATTTTCAGTTGCAGAACAAAGTTCTCTAAACGCTTAATTCGTACTCAATTATGCTGAGTTTAGTGAACCTAAAGTCAAATTCAAAACAGGGAATGTTACGGTTAACCCTACTATTAGACAATTTGCTTGCGATATACCAGAAATTGAACAGTTATCCATCGGTATTTCCAAATTTTTACAAGCGGCGTAATGCAGTACAAAATTCTACGAAAAAGACTAGATTTCGACAAATCAGTCAAGTTGTGTGTATGGGAAGGGGTGCCAATGTGGTATTTTTTTTTTTTTAACTTACATTATGAAATTTTATTCATTTCAGTGCAGCATCTTGACACATATTGGAGGAACAAGAAACATCAGAAATAAAAGCAGTACATAAAAAAACTCGTTAGCTAGTTGGAAACTACAGAGGGGAGATTGAATTTCCGATAATCGACCAA
Organism: Philornis downsi; assembly: GCA_019455685.1. Lineage (NCBI taxonomy): Eukaryota > Metazoa > Arthropoda > Insecta > Diptera > Muscidae > Philornis > Philornis downsi. Next base: position 1,836,541 of record JAHXMU010026336.1, on the reverse strand, counting down.
TTTGTGCGGAGGTATGAGAGAAGGTATGGCAAAGCCACCCATTTGCAGTCTATTTTATTCTATGGTTTATGGGTTATAAATTACGGATTTTATAGGTTAAGTCAGCCAGTCAATGAGAGTTTATAGAGTGCATGACGTACATCAAATTTAACTAATTTAAGGGAGAGTTAGTTAAAGACATAAAACAAAAATATCTGGGCTAAATCGGAAATTATATGGGAAGTACCAGAATGACCTCCGTTAATCATTCGATCTTCACAAATTTCGATGAACAGAACAAAGTATTGTGATAAACAAAAATTCAGACTACTGTAGCCAACAAATTGCAGGAGAAAAAAGTTTTCGAAAAATCTAGAAAAATGTTGAGTTGTGCCAAGTTTAAAGAAGTTTGATAAATATTTGCGATTTAATTAGTTGTAAAATATATTTGGTCAAAAGGAACTTGGAGTTTTACATTTTTTTTAAGTTTGTTTTTATTTGTTCCATACGTTCCTAACAAGATGTGATCCTAAAGGAATTTGTCTTTCAGAAATCGTCAACATAAGCCAGCAGCATTTTATTATGGCTAGGTTTTGATTCGCGCACCATTTACGCTGACACATTTGCGGATGGTCTACTCATTATACGTTATCTCGAAAATAGCGGTGACATGTGGAAGCAGAGTCTAAATCACATCTTTTAATCGATCAGTTTTTTCCGCTGGCCAAGATAACTCCATGCTGTTTAAATGCCGTGATGTATTTTTGTTTTGTCCGAACATTGCATAAATCTTAAATATAGCTATGTTTAGTTGTATTGGGAATATTTTTTAAGTTGACTTAGAAAAGGAAAAGTGATACACATTCCTTCAATGTTCACATTTTCTTCATGATCAGGAAGATATTCATTCCCGCAAATCAGCTTAATTTCCTTTACAAGTAAAATAAGTGTTTACAAAGGCGAATAACTGAAGTTTATAAAACACAGGAGCAACATCAAGACATTTTAAAGTTTTCTGGAAGTAAACGCATTGAAATGATGGTTATCTAACTTCTTCTTAAACGTCTACTTAACCATAAAATTTGTATGCTACCGTAGCGAACCATCCATCCGTCCCTCATCATCCACGCTCCTTCGCGACGACGTTTTAACTTTCCTGGGATGGCTTGGACTGCCGTCGAAAAAAAGTTCGACGTTAAACTTTAATTGTTAATGCTGATGAAATGAAACAGCGATTTCTTTTCGTTTTTTTTTTTATAATTTGAATGATGCTTTCCTTTTGTAAGTTCTTTTTACCGCTTCAACAAACTCTTCTCGAGATTTTCAACCACAACAGGATGCGGGGCATGAAGAGCAAAACATTTGTTTAATGGAAGGAATAGTCGCTGATGGAAATATATTTAACGGTCGTTTTCTTAATTTTAAATCGCATTAAAAGACTCCCGTTTCTGTTTTTGATTACTTTGGCGTCTGCTGATATCGCCAGGCTGCTATTAACAATTATAATGGGAATGTTAATGATTTTCAGAATCTACAGGCAGAGGCGTAATACAAAAGATGTTTACAGAGCTGCATAAATGTTGAAATCAACAGTGTCATGTCGATGTAACCTTAGCGAAACTATGTGAATGTTAAAGTAACTGCCGAAAACCGGCAAAGCATATTTCTATATATCGAGTGCTCAAACTTGCACGTTCACACCTTTTTCTAGAAAATACTTTCTTTCGAATTAAATAATAGCAACAATGCTTTAGTTTAAAAAATTAACATGTTTTTTTTTTAATTTTGAGAAATTTTCAGAAAACACATCTAAAGACGTTTCCTCTTTTTGCGTTCATCACCATTTGAACTCAAGCTATGAATCCAGCAATAAAATAAAACAAATGCCTTTCGCATCTCAAGAAATGCTTCTCGCATTCAATGAGCTTACACGGATTTTATTTCATTTCATCAAAGTTTTCAACTAATACAACTAATACTAATAAAACTGAGAGTTACTTAAGCAGCTGCAACCCATGAATTTGGGATCCAAAATAGTGAAAAGAAATGTAGACTACTGCAGTCTGCACTTGGTGCGGTAATGCGCCCCATTTTCATTCTGAGGTCTTTCTTCAGTATGCGTATCAAATTTAACTTAATTTAGTGCAACGGAATAAAAGATGTGAACGTAAGAATATACGGACCAAAGCGGTCATTTGTGTGGAAGCTATCAGAAGGATCATAGTTAACCTGCTGATTTTTTTCAAATTTGGGCAGTCAATATAAATAAATTCAGCGGATAAAAATACTCGTACCCCGTACTCCCGTCTGCGAATTATGAGTTATTGTAAACAAATGGAATTTTGGAAAATCCCCGATGATCCCCAACAATGATCTGTCAAAATATTAGACAAAGCAAAGTTTTCCATTGATTGTGTGTCAATCAGCCACACAGACGGTCGTGTCTGTGCGAAACATTTGGTCAAAAATTCTTTTGTAGTTGTAACGCTCCCTTATGAGTTTATATATATTTCCAACTTCTTAAAATTTTGCACAGCCTAATATTCTGCCAGATAGTAATTGGCCATATCAACCTGACCTTATTGATCTAATTAACCTAATGTGGAAGCGTCAATTGAAAAAGTTGAAAATGTCGTGGATTGTATTTCGTTTTTATATGAGATAATTCCTTCAAAAGGCTATGATAGGTGCGTTTTTAGTTATTTAAATTAACTTAAATCAGGGACCAAACGTGACTGTTATCAAAGAAATTTTGAATTGAAAAGAAAAAGGTTCCAGAAATACTTGGAGCACAGCAAAATATTAGTTATGAAGCTATTAAGCTAATCTTACATTAAACAATTATTAAAATAATTATATCGATTTTTAATACATTGCTTAGAAATAAATGTTGTTTGTGATCCTATTTTCTCAGTCTTCGAATAACAATTATTGATGACTTTTCGAAATTTAAGTTACAGAAATATGTACTACCACATATACTAATTATACTCTACCACACAAAAACAAAATAAATCAGTCTAAGATTTTATTTGTTTCGGTGAAGTTTAAAAGTTTGCCAAAGACTTTTATTTTTTGAATCTATATATAAAACTGTTTTGCCTTATATATATATATATATATATATATATATATATATACTGTTTTGCCTTATATATATATATATATATATATATTAATTAACTTGACGAAACGAGTTATTCTAGCCAAAAAAAAATTGTTTCTATACACGAAAAGTTCATCATATCAGATTTAGGAACATCTACAATCAACTAGTTCTTGAAGATGAAGAAAGGTATCCTTTTTTCTCCCCAATGTTTGATATTATCCATGGTTTGCAATTTGGTTGTCATTCATTATCTGAAGCATTACCTTCTTCAATTCGTCCCCTCCCCCGTCATCCGTTTCTTCATCGCTTGAAGCCACCTGAATAAGTACAAAAATGGAAACCTTTTTGGAAGTGCTACTCATTTAAAGTCGTCTCTGCTGAGTGTACATTTAGCTTAATTCGTGTTTATTTCAATTAATCCAACATTTAAAGTTTAGTTTTACTATTAGGATGACTTAAAATAAAATTTGTCCGCATAGCTGTTTTCTAAAATTTCAACAAAAACAAAGATACACCAGATTTAATTGTAAGTTGGGCCTTCCCTTAGGCCCAACTTTGGAAAAATATTTTCAGTTGAAAGATATTATCGACATTAATTGCTATGAACCTTTTGGGAAACAATTTGCTTTGCTTTAATCATAACATTTCTATAGTTGCCATTTTTTATTTTGTCCAAAGGAATTTCGATGGCAACGTGAACATTGTAAAGAGCAATGTTAGAAAAAAACTAACTGCCACGAACCGGAGCAACGGTTTTACATGGTTTACACGGTTTTTTGTGCAGTCTTTAATTCATTTTTGGGAGATTCATGGTTGGGTTCACAGAAATAAATAAATTAGCCTAAAACCTATACACTCTGTAACACATGTTGTACAGGGTTTGGAGCCATAGTTTTAGGTACTGTAAACAAAGACCGTAAATCTATATCCTTTGTACCACATCTTAAAAAGGGCATAAAAAAGAATCATTACATTGCAACTCCTCAAAATATGCTTAAAACACTATTTTTCCAGTTAAAAATATGAAATTCGAAATTACTTATTCTTATAAGCTATCAGCACAACTAGTAAACATCATATAAATAGTTCATTATTATGAGTAACGCCATTTAGATTACCTAGAATGCTATCTTAGTTAATTCGAAATAAACTTGGAATCATTTGCGTATTTACTGATGCAAAAGATTTATTTGCAGCCAATAGAATTTGTAAAACTCATAGACTGATTTTTATTTTTCGTATTTATTTCAAAAAGTCTTTTATGTTATTGAAGAACATAATGAATATCAATCAATAATTTAATTGTCAAAAATGAAAAATAATAATTATTTTCGAAGCGATAGCGAAAAGTCACAAATAACTCTAATGGAAAGGCCATTTTCAATAAAAGTTTTAAGTGTTAATGTCCTTGGTTCATATCATACAATTTCCCTTTGGCAATGAAAAATTATTTGATTAAGCAGAAATTGTGTAAAAGAATTTGAAAATATGATTTAGTTCAAATTTCAAGTAATATTATTAATATATGTAGCTTTCCATAACTATTATCCACATGATTAATTCGCAATGACGCAATTAGAAATGTACGCTGTGGTATTTAGACGAGTGCTTGCTCTAAGTATATTTAAAGGAATATTTCAAATGGCACAAAGTTCTTCTATCTGTTCTTCTTGATAGAATAATGTAGTGATTCGAGAAGTATTAAATATGCTCTACTTTATGCATAATTCTATAAGCATTGTAAGCGCTGCTAAGGCGTAGTTATACAAATGTCTACACTTCGTGGTCTTGATATATTCAGCAAACGTTAAATGCTTTAAGAAAATAGTTATATCCAAAAAATGTTTAAATTAATGCATATAATATGCGGCAGCGAACGGGAACGGCTTTGTTTGTTTTAATTTAAATATGTTTCCTTATTTAATTCGCATCATCATCTGAAAAGAACTGATAGCTTTCCCTTTCTTTTATTTTTAAAGATATCGGCAAACGACTATTTTCTTATAAACAATTCCAAGTTTTGATTGTAAACACAACTGAAAACTTCTATTTTAAACCATTGACAGCCGAATACAAATTTTAAACATTTTTTAAATTCAGAGTCGAGTTCATACGTACAAAATTACAGGACGATGGCTAAGAAATCATAATTTTAGGATTTGCCACCTACATTCTTGTAAAGGCAAGGTAATTGCCATTATTGTGAAAATATGTTAATTTGCTTTCCTTCCAAGTTTTCCAAATTAACAACTTCACTCACATCGTGTATACCAGGCTTAATGCTTCTTCATATTCTACTGGAAATTAAAACTATTTGCTAAATTTTTAAACGGAAACGGAAAAATCGCTTTAAATTTATTGAAATTTATGGTTATTTAATTTCTATTGAAATTTAATTTATTTTCTGTTGAAATTTTATGTTAAATTGCATATTTTCAGAAATCTTATTTATTTAAGATTTTTCAAAGGAAATTTAAAATCAAATGACGATTTTTTTAAATTGTCTAAAATTGTTTATTTAGGGTTCAATAAAATAAAATTTTGATAAGCTTTCTACTGAATTTTTTTTTTTTTCAATTTAATGCATTTATGATCCAAAATGGAAAGGAAAATAGTTCAATTTTTATTAATAAATCCTTAATTCATTTAAAATGCTTTCGCTATTATGCATTAAAAGAAGTTTGCCATATTTGTAATGACATTTATTTTGAAAATATTTGGTTTCATTTTTGTTATTTTGAATGATTTGTTATCTTTTTTATTACTACATTAAGCAATTATTGGATTTATGAGTTAAAGTAAAATTAAGTTTCTTCAGTATTTTATCTGTCCTTATTAAAGCGGGAGAAATTGTAATAATATCTCGAAACAATAATTAATGACAAACTGCGCAATATCTCGTCACATTCGTGTATCGGGTCGTTCAGAAAGTTTGATCGGTTAATTCGTTAGTTCTCCATACGTCACTTCTCATGACGTAGAGTTACTTCAAACACTATCATAACTTCCTCCCTCCTCTTCTCGAAACTGCTTACTTTTGTTCTCGTTCTAGTCGTGAGTGGTTACAGCATTTACAAAAAAAAATATTAAAAAGTTGAAAAATGAGCGAAAAAGGTAATTTTAGGCGCATTATGCTGTATTATTGCCGGCTGCTAAAGCCAGTCGAAAAATAAAGTCTGTTTATAAAGAAAACGGACTAAATGAAAGAACTTGCCAGAAATGGTTTTAACGATTTTCTACAGGCGACTTCTCCTTATCGAACGCTCCCAGATCAAGACGAACAAAAGAAATTGTTTCCCGGGGAGGTGAGAGATTTAATTATTGTTAATCCCCGTACAACAGTTAAGGAAACAGCTCAAATCATCAAAAAATCAGTCTTAACCGGGTCATAAAAGAGCTCGGATTTGTGAGCAACCTTGATGTGTGGGTACCTCACTCCCCCAACGAGGCCTCACACTGCTTTAGCGACCCCTCAGAAACTGTCAGAGCTTGGGTGGGAAGTTTTACCTCACCCACTGTACTCCCCAGACCTCGCCCCGTCCGACTATCACCTATTCCGCAGTCTGAGCAACCACTTGAACGATTTGAATTTCCATAACGATGAGGAAGTAAAACATCGAAATGAACGCTTTTTTTTAGAAAAACCACGCGAGTTTTATGAAAGAGGAATTAAAAAGCTTCTAGAGATGTGAGAAGAAGTTATTAAAAAGAGGGAAGATTATATAATAGATTTACGGTTTTCTTGTGTCGAAAATTGTAAATAAATTTCTTTTAAAAGCCGAACGAACTTTCCGAACAACTCAATCAGTTGCTATGCTATTTATACATCAATAACGTCTACGTCGTGTGTTTTATATTTCCGCACATTTCGGATGTTATAAACATTTGTGAAACAAAAAGAGGAACCTCAGATTATTTAAAAAAGCTAAAGCGAATATAAATAATTTTACTAACATAGGACATTGGAACTGTTTGACGTTTTTTAAGGAGAAACCGAGAGCACCGCACAATTTCTTACAGAATAAGTGATTTATAAAATTTTGCCCCTTATTTCACATCACAGATAATTTCATGTTTCCTCTTATAAAAGTAGAATTAATTAAATACTGACATTCAGCTAACCACTTCACTTAATTTTGGTTACGTCTCTGACACGTAATTTTTATTTATAATGACGTGGCTATTCATAGATTTCTGTTACAAATACAGATTGGTGTGTGGCATATCTGGTCTGATTGGAGTCAAGAGGCCTTCTTTCTCTTCTTCTATGAGCCTCATTCGTAATTAGTTGTCGTGGATTTTGAGTTTGTCAAGTGGAACTGAGTTAATTAGTTTGTAATTGTTATTTATGGCGCTTGGTTCGTTTGGGGCAATGTCAAGTTTCATCTTTATTAGAATTTCGCTCAATTATAATTTGAATTCCCCAAATAATTTGTATACTTTTTATCGGAATTTACTCCCACCTCACAAGAATGGATTCCATGGCATCGCTTCCTTCGCCTGGTCAAACAAAGATAATTTCCGATTGGCGTATAGTTGGGAAAACCACCTTTGCATTGTTTGAATTGGTCCTTACAATTGACGATTAATCTTTTGTGTAATGGTTTGCCATAAATTGAATAACATCTCAAAGGAAATTAACAATCATTCGAATCATCATCATTAAAAACGTTAAAACTTAATTTGGTGAAAAATGGAATACACATTTATATTTATATCAAATTAATCTCCGCCATTGTAGTCAGTTTACTTCAGTGGCAAAACGTTGTCTGAAAACAAAATCCTATTGAATGAATGGTTTCGATTGGATGCCATTCAGACAGTAACAGATATTATGACGTATGCTAATGTTTCAAAATGAAAGACAATATTTATCTTCGCGTTCGAAACCCTATACGGAACCAAACGAAAATAGAATTTTATATGTTTGTAATTTCACACTACAGTAAGGCGTTTTTATTTGATTGTGATTTGCTTCCTTGAGTTCCCAATAGCACGAGAAGTGTTTATTTGCCCATAAAGTGACCCAATACGACGAACAGCATTAACTTGGGTAGCAAAACCCTATGTCAATATTTAGTTAGTTGACGGTTAAATTATTAAGGGTTATAATAATAATAAGTAACGCATAGTGTTATTTGTATTATTATTATCATTATTTTTTTGTGTTCGCACGAAAAAATATCGTAAATGGAAAAATAACTTGAAGTTGGGTGCATAATAATATAAATAACGACTTAAATATCTAATGTGTTTTGCAAATGTGCGATATATTGTAGAAAACGACTATAGAATACAATAATTTTTTCCATATGTGCAAGTCATTCGATAACATTCAAATGAAAACATCAGCATTTGTCTGAATAGATCGTCATTTCTTCTTGCTTACAAATAAGAAACCGCTTGTTGTGATTATTAAGAATTAGTGCTATGAGAGATGATTTGACAAATATATTTTAACTCGATTTCCAATGGATGTTAATGCGAATTTGAATGCCTCACAACTAAACATTTGTTTATTTATAATAGCATAACTTTTTAATGTGAACATTTTAATGAAAAAATGAAATCATGGGCAGACTTAATAGAAAATTCTGCGGCTAGCTCAGCCTAATGAAAAAGGTGGTTCTTGGCCCAGTTTTTTACCGCGTAGACATAAAAGAATTTGCATGTCATGCTAAGAGCTTATAATACTAAAGTCTATTGTCGTTGTACTTTCACCTCCCAAAGGAAGTATTGAATTTAGAAATTCAAGGTATAGTTAATATTTATTCATAAGTAATTTAAGAAAATAAAAATATAAATAAATAATTTTAGTCCATAGAAGATCATATGAATGTAGAATATTCAAATTTTATAATTGTAAGTTTTCAAAGTATACATGTGTAGTTAATGTAAGTATAATTATATAAAGTTTAAAAACAAAATAATAATTTTACTATATTGTACACATGTACGTTTAAGGTAGTATTAATTAAGTAGAAATAATGATATATAAACACAGCTTTTGAATATTTACAAGTTCTACGGAAATCAAGCGGCTGATGGTTATGAAGCGTGGATGTAACTGGCGATGAAACCAATATTGATGGCGCTGATGGTATTGATAAATAAAAGCTTTGATGATGATTATGAGGTTGATGCTTTGTATGACGTAATGGTGGTGGAAGTATATTGGTGGGCCTCTCCAATAGGCAATGGCGATTTAGTCGTTGTACACCACACCACGCATAATGTTTCATGTTTATTTTATTTCCTAAGACTTATAATTTGAAAATTTTATAATTTTTTTTTCGCAGACAATAGCAAAAGACAATAATGAGTCATGTGGACGAACACAAAAAAAATTAAAAAATTGGTTTATAGAAAACGTTAAGAGTAGTGTGTTGTATATGTAGTACGGGAGATTTCTCATAGATGAGATTTTGAAATTGTTACAATTTTCTTTAGTTTGTTCACCGTTTTTACAGAAATTTCTTAATTATTCTTTTCTAATAATAATTTCGTCACGAGTGTGTATGTTCTATCTTTTGAATGTTTGTTGGTTGGAAGTTTGTACAACATTCATTTTATTTCATTCATTACATTTAATTTCACATTAATTTTATTTAGCTTCTCTTGAATAATAAAAATTGCCACTTGGTAATGCAATACCATGTAGGGTTGTATTTCTTGTCGAAATCTTTTTGTGATCAATGCGGCGATATGAAGTGACGGACAGCTACTCACTAAGTCGTCATCGATATCAATTAACATCCCGTTATCATCTCCTCTTTTTGTTCTTTCAATATGGGCTGATTTTTTACGATTTAAGTTTTTCAAGTTGATGGCACTGGTTGGTAATGGCGTCCAAACGTCATCTGTCAAAGTGAAAAGTGTATAGTATTCTCCGCCGTTTCATCACGGAAAGACTAAAAAACGAGCAACGATTGCAAATCGTTGAAATTTATTTTCAAAATTCGTGCTCTGTGACAAATGTGCATCGTTTGATACGACCATTTTATGGTCGTCATAGTCGACCTGCTGAATCAATAATTCTTGCTGTTATCTCTAAATTTCGCACCAAGTTTACTTTGTTGAATATAAAACCATCGAGTCGCATGCGTAGAGTGCGTACCGAAGAAAATATTGTAGCCGTAGCGACCAGTGTTAATGACGATCGTAAAATGTCAATTCGTCGCCGTTCTCAGCGACTGGGCATGTGTTACTCAATCACAAGGGTTTGAAAGCCTATAAAATTCAACTCACGCAAGAATTGAAGCCGAATGACCTACCACAATGTCTAACTTTTGGTGAATGAACCTTACAAAAGCTCAATGAAAATCCGCTGTTTTATCGAAAAATTGTGTTCAGGGATGAGGCTTTTTTCTTGCTGAACGGATACGTAAACAAGCAAAACTATCGCATCTGAAGTTATGAACAGCCACATGTCATACACGAATTACCGATGCATTCCGAAAAAGCGACAGTCTGTTGTGGTTTATGGGCTAGTGGCATCATCGGTCCATTTTTCTTCGAAGACGACCGTGGAAGAAACGTTACCGTCAACGGCGAACGAGCCATGATAAGCGATTTTTTTTTTTTGCCCCAATTGGCTGAGTTGAACTTGGTTGACATGTGGTTTCATCAGGATGGTGCAACATAGCACACTGCTCGTGAAACAATGGATATGTTGAGGGATGAATTTGGTGAGCAGCTTATATCTCGATTTGGCCCTGTGAGTTGACCCCCAAGATCTTGCGATTTAACGCCTCTTTATTATGTCTTGATTATCACTATTGAAGCATTACAGGATAACATAACACGCATTATTCGTGGAATACAGGCCGAAATGCTCGAAAAAGTGACGAAAAATTGGACCTTCCGAGTGGAAATTTTGAGATGGAGCCGCGGACAGCATTTACATGAAATTATCTTTAAAAATTAAATGGCAAAGACCAACTTATCGATTCCAATAAAAAATTTTAATATGTGGTGCAAATTTGAGTATTTTATTCGATTTTTAAAAAACTACGATTAAAAAATCACCCTTTAGTTAAAAACTTGGCGACCATGAGCCAAATTTCTTGAACCAGATATGGGTGCTAAGAAAATAAGTGTTAGAGTTATGTACTTTCGTGCCAATTTTTCTCCCGCTGATTTAAAAATCCGCAACAAACTGCACACATTGCCAGATCGGTTATGTAACACAATTAGTGCGCCACAATGTATTTCCGAAAACTACGAGGAATTGGTCAGTTAAAAAATAAGTTTAGAGGGATGTGAAAATTATTCTCACAGCTAACTCACAGCATAACTGTCCTCATTATTGAGCGCAATCTATTATTTAATTTGTTTATTATGCTCTATTTTATCACTTCGCCTTAAGAGTGATTTCTGTAGTGGGTAAATATATCGAAGAAAGAATTTGTGTCAAATATTTTACTACAAATCGACTCCACAAAAAACCGGTATGGTCGACCGTCAACGTCTTCAAGTGACCATTTTACCCCATTCCTTAGGTATGAAACTCTTTGCTGCTAGTTTCAAAAGACCTGCATTTTCTTCAAGAACTTAATTGTGTTACGGTTCCTGACAATACATATATTAGAACGAGTCAATTTCGACCCCACTTTGTAAAATGCGTTATAACTGATGACTTATATTTAAGAATTTGACATAAAAGTCGGTCAACAAGGTTCGTAACAGCGCCTTCCAATTGAGGCGGAACCGATAAAGCAACGTCGCAGCCGTAATTATCGTTGTGTCGTGTACACGAAATTCTTACCGGACGTTAGTTAGTCGTTGAGTAAAGAAAGAAAACACACATTAAATCGTGTGTACTTTAATTTGCGTGGGATTTATCCGTACAGATATGATACTACAGTTTACTTTCATTCTCTGAACTAAGTTTACTAAATGTATGCCATATTTCATATTTGATATGTACCGATGTACTAGAAAAAGCGTGGGTTTTCTGTAGATTTTTTTAAAAAATTTTGCATATGCTGTAAAGCAGTATAATAAACAAAAATTTAGACTATTGCAGCCTTTGAATTAGGAATTACAAAAAAAAAAAAAAAATTTAATCTCAGTACATCGGCCAATTTGTGCGGATGGGAGCAGAAGGAAGGTTCATCGAATATGACTGGATATGCTCATATGTGGGCAGGTGTGTTTCGAGTATTATTCCGGAAGGTGTCTACTTTGAAGGGGATATAATAAATTGAAGTCAATAAAATATTTTTTGTATTTTGTTTACCAATTGTCGTTAATTGGTTGACAGATTATATTGTTGGTTTTCATCAAACATAAATGTATTGAAGGATCTAAATTAAAACTCAGCAATAGAACTTTTGTTTTTACATTGTAATCTTTGTATTTCAATTCAAATCAGTACAAAATAAAAAAAAAAACAAAACTATCAGTCCATAAAACAAATTTCATATTGAAAACATTTTCTTCACATTCGTAAACAGTTTTTCTTATTGTTTGTTGCAAAAAAGTTTTTTATTGTGTGGCGTGATCTTGTATCACTGTGGCGACAACAACAGAAACATTTCCATATTTTTCTCTAGGACGTACCATATTTTTGAAATGAGTACAAAATGTGATTAGTACACTTTAAAAATATTGGTTTTAAATCAATATAAACCACACCTGTGCGTTTACATTAGATCATCTGGGAACACTCATGACGTTTTACAAAACTATGTCAAATTTTGTAGAAGGATGTTTTTTTTTTCTTGGATTTGATGGACCAAGTTATGCATATATGCGTTACCTATCAGTATATAAAGCAAAACTTTTAAGCTGTTTTTTTAAATCATTAAAACAATGACTCTCACAAACAAACTAAACACGTTATATGGATAAAACCGTCAACATATCTTCGAGACGAGTGTACCAACATGAAAAAAATAATAATCGAAAGTTGAATGTACGTAGCCCGCGAAATTCGGCTACTACATTCGTATAATACCCAAATAGTTTATGAAAAATGTTCAGTTAAATCTTTGCATAATTTAGTCGGAGCTACGCTTTTTTTCTAGCATAGCATATCACAATTTTATTGTTGTCGGCAACACGCTCACAAATTTCGATAAGTATTGGTTTGGCCGCGCAATTTTAGCTACCACATGTTGCTCTCTATGTTAATAGCACACATCTCAACTACCGTATTCATACCTCCAATATTTCAAGAGATGAGGTCCCTTTTTCTACTTTTAACCTAATACAGCATATGATAATTGATAGTAGTTTAGGATCGGCCAGATGCTTTGGCTGCTGGAACGAGTTTTTTAAATGTCCATCCTTTACGGACACATTTTTGTCTGTACCAGCATATATACATATATATGTTATGCGGGCAGTGTCACGCCCCTTTTTAATCTTGACCTAATACAATATATGGCATTTTGAGCAACCAACGCAATCATACAATAATTTAGATCAAGCAATCAATTTTTGTTCTTTGTTCAGAGTTCTAAAAGAGCAATACCTTTTTTAACATGTAAATCATAAATTATACCGCCATACGAAGGAACGACAATATAAATCATTTAATACATCAACAAAGGAAGAAGGCGTTTAAATTATTAAGGAAAAACTACATTTTATGGCTTTTTAAGAATTGTCATAAATGAGTAATCCAATCAGTCCCTTCTCGTACATCCCATAATATTGAACTGATTTATGGAAATTCAATTTGTTCTCTATAATTGTAATTTGGGAAAAAGCAACCTAAACTCTTTGTACAAAAATGCCAAAACTTTACTTGGATGGATGAAGATGTGGACTGTAGCTTAGAAATGTTATTTCTCATGGGTGGTAAAAGGCTTCGCTGGAAAGAGAGGTTTAACAAATAAGAACTCGCAATTTCGCATCAGCTTCGAATCATAAAACGAACAAAAGAAATAACCCAGTACGGAGTTGCTGTCAGATTTACAGTTAAGAATCCTTTTCTTCAATGCTTACTGTTGACTTCCAGTTACATATATATTAATATATGTAATAACTAGAATGCTTAACTATGTATAATTCAAGTAAGAGACAGAAACTTTAATTAAAGCAAGCTGAACTTTATTGATCTGCAGTTGAAGAGGAACAGAACAGTAGATGACCCAGCAATATGAAAAGAAGCCGATCATTTACGCACAATTCGTTACGAATAAAACTCAACACTCTACTGTATGCGACATCTGCTTGTGATGGGCCCACGGTGGAACGATCTGTCTTAAACACTCTTGTTCATAGTATTATTCTATACCGAAAAGTTAAAAAAATCGACCTGCTGACCTTGTCATTACTGGTATTCGTAAATTTATACCTTTCGTTCATTTGCTCTAAATTCAGTATAAGGAAGTGGGGCGCATTACGAAACACCGTTTGCCACTTCCAATAAAAATTAACTGATTTTTTCAAAAATCAGTGATTCCTTTATATATAAAATTTGACGATATTGGCCAATTTCTCCAATGATCGTTTGAGTTTTTCGACCACCAGGTTTATATGTTCAATCAGGGCGACCTCTTAAAAAATTGCATGAACTGGAACAGCTTCAACACGCATTAGCACCATACTGTACTTTTAATTAATAAATAACAGTTACCATTGCTCTGATAATACTGAAAATGCCCATTGTTATAACAACTTTTTCTACAGCACCGATAATAATTTTTATTAACGACGATCGTTTTTAGCACCTATAAAAGATACATAAGTTGAAACGGTTCATTTCAGGATCTATACAATAAATACCACTACTTATAATTGCTGAAGAAATTCTAAAAAGTTTGTATTTTTATAGTGGTGGATCCAGTACTTGTGCAAAAAAAAGGAATTTTGTTTGCTATTTGGTCTCTGTCACGCTTTAAACAGACATGTGGACAAACCGATCGATAGTCTATATCGAATTTTATCACCTTGAAAAATATGTATGCTAGAAAAATGAACTCGCTCACCTTAGATGCTAATTGTCTCAAATTAAATGTCTCCAATGTTTGAGGAAAAGACTTATATTGCACCTAAAGGCAGGCAGTGGTGTTATTGTAGACGCCATTGCCATTGGTCTTATATACCTAACAAATGGTAAATATCGTGAACTTGGGCCAAAATAGGGATAGAACATCTTTTATGAGAAATTTTAGTCAGATGAACTGATATAATCACCCTTTGGAGCAAAAATGTAAGGTGGTAAATTGTTTTTATTTACTCTGAATTCAGCATGAGCGATGTAATGTCTGAAATTAGCTGTTAATGTGAAGGGCTCCTCACACAAATATTGCTCGATTATATAAAAATCAGTGGCCAATCTATAATTTCTAAGCAAAAGACGTCGCTAATATGCTTCCCGCACATTTCTGCAACATTGCAAATGGAGGTTAGGTGGTGGTTTTTATAAAATTTTTGATGCGTGCACTGAGTTTTTCCTACATTCTAATTTGGCACTGTAAATGAGCAAGCTAGTCACCGGCGTTCTGGTTTGTCAAACTCGTATACTGGTGCAATATGATTAAGAACCGTTTTTTTTATTTCAATTTGGAATTTATGGGCTGAAATTGTATCAATATTAACAACTTATGGAGATAAGGTAAGTTATGAATCCACATTCAAATGCAAAGTTACAAATTACAATTTCAGTAAAGGGACGTGTGGAAAGTGTGTATATAAGTTTTTGTACACTCACCTATTGTAATCAGTGTAGATCAATGAAGGAGACGCTTTGGGCCCTACAAAGACTTGTGATGAGATTTAAGCAGTAAATTATTAGACTTTGTACAAATGCACTTTTAATTGTACTTACTCGTCTCCGTGCCTAACGTGCACAAACGTAAGTCTTAATGGTTTTCAGGTTATTCAATAGGCACTGCTGAAATTTTATCGACATTTTTATTACAAACATTTATCGAGAAGATTACAAAGCAATTGATTTTCTGATACCTGGATGTCATTACTTCACACTAATGCTTATTGTAAGCGAGGTGAAAATCCATAACATTTTTAATTTGTCTTGCAAGTAGAAAGATGCATCATCGTTTTCAAATTGGTTAACTGTATAAAATCGCTAATGGTTTAGCATTGAAAAAAGATAAAATATCCATTTCCCGACGGTGATGGTTTTAACAAAATTTATTTTAGTAGGTTTAATTTCGATCGGTACAATAGATTTTCGTACATATTAACAATGCATGATATTTTCCGTCGGTTAAACTAACATGCAACAATTCTACCTACTCCTTTCTAAATCCTGAATATTACTTTTCCATAAATTTGCGGTTTGACGTTGTACATTAAAACTTTGCACACCACGACTATACGAGAACATTACTTTCTACCTTGAGACTGTTACAGCATAGTTAAATTCCTACATTTTGTATGGTGGTACCAAAGCAGAAGCGACGGTGTTTTGGTACCCCCTATTCGAAATGGCGGAATTTAACTAATCGTCGCATTTTATATTGAGTTGCGAACAGAGTTGTAGAACAGATAACCCCAACTGTTCATCTAACCTATACAAATAAAACGTCTTATCGTAGTATTTGAACGATTAACACATTTGATGATGTGTGAAACTTTTTCCCCCACTCAGATAACCTCTGTCACTAACCCACCAAAATTTTATAGAGGATTGAAATTGAACCATCACGACTATTCTGGTATATGGAGAACATCGATCAGTTTATGTAACTGAAGGAGGTATTTCGCCGCCCAGTCAGTTTTCAGGTGCCCAGCCATGCTTCATTAACCTTACAGCCTATTTGTTATTTGCATGTACTCGTAAAGTTGACTTTTGTAATTTAATTAATTTGTGTCATTTGTTCGTCTTGAGGTCGTCAATTATAAAATAATTTTACTCAATATCCCAATGTTTCGATTGACTTCGTCAATTTTGAATTTGGGTGTCTACAATGAGGGTACTTAACTGCGTGACTGAAATTGCTGTGCTAATTTATAATAATAATTTAAATGTTTGCACATCGCAGTTTCTAACTAAACCTTAGCTATACATTAGTTTTGACATGTTGACGAGGGTGGTCAGATAATTCATAATTCTGTGATTTTTTTCGCAATAGCGAAATATTGGAAAATAACCGTGTGCAATCGAATTGCATTAATAATCGAGGATAATGTTTTATTGCAAATATTTCTCAAATTAAGGGTTTAGTCTTCTCAAAAATACTTCAACTTTTTCAAAAAGATGGAAATTTGAATTGAATTTATCTACAAGTGTTTTTTAAGGGGCATGCGCAGAGCGGACCTCATAATATAATTGTTTACGCAGTTGTCGTTATTTATTGAATTAATATGTATATTTCTTTTTATATATTTTTATATTTTAAGCGAATGAATTTCTATTTTAAATTTCTATAACGAGACTGAATTTATTGAATTTTATATATCTAGTAGCTATTACTTGTAAAAGTGTATAACAGTTAAATCACTTAAGTAGTTGGCAACTATTCTAAATAATAATTTCGAAGTTAAACTGGCATTTTTTCTGAAAAAAGACGATAGTCTTCGTGGTTGCTAACAACTTGGCCTCGTCCTCCTTTTTCTCCTGAATCGTCTTCACGACAACATCGTCAGTTAAGCCACTATTGAGAATATTCAATAAAACTGTGTAAGTTTTTGAAACAGTTCAGATATGAAATTGAATATTAATATAATGTTACGCTGTGCCAGCGCGGACTGTTAGTGTGATATAAAATGTTATATGATATCGTAGAAAACCGAATTCCATATTGAGCTCACCATTTTGCCTCTGACCCATAATTAGCTGAACTTAAGTTTTTGTTTACTTAAGATTAAATAAGTTTAAAACCCTACTTTAAATGGACAATTCAGTTACCATCATTAAATATATCCTCAACCACAAACCTCGACTATTCCATGTGTCCAAAAATATAACACAAAACCGAAAGCCTCAATGCAATTTATAGCTACAGATACCAAAAAAAAAAAAAAACAACAACAACAAAAGTAAGGGCAACACACTTATTAAATTTATATAAAATTGACAGTTACTGCATACAACCGCATGCCCACATGTGCACGTAAATGCCGATGTGTCATTTTATTTTAATCTGCATTCAAACCAGTACAGAAATGTCCATCAGGTGAATTGAGTTGCGAAAAACACATCTAATATATTTTCAACAAAATTCGGGAGGGTTGTAATTTAACTATGGTTTTGTTACAAAAGGGAATGATAATAACTTTGTCATCAAATTATTTGTTAAATAGGAGGGTATTTCATTTATTAGTATTATTGTTATTTTTTTATTGTACAGAAAATACAATTTTGTTTTTTATATCTAGTTGGTTTGGATAATGATAGACCGCGAATGACATTCATGGTCATTCACGTACAATGCGAAACCTAATCAGAAAATTATTCACGGCCGAATCGTCTCAAATATCGTTTTAATGTCCTGCTTCAATTCGGTCAAATTCCTTGGTTTCGTTTTGTGCACCTCTTGCTTGACATAACCCCATAAGAAAAGTCTACCGCAGTCAGGCCAGGTGACCTTGGGGCAAGCGGAAAGTAGAGTTTTTGGATATTAATTTATTTGGGAATTTTCGTTGGATCTCTGCCATAGCCGGTCTGGCTATGAGTGCAGTTGCTCCATCTTGCTGGAAACAAATGCTGTTGAAACGGTTATATCTTCGGCGAAAAAAAAAACTCCTTCAACATCTTTAAATAACGGTCCCCATGGACAGTTACTCCTACACCGCAGGACGATACGTGGCCACCCTTTATATGAAATGTTTCACTTCAAACATGCAAACTAAATGTTTGTTAACTACGTCTAGATTTTTACATCGATATCGATCGCAGATCCTAACTGAAGCTGATATCGAAATAACGAATGAGGAGGCCTGTTTTTTGAACTGGGTTATGAAATCTTTATATATATAATTCTACTGTACGGGCGTTGTCACTGAACTCCTCCTAAACGGCTGGACCGCTTTGCATAAATTTTTGTATATGCGTCTGGGTGGTGCCCGGGATGGTTTAGATTTACAATTCGGTCCAATTGGACAAAGGGGCGTGGTACCTCATATACAAGTAAAAAATTAAAAATCAATTATTTCTGCTCCTGCTTACGGTATTTGAACAAAATTTGGTGCGTAGGTTTGGTGTATATATCTTAAGTGCCACTGCAAATATGGGCGGGATTGGACTGTTATCCAATATTTCTGCTCCTGTTTACGGTATTTGAACAAAATTTGGTACATCGGTTTGGTGCACATATCTTAAGTGCTGCTGCAAATATGGGCGGGATTGGACAATGGGGAGTGGTACCTCCTATACAAACCACAAATTAAAAAGCAATTATTTCTGCTCCTGCTAACGGTAAACAGAATTTTGTTTAACATTGAAACATTTCCAATAAAAATAAAATTTGAAGGCAAAGCAACGTTTGCCGGGTCGGCTAGTACAGTATAAAAATTTCAGTCAATTGAATTGACTTACATATAGTTTCTCTCAACTCCTTTTTGGTTGATGCAAAAGCAGTACGCAAGGTTTTTATCACAAAGATACACTGGAAACTCTATAAATGAAATAATCTTATAACTTTCTGAAGTCCCTGGCTTTCAGGTTATAAATGTACAACAAACTTTTCCATAGTCCACCAATTTGTATGTGTGGCGGCCTAAGGGGAATGACACTCTAGTTCATTTTCATCCACAAACTAAATTCGCTAAATGCCTGATGCGTTTTGTGGTGAAACCAGTATATAGATTTCCGTCAGGTGAACTTACCAACACATATCTTCACCCAACATGTGAGCTCTTTATCCAAAAGTACTGTAAATAAAAGAACAATAAGATTTTAATTTTCTGAAGTGCTTCGTTTGAGAAAAGTAGAGTGGCAATCCCCAATGTTTTCATTATGATATCGTCGCTTGTCAAACACTTAATAAGTACTAAATTTGTATCATATATTAAAAATGTACGAAACTAACAATATACGGATTAAATCGGCTAATTGTATGTTGGGTATCAAAGTTGCCGTCGTTAGCCTGCAGCTTTTTTACAAATTCTGTAGGCTATTATGAAATTGAATTTCGGAAAATGGTTCAGTTTTCATGGAAGGTACTAGAAGAAATGAGTCGATATAGTCCATTTACAATCTTGGACTACGACCTCGTAAAATATCGAACTATTTCAAATCATCACCCAATCATCATAAAAAGTAGTGGAGCAAATTTGTTTAAAAAATTCTTCGTACTTAGTGTTCCTTAGATTATATGAGTTCAGAAAATGTTCTGTTCGACCCTTAAATAAGTGATAACATTTTAAGGATTTAAGTTGAAAAACACATTTTTAAGCCTCAAATTTCAAATAGTTTTCGCGGCAACAGAATAAACTCTTCGAAATTTTTTTCACAAATTCCGGCCGCACCATCTGGCAAATCGATTATAAATAGATTTCGAGTGTCTTTTCGTAATTGCGCGAGTCTACAGTGTAAGTTAATACCACGTATGCCATCCTACAGTATCGGCAGAAACAATTTTCGACACAATATTACAAATTTATAAAACCACAAAACTTCATGTTTACGATAAAGGATAATAATTGTTAGTATTAATATATCTCGAGCTTAGTTTGTTTGGTTTATTAGTCGCATTCACAGTACTGGCGACAATTAATTTATTCGTTTGTTTGCCCATACCTTTCCCACCAAAGAAAGTTTGTACAAAAGCGTTTTATTTCATTTATTTCATCAGTTCGAAAATGTAATGTACTGACATCTGTGCAAATCAAAAAATAAAAAAAAAGTTGAAACTATTTAATTAAAAAACTGGAATTTAGATAATACTTCTACTTGTGTGGTACATCAATCGTGACTGTTTTATACATTACGTTTGTAGATCTTTCTCTTATCGAGAATATGGGTTTTACATTGAACCCTATACGTAAATTTATGGAACCTTGTATGAGAAAAATCCAATTTGTTGTGTGTTTAATAGTCTGAATCTCTTTCTGTCACAAGGGTAATACCCATTTCGAACGAAATGTTTGCTTCCCACGAATAATACATATTTATGACGCTACCGAAGTTTTGAGCACATGAATTTTCGATATCTTTTTCTATAGACTGTACAGAGCTCTTCACGAACATTTTATTTGAGATTGTTATTACATTTTCATTCGCAGATTTAATTTACTGAACACCTCATGTGAACTCAATTATACTTAATTTAGCAAAATTGATTAAAGGGTTAAAGTGCTTGGAAGGATTGCTGGAAGCTTTCTTAGAAAACCAGATCGCCTGCTTTCGGCATTCCATGCTAGTTTCAAATTAACATATGGTGAGACTAGAAAAGCCTCTCTCGTTCGCCTTTTTTATAAGACCTTCTAGGAGGCCTTTAAAAGAAGACCTATCAGAAGAGCTGTAAAAGAAGATCTTCCAGAAAACTTGTCTAAGAAGGCTTGTGTATCAGTTTTTAGCTTCCCATAATGTTTGGTAATAACGTTCAACGTTCTACCTGCTAGGTTAAATAAAAACCGTAAAAGCGAACTCCTTCCATACTGCCTTCTCATAGCATGCATTCCACCATGCCTTCAAAAAAGGTCTTGGAATGGTCTGGAATGCTTTCAAAAAGGAGGAAATATGAGTTTTTTATATTGTAGGCTGATATAAGCATTTCTGATTGTATATCTTATTCACATATAGTAAAAGCCTATATATTAACATTTCGAAGCTCTAAATTGTTACAACTGATTTGTAGGCTCCGTAAAAATAGGTTTCCTAGAATGTTTTAAAGTTATCTTTGTTTGGATTCTATCATAACAGACTTTTTAGTTATTTCTTCGTATAAATATATTCTATTTCGAAGAATCTGAATCTGAATATAGATTACAATTTCGATCAGTTTTCCTGCAATATTGCACTTGTTTTCTAAAACACCGGAACAGATCTTGAAGAGAAGTAGGACATGTTTAAGAAACCATAACTTCTAAACGCATTGCAATATTTAAATAAATGTGATGTTATACGAAAGCAGTACAAAAAAATACAAAATATTAATTTAATTTTGAAATATTGCGCAATTCGCTTACTAAATTTTTATGTTTTTTTGTGTGACAAAAAGCCCTAATGGTGCTTGGTACTTCCTCAAATTTAACAATGTGATGAAGTAGGAGCCGGGAAATATGATCTTATTCGTAATTGTACCTCTAAATTCTAAAATACAATGAGAAACTTTGGAAAATCTGAATCTGATTCTGACACTTTTAGTATACTCGTAATTTCAAAATATATCGTTTTGGCTTTTGCCCCTAACTAAATTGCTGTTTCATAGACATCAACCCAGTGTTAAGATTTGTGTTCGAAAGCGCCTAACAATCATGAGAAGTCTCATTTTGCTGTACAGTAATGTAGAAATTTATTTTATCATATCTAAAAATCTAGAAGACTAAACAAAACATTTACTTTTGCTCACCATAATCATAAACATAATAAATGTACTTCTAAAATAGATCAAATGTATTGTAAGACCTGGACAGGTGCAATGATGACGTTGTATTATACTTGCCCAAGGCCGGCCATGAAATACTCTACACAATTTAATAGCAAAGAGACCTGTTAGATGCATTAGTATGAAATTCAAATATTTGCAACATATTTAAATTATTTCATTAACAGAGGCCGGACAAAACGAACGTGGACCTATCGCCTGAAGATTATATGAAAGCATATACCAGTACGTTTAAATGTTGGCTTAAAGTCACATTCTCTATTACCGGTGATGTAATACTCGACGTAATATTAGCGTTAACCTTTTTTAGGGTGACAACAAAAATTAATTTTGGGTTGCTTTGGTCTGTCATCGTTTTGTGTTACATAATATTTGATCAAATTTTGAATAATACTCAGCTACATTTTACTTTACAAAAATTCATCAATAAAATATATTTTGTATGTGTTCACAGTTTGTCTGGTAAAAGGAAAAGGTTGTACCCACTATCATCAATTTTTTATACAACTCTACACACTAGAACACATTTTCTAAAAAATTTGGATTTTTATTTTACGTATTGCAAATTAACGCGGTAAGTTGCATTTACGAGGGTGGCGCCAAAACCAGTCTACCTAACAAAGAAGACTCAAACAAAATTGAGAAGAATTTTCTTTATTTTTTTAATATAATCTCTTTCTAGCTCGATACACTTTTTTCCAGCGATGTTCAGGAGCTTACACACCTCGTTTAAAGTAATAACTGTCAAACTCCTTAAAATAGGCACCTCTTCATTGTTGGCTAATCTTTGACCACTGAGCCATTTTTTCAAGTTTGGAAATAGAAAATAGTCCGAGGAAGCTAAATCTTTGGGAATAAGGGACGTGTTGAGGGAATTCGAAATTTAATTCCTTAATTTTGACCATTGCAACAGTGAATGTGTAAACTGATACATTGTCTTGATGCAACCACACTTTCTTTTCGCCTTTATTCGCCAAATGCGGCTTTTTTTTCATAATTTCATCACCTAAACCATGCAATAAATTAGCATAATATTCGCCCTTGATGATGCCGTTTTTCCTTTCTGAAGATGATTAATAAAAATAATCTCATGTGCATCCCAAAAAACAAACGCCATGATCTTGCCAGCAGTTTATTTTTACCTTCTTCGCTTTCTTTGGGCACAATTTTCCCATTCCAGTCCACTATTTTGACAATTCCTTTGTCTCAAATGTGAAGTGGTGGATCCATGTCCCATCCTTGGTTGTAAATCGATGCAAAAATTTGGCTTTATTGCAATGAAACATCGCCAAACACTCTACTGAAACATCTTCGCCACGCTTGCGCACAACTTTCTCATCTTTAAATCTTCGGTCAATATACGTTGTACGATATGGCAGTATTTGAAATGCCTATCATTTCAGTGAGCTTACACACTATAGCCAATGATCAACCAATACCATTTTGTGGATTTTCTTAACCTTCCCGACGGACACCTTGTGTTGAATAACATAACGGTGACCAATTTTTTCCATGTTTACAAATTCACTGATATCGTTTGCCTTTGATGGATAAAGTAAAATTACTAAACAACGTAGCGCCTTTGAATTTAATGCATAAGTTTTATAAGGTTGCCGCTTTTTTCCAAAATAATTTTTTTCAAACTACTGGTGGCATCAATACGTCGGTGTGGATATTTTCTAATTTTCATCTAAATTATTTTGAAACTTTTACCAGATGTGTCTTCAGCCACATTTGCGTAACCGCCGATCAAAGAAAGATTTGGATGGTTATATTGAACTCATGATCATGCGAACGATAGTCGCATTTGGTAATCATCGCGCCGCCGCTCAATTACTAACATTGAAATTATTATCCACTTTGCTAACAAAATGTAAATAAAGCTTGTTCTGGTTTGACTACTTTTCATTCGTTACTATAAAAGAATTCTCTGGCCCTCTAAATACGTGTATCTGTGGGATTTATGAGTTTGCCCCAACTGGTGATAACAAACATTGAAAACGGAAGCAAAGATTTTGTTGTAGTGTATATGTGTATTTTACATATATTTTTATATATTTTCAAATATGAAAAGGTATGTGAAAATAACACCAATGTTTAACTGAATTGCAGTAAAAACTATATCTGTGTCACCATGAGTTAGTTATTTTAAGTTGTAAAATTTAATGCACTCAATCTTCCAGGGTGTGGCAATTTGTATGTGAATTAACGTATTTGGACCAGATTTAGTTACACTGATAAATGTGGTGATGGTTATGATAATGGCTGCGATGCTACTTATGATGACAGCGATGCCAGTATAGTCGTGTGAATTCAACTATAAATTTCGTCACCTCCAACACATGACAGTTCATGGGCATACAAAAAGTGCAAGCAAACTGTCGCTATTGTAATTGAGTCATTAATTCCAAATTGAGTGTAATTGAGTCAATTATTCCAAATCCAACTGATATGCCATTTCCAAATATCTTGAAATCTTGGTGCAGAAATATGTGCAATTCCCGAGTACTCCTATACTCGTAAAGGATACAATGTTCAGCTTTGCCAAGTGTTGTACATATCTTGTATTCAAATAATTGCTATTGAATCTCTCAGTTTTTGGTGGCAATGGATGCGAGCAGTGAGCTAAACGAAGTACCTGGTACACTCAAGTAAGCTCGTAGATACATCGATTTTACAAACGAGTACATCTTTGTATAATTCTATATAAGTACATAATTGGAAATTATCTTTTTAAATTCTTGTATTATTCGTTTTTCACACAATGATATTTTTTTTGTGCAATAAAAACTGACCATGGCTTTTATGTTTTTCGTCTTTGTCCAAAAGTCGTCACTCAAAAATTTTTGCTTTTGCATATACGAGGTGTGATCAAAAAATATCCGTCATTTTCAATTTTTTCAAAAAGTATTTATTTATTCATCAATAACTATCTTGTCCCCTTCAAAGTAATCCCCCTCAGATATAATACAATTATGCCAGCGTTTTTTCCAATCCTCGAAACACTTCTGAGACGCGCTTTTTGGTATCGCCAACAGCTCCTATTTTGAAAAACGCTTTCCTTTCATCGGTGTCTTCAGTTTTGGGAAGAGGAAAAAGTCAGCTGGGGTCAAGTCCGGTGAATACGGTGGTTAAGGCATGATTGCGGTTTTGTTTTTAGACAAAAACTCACGCACAAGCACCGATATGTGAGCTGATGCTTTATCATAGTGCAAAATCCATGATTAGTTTTTCCACAATCCTGTGCGTTTCTGACGAATAGCTTCGCGCAAACGGCGCATAATTTCAAGGTAGTATTTCTAATTGACCGTACGACCTTGTGGCACGAATTCATGATGCACCGCGCCATTGCAATCGAAGAAAACAGTGAGTAAACATTTCACATTTGACCGAACTTGACATGCTTTCTTGCCACGTTGTTTTTGCTCAAAATTTAGCAATTTCGGAACAATCTTCGCTGCCGCACGTTTCATGCCTAAAACATCCGTAAAATTGCTTGGCATGTGTAGAACGATATGCCAACATCATCAGCAACCTATCTAATAGTGATTAGACGATTATCTAAAATCATTTTCTTCACTGCTTCAATGTTTTCATCGGTTGTTGACGTGCTCGGGCGACCAGGACGAGCATCGTCATTGACATCTTCTCGGCCTTCCTTAAACCGGTTATACCACCACTGAACTTGTGTTCTGCTCATAGTATACTCGCCAAACCCCACAGTCAACATTTCAAATGTCCTTGCACATTTAATTTCATTTTTTACACAAAACTTAATACAGTTTCTTTAATCGATCATTTTTATGAATAGTAAAAAATCGAAAACCACACCAAAACACAACTAACCTTTTTATCTGTCAAAAACAAACTGACAACCCAAAATGGCTGATATTGTCAAGATATATAACAGACATGTGTACCAACATAACAGAAAAAAATGCGAAAATCGAACATACGTAACTCACAAAATTTGAAAATAACGGTTATTTTTTTGAACACACCTCGTATATATTGATCCCATTTCAGATACCGCTAAACATAACATAGAAATATATGATATCAGTTGCTCTGATTGTACTGTAGACAAATGAAGACAATGAGAAACCACATCGACGGAAACCTCGACGTGCTCAAATCTCTACCTGTGCACACAAATTTGTTATAAACTATTATATGGTTTAATAATCGAAACTGAATATATTAGTTATTTGTACATCACATAATTAATTCCCGAAGTTTGAGTGGGTCGCCTTGCCACCTGTGTAACAATCTGAAATATTTAATATTGCATTAGTAACCTAAGTATATGAACAATCACTACAAATAAATTGTTGTTATCCATCTTTCGGTTTCAAAAGTAAAGTTAAAGTTAAAGTAAAGTTAAAACACACATAAAGCTGTGATGTGCGAAATACTATGTCGTTTAAATGACCGCCTCTGGATTGACTGCAGCTGTGGATGCTTTAGAGGTAGTTTCTGATCACTTTTTCGCACATTTCGGGCACGGTCCTTGACGCAGCTCCACGAAAAATTTTTAAAGGCATCAAATCGCATAATCTTGGTGGCCAACTAACGTCGCCAAAACGTGAAATTACTCTTTCTGAAAAATTCTCGTGCAATAAATGCAAATTCGGCCGTGTTGAATCACGTTTGAATCCCCACTTTTGTAGTAAGTTCTAGTCTGATAAGTGTCAAATTGGCTACATTGGGAGTAAAATCACTCAATACTAAGATGGAAGATGATGTAGGTTAATCCAGTGTACAAATTTTAGCAGGTAACAATATATTTTCGTCAAAATCACCATTTTGTTGGGTATGTACAGAAGAATGCATAGCTATCTTGCCTTGATACATTTCAAGGGTTAGAAAAACGAGCATAGAAATTTTAGTTACATGAACGTACACGAAAGGTGTTTTGCGTTAGTAAAAAATGTATTATATTTAATTTATTTGTGAGAAAAAATTATAGTATGTAAAGGGTCATATGCTTTGAGTGGAGATTTAAAAGCGGTCTAAATTATGGTCGAAAAAATGATTATCATCAAATACGCCTTTTTGTGTGAGATATGCATAACAGACATCCAACTGGAATCTCAGATTTTTGTTTAACCTGATTACACCACTCAATTGTATTCCTTAGAGCTCATCAAAAGCTTTCATTCAGTACATTGCATACGTTACATATATAGGTATTCAGTACATATATACGTTATCAGCGTTATATACGATAAATCAAATATTTGAGTATTTGGTTTAGAAACACTGAATATTTTTGAAAAAATTTTAAATAAAATTACTAAAAACAATATGAACATACTAGAAATTTTCGTTGGTATTTATGACAAAACAAGTATTTTATAGTCTAAATTAATATATGAAGGTGATCTTACAAAGGAATGGTAATCATACCAAATTTTAAAACTTCCTGACAATGAGCTTAATTGGTCGCATAAATTTTGCAATTTCATATAGCAAACATGATTAGGTGGTGTAATTACATGCCTTAGAAGCAAATTACAATTGGAAGTGTTTGGGAACAAATTACAATTTGCAAAATTTCACTAGGTTCTTATTCGAATTTAATGTAATCTGTATGGTGATAGCATATTTTAGGACACCATTCTCCCATTCCAGTCCACTGCCTTGACTATTCCTCAGGTGTGAAGTGGTGGACCCATGTCTCATCCCTGGTTATAAATCGACGTAAAATTTGGCTTTATTGCGGTAAAGTATCGCTCTTTCTACGGATACATCTTCACGACGCTGTTTTTGCTCTATTAAACGCAAGCGAGGCACCCATCTTGCGCACAACTTTCGCATCTTTAAATCTTCAGTACAGCACTTTTTAAAACGCCTATCATTTCAGTTAGCCCATACACCGTCAGCCGGCGATCACCCAATACCATTTTGTGAATTTTCTTAATCGAGTCTGGCGTGGACACCTCAATTGTTCGTTTAAATTCTGCTACACAATATTTTACAGTCGTAAACGAAGGAGCAAACACCTCCATAGTTAAATTTAGCTCAGCTCATGGAAATATTGAAATTAATAAGGGTGACCAACTTTTCCATTTTTAAAAATTCGCTAAAATCGTTTACTTTTGATGACTCAAATAAAAATACAGAACAACGTGGTGCCTTGAAACTTAAAACATATGTTTTATAAGGTTGCCACTTTTCACCAAAATCAATTTTCTCAAACTACTGGCGTTAAGTCGTATAGTGTTGGGACCGCCCTCGTATATATTTATCGATTTGTCAAAATGTAGTGTTTCCCCTGCAATCCGTAATTCGTAGACTGATTTAGCCTAAATTATTATCAATTAATTTATACTATAATGCTTGATGAAGTTTAAAAAAGTCGACCAGATAACCTTATATATTCCTCTAAGATCACGACTTGGAATTATTCGATTATTCGGTATATATATGACCTCGTGATTCTATGTTCATTCGTGCCAACATGGGCTTTATGTCTACATATTTCGTCACCATAATATAAATACTCAAATTAAGCAATAGAATGGCGCTGCTGGGTCATTTAATTATTATTCTCCCTGGACATAAATACTAACCGTTGGATAAACTATCCTTCTGAGTATGTATTGCAATAACAGAAGCACATGTAATATATTCACACTACAACTTCTTATGCCATTTAAATTTTGTGAATAAATGCGAAATTTAATGTAATGGGCACTGATATCCTTTTTCAAATACCAGAGATAGACTTTTTGTCAATTTGTAGCTTTAATTACAGTATCATAGCTTCAATCGATTGTCCTGTGTGATGGCGTCATGCCTGTACCCTTTTGTACGTTTTTCTATCACGTGCACATTTATTTTCCTTCTGTTCAAGTAAGGTACTCTGCCCGTACTCTATTTGTACCATTCGCAATACGTATAACTTTTTCCGATTTTGACTTCTGTCCGTAGAGGAAAGTTATGGAATCATTTTTGTTCCAACGACAATGCTGTAAAAGACATACATATATATATATGTACAGGGTTGCCCATATTCGACGGACCCATCTGGCAACGCCATAACTTTTGACAGAGATGTCAGATCGCTTAATGACATACCGCGTTTGAAGCGTCAGTCCAAGCAGATTTTTACCATGGAACAATACACGCCACGCGAGCGCTCTGAAATAGTTGAAATTTACATTCAACAGAAGAAGTCAATTGTGAAAACTCAACGTGCTTTTAAAATATTAAAAAATGTGAGAAGTGCGCCTTCTAAGAACACCATTAAGCGTTTATACGAAAAATTTTCGACTGGTGAGGCTCTTTCTAATCCGAAGAGGCCAAATAAAAGTCGACCAAGGCGATCGGCCGAGAATATCGCTGCCGTACGAGCCAGTGTTGAGAGGTCCCCAAGAACATCCCAAAAACGCCGTTCTCAGCAGTTGGGCATGGCTCGGTCCACTTTACAACGGATTATTCGCGTTGATTTGCATTTGTTCCCGTACAAAATTCAATTGACGCAAAGATTGTTGCCTGCGGACAAGCCTCGTCGATTGGAATGGGCCCAACGAGCCATCGAAATGGCCGATGATGACGAGCAATTTTGGAACAAAATTATCATGTCCGATGAAGCCCATTTCACATTGAATGGGACCGTAAATAAGCATAATTACCGTATTTACGCCACTGAAAATCCACAGGAGATTCAAGAATTACCTCTTCATGGCGAAAAAGTCACAGTTTGGTGCGGCGTTAGTGCGAAAACGGTCATTGGGCCGTTTTTCTTCCAAAACGAAAATGGCCATGCTGTTACCATCAACCAGGAGCGTTATCGCGACATGATGACCAATTTTGTGATGCCAATTATGAGGCAGTTCTGGTTTCAACAAGACGGCGATCCACCGCACACAAGTCGCATAACAATCGATTTTCTGAAGAATTTGTTTCCGGGCCGTTTGATGTCGAAAAGGGGTGATTTGGACTGGCCACCGCGTTCGCCCGATTTGACGCCCGCTGACTTCTTCTTGTGGGGACATTTGAAGTCAAAGGTTTACGTTAACAAGCCAAGGACCGTAGAAGAGCTCAAGGACAACATTCGTGAAGAAATAGCCGCTATTCCGGCCGAAATGTTGGCGAAAACGATGGAAAATGCTGCAAAAAGGGCACAATACGCCATCAACGCCAGAGGCGGCCATTTGAGAGATATCATATTCAAAAATTGATGTAAACAAATCTGCTTGGAACAAATTAAATGAATAAGATTGCCAACCGCCAAATTTTTATTTTTTTCTTTGATTTTTTTTTTTTTTAAACATGGGTCCGTCGAATATGAGCAACCCTGTATATACGAACGACAAAAGGCATATACATGTGGTGTACCCACAAAACACCTCATGGGAACGCAACATCTTAGTTTGTAGTTGATACTTTAAATTACATCTCTGTAACAGATTTTGATTGATACCAAAGACATCAAAGCTGTTACAGCTGATGACAGGAGATGACTAGAGTCGTTCTGAAAAAGAGAAGCAAAAAAACTCTTTCTCTTGCTGATCGACGCTGGAACAAGAAGGATCAATTTCTTAATAAATAAAATAAAACAGTGAATTAAAAAAAGTCTTTAATTCCCTACATACATATACAAGCGCACATAGAAATTAGTAAAAGAATCATAATGCTTTCCCAATTTATACCCTAGAATTACAGGTTTCATAACTAGACTATAAGGGTAATGCAGGAATTTAGTCGTTAAATATAACACCGTTTTATTGATCAGAAATTAAAAAAAAAACAGTCTTTGTTATATGTCTACCTATAGATAGCAACTACATGAAAAAGGACGATTTTTGCTCAATTTTACCTCCCAAAAAATATTTTTACGTCGCGAGCCTGCTTTATAAGATGGATGTACTCTAATACTATTGTCTTCACTCTCATTTTAATTTTACGTTATAACATGAATGTGTCACCACATAACGATTCTACCTATATAGACGGTACTATTTCTATCCACTAGCTTGCTTGTTGTACCCGCCTAAAAATATTAATTTCGAACAACTTCCAAAAGCAAATTTAATATTTAATTATCTAACATTGTAGCTTTAGCCACTTGGTAGCATTTTTCCACCTTTTCAATGCGCATTGACCCCTTAAAATACTGATTTCGTCACATCTCTTTTTACACTAAGGAGAATATAATTCGTAATTTTATCGGGTTTGTTGTTAAGTGATGGTATCAGTGTCGTCCCTTTCTTATTCTGTTTTCATAAAAATACGAATTTAAAAAAATTGACTATTGTCGTACACGTACTGTAAGAAGAATGTGATTATTGTCGTACACGTACTGTAAGAAGAATGTGAATCTACCTTTTATCTTTTATTATGGATTATGACACAATTCACGTATCCTCTCATTCCAATTGCGATCCCCAAAATTACTAATCATTAAGTAGAAGAGGCGCAACAATTTTCGGAATTCTGGCTTTAACCATGTGTCTTGTCCAATGATATTTCGATAGCTTTTTGCCCTGTCTTATCCAAGAACCACGAATGTACAGAAATTCCTTCTTATTGCAGCCGGCAATGAAAAGGGAAACGTAGTTCCATCTTATTGTATCAAATTGAACCTTTAAGCCGTTTGAGCTGGGAATTTTCCTTTTCTATCCGGAGATTTACTTTGCATAGATTTCAAGCATTTTAAATTGATGCTTAAGAAATAACATTGATTGTTATAATTCTTTGTAATTGAAAATTCTGAGAAATAAAAACACAGGCTACGTATTTAAATTGTACCTGCTATTGGTCCAAAAAAAAGGTACAAAATAAAGTTATATTGTTTTTCAAATTCCGCGCTAAATTAAAACTTTATCAAATAAATTAATTCAATTTTCATCACAAATTGCTAATACGTCTTCTTTCTGGATTTCATTCATCCTGTTTATATTTTTATGTATTGGCGACATGGCTTAACTCAATATTGATTGTGGTCTATTGATAGTTATAGAGCCACCATTTATTTATTTATTCATTTATTTGTTTGTTTTTTTTTTTCTACATTTTCGATTTTGTTTCAGTTATCCTATCTCAGTGATGCATTTTTAGTTGTGCAATTTAACATTGTTTACTATTGTCATTTATTTATGATTTTTTCCATTTATTATTAGCTACAACAAACATTCACTCCTACTCGTACAGCTATCCACATGCAGAGATGGATTCGCACTGCCTAGAATAGCTGCGGATGCGGCTAAAGTCAGAGTAGGGTGAAAGTCAAAAAGTTGTTTGTGGTCTGGTGTTAAGTGCACTGACATTTCAATTTCCGCTTATTGAACATATTTTTATTATTTGTTTTGCTGCGGTTGTAGTTGCTCTTGGTGTCCTCTTTCTCAGTTAGGTTTCCCATTGATATTAAATTACGGAAAATGTAATTTCTGCAATCTTTTGTTTTCAATAAAACAGTCAAGCGTATTAGTGTACGAGTATATCGTCTGGTATTCGTCAATACACTACAGTGTACTGTAATTATATAATTGTAAATAGAATGGATTGTGCCTGTAATATGCGATAATATCGCAGAGTTAAGGATTTACAGCTAATGGCCTAAATGAAGCATTGGGGAAATTGTAGTGCACATCCAATGTATGGATATGTTATTCAGAATAGTGGCATTTCCGTTGTGTCCCCATGTTGCCATCAATATTGTTGTTTAAGCACGATTTATAATGAATTTATATAAAAAAGGGATAATTATGAAAGCAGTGAAAAAGTGGTGATCGTTAAAGCGACGTGAGCTATTTTATAATGGAGCAAAATTGTCCAAAGTTGCCCAAATGAAGTTCCCATTAAAACAAAACACAACTGCCAAATTTGGACCGGTGAATTTGTCACATTGAAAATAATACAAAAAATTGACACTAATCTAAAATTGACACTAAACTCATTCTGTAGTACCTTGTCAATTTGAAAAAAAAGATGAATATGAATATAATATATATAATATAATAATATAATATATATAATATATATAATATGAATAAGAATAATTTTATCCAAATCTATTAGATCGGGCTATTTTATCCAAAGATGGAAAAATACCACGGTCTTTCCGGTTCATAAATCTGGTCATAAAAATGAGGTTATTAACTATAGACCTATATCAAAGCTTTCAAATATTGCTAAACTTCTTGAGTATATTGTTTATGAGAAAATTTTCTTTTCGTTTAAACGGTATATTATCCCCGCTCAACATGGCTTTATTACTGGTAGGTCAACTACTACTAATTTAGCTGTTTTTACTCGGAAATGTATTGATAATTTTGAAAATGGTTATCAAACTGATACGGTCTATGCTGATTTTTCTAAAGCTTTTGATAAAGTTCCACATGAGTTATTGATTTTAAGGTTAAAAAAAAATTGGCATCAGAGGTAGAATTCTTAATTGGTTTCGTTCTTGTTTAATGGATAGACAATGTTCAGTATGTATAGATGGAATTTACTCAGTCTTTTATGTTCCAACTTCTGGTGTCCCTCAAGGAAGTATTTTGGGTCCACTACTTTTTAATATTTTCGTTAATGACATTTCGTTCTGTTTCCTTCACAGTACATATCTTTTATATGCAGATGATCTTAAGATATTTAGAGCTATTGCATCAATTTATGATATTAATCTAATCAGGAAGATGCAGACAGACTTGTGACTTGGTCAATAATTAATGGTTTACCTCTTAATTTTTCTAAGTGTAAGCAAATGACTTTTCACAGATGCAGAAATATTCTTATTTCGACTTATCACATGCTGAATCATGAGTTAGAAAATATATATGAAATTAAAGATTTAGGTATTGTACCTATATTTGATTCAAAACTAACATTCGTACCTCATGTGAATTACATTGTTCCCAAAGCATATTCTTCATTGTATTTCATTCGTAGGAATTCTACACAATTTACTGATCCGTACATTAAAAAGATTTTATATACATCGTTTGTACGATCAAAATTAGAA
The DNA here is from genome assembly GCA_019455685.1 of Philornis downsi. NCBI lineage: Eukaryota > Metazoa > Arthropoda > Insecta > Diptera > Muscidae > Philornis > Philornis downsi. Next base: position 1,802,010 of record JAHXMU010026336.1, on the reverse strand, counting down.
TATGCTTCATTAATTTGGAGTCCAACAACTACAATTTATATTAATCGCATTGAAAGAATTCAAAAAATATTTATGAAGTTTGCTTTAAATTGTTTTCGGTTCTCAACTCCAATCCCTTCTTATTCCAGCAGATGTCTTCTTTTATCTTTAAAATTATTAAGCTCAAGAAGAGATATTTGTTCAATAATGTTTCTTCATGGCATAATTTCTGGATTTCTTTATGGTCCGGATTTATTATCTTTAATTCCATTTAATGTTCCTCCACGCTTATTGCGTTATTACTATCCGTTCCATATTGATATTCACTCTACTAACTATGCTTGCAATGAACCTCTTCGTAGATCTATGAGACTTTATAACTCGATATGTAATTCAATTGATTATACTCTACCTCGAGATAAGTTCAAAAATTGCATTGCATTGTTTTATGTTTGCTTCTTTTATCCTGATTATGTCGGCTGTATTTTGTAAATAAAAGTTTTGATTTGTTATTTCGTGCGTATAAAATGAAAATTTTCATCAACTTTTCGAATATTTGAAATGAATACAAAATCTCAGTTCCTAATAATGTAGTTGCTAAGAGGTTTTCACGTCCTGATTATTCGATTAGGACAAAAAAAAGGATTATCGTCGACCTGTAGCGCTTGCCTTAGAAGGTGGACGGCGCAATATCCACACAAGACCAACTTTTTGAGGATGCGTTGACACCCGGTGCAATGATGTCGCCTCATATGCGTCAATTTTGTTTGTTAACATTAACATTCATCCAACAATGCATCTCATCGCTATAGAGGATTTTTCGACCAAACGCGCCGAAGCTCAATCAGCGAAAAACGGCCTTGTCTATGGTCACCAACTTTAAGCTTCTGGCTCAGTTGGATCTTGATCGCCAACGCAAAGCCTGCGAGGCATCGACTGCCTCAAGTTCTCTCTCTCACATTTTCACCGACAACATCGATGTTCTCTGCAGACCTGGTGTCGACTTGACGCACCACCGCGTTTGCCGCAGAATGGGTGAAATGCGTTTGCATGAACGAACACTCATTTTGGAAACAAAGTTGTATTATTTGGACGTGCCTCTTAATCGTATAAAATTGGAAATCATATAAACTTAGCATTGTGACTTTTTTAATCAGCTTTGTCATCCGTTTTCACTTATTTTAGAGTGTGGATTAAACGGTATTTTTTTCATTGACTTTGAACATTTTCTCATAACTGATATACGAAATTTTGACTTTTTGAGAAAATAAGTCTTATAGTCGAAGCTGACCATGAAAGGTTAATAACTCTGTAGGCAGTCAGCAGCTTCAGAAATCACTGATTTTAGAGTTATTTGTTTGAATATAATAAAAAAATTGTTGAAGGTTAACTCTTTTTCACCAAACGAAATATTTTAACGAAAAATTTACCGATTACAAAACTGTATCGAGAAGTCGATTTAATCGAAAACTAGTTTTTAAGACATTTTAAAATGCTGAAAATCAAAAACCATAATTTTTCAAAATAACCGCTTTGTTTAATTCTCCAGTATCTAAGGACCGGAACTGAAACGAAATCAAACCTGAAAATAGTTCTGATTCATTTCAGTTCTTTGCACCCGGCGAATGAATCAAAATTTAATTAATTTTGTTTCCGTTTCATACATCTAAAATGAAACTACGAACAATTTTGATTTTGATTCGTACACCGGAAACAAAATTGGAAACAATTTATGAAATTACAACCAAATTTGAATTTTTTCCATTCGAGAAATTTATTAAATATTAGCTGACACGGCAAACGTTGTTTTGCCTTCAAAATGTTAATGTCTCATCTCCAACGCCATCTATCACTTCAAATAAAACCTTTTAAACCTTCCGGAATACTCTACCAATAATTTAAGACCAAAATGAGCCAAATCGGTCCAACCGTTCTCGAGCTTTAGCGAGACCCAATATGCATTGAAAAGTCATTTCTCCAATGTTGGAGAAAAGGTTAGTTCTTAAGTTGATTTCCAATGTAATTCTCAAGTTAAAGTGAAATTTTTTTCTCCTTATTTGGTTTCAACTTGATATCAAGTTGAGAAATAAATTTTTTTCCAACGTTGGAGAAACAATTTAATTCTCAATTGGATATCCAACACTTTACTCCACTTGAGATCAAACATTTTTTTAACTTGAATACTATTTGAGTTAAATTAGAGATTTCATTGACATCTTTTATATTATCCTATGGCAGCACTGTTGATTTGTTACAGATCTGGTAGCTTTTGCCTATCGTAAATAGAAAAAAATGTTATTTGTGAGAAAATTGGCGCGTCTTGTCGGTGTTTTTGTGTTTTGTGGTGTGAATATTGTTGAAAGCAGACTAAAATTACAAAAAAGGAAGTATAAGTGTTATTATTATTAATTTAATTGCTCAATTATCTTATTATTAGTTAATTATTCAATTTGCGGTATGCGTCGAAGAAAAACAAAAATTAAAGTGAGATGAGTTTGCTGTCGGAGCGCTCATTGTCAGATGAAACATGGGCAATGGGACCTTCGACATCAACTGCTGCCCAAAGTGTTACGTTTGAAGAGCTTTTAAGTGAGGGAATTTCCACTGAGTCGGATAGTGAAAGTGATAGTGAGGAACTTGTTGGAGCTTCAGGTAGCTTAAAGGATCAGCTTGCGTCATGGGCGGTGGACTTTAATATTACAAACGGAAGAGGCAAAATCGGGTGGAAGTACGGCGACCTTAAAGCGCAACCCTATCTTGCCAAAAAGTCCTTTTAAAAAGCTCTCGGAATTTAAAGAATTTGAAACTAAAATTCAAACATCCGAAAGGAAGTACAACGACGTGGTAAGTTAGACAAAATTACTACAAAATTACTTTTTAAATACTAATTACTCATCTTTTCAAGAGGTTACCGAACTTATGCCTATAATTTGCGGCAATTCAATACCATTTATAAAAACAGCTTGGAGGAAAATTATGAAGCCGAACGAAGTATCAAATAATTTAACAAATAAAGGTCAGCAATACATATAACTAAATATGTGCCACGAAAGGCTGTAATTTTATATATATATATATATATATATATATATATATATCTAAAAATACGTAATTAAATATATAGTAAATAACACTTTAAAATAAAAAGTTCCAAAAAACGTAATACATTGTTTTAATTTCTTAAATATATATAAATAATTTCTTTTAATACGCAAACTACCTATCTTCAATTTGATTCCCATTGGAGAAATTTCTTTGATATCAAGTTGAGAATCACAAATTTCTCAACTTGATAACTAAGGAAATCACCATATAAAAAATGTGCCTTTTAAGTTGAGAAAGCTATAATCCCACTGTTGAGGTGCATTTGAGAACTAACGTTGGAGATTTGAGAAAGCTATTTGATGTCAAATGTACCTCAAGTTGATATCTAACAAAAATGTTTATTGGGGACTAACGCACAGCAATTGATTTATATATATATATAGATGTGTGAGAATTTTTGGGACCTCAGTACAAATAAATTCAGAACATAATTTATTTAAATAATTTTCCGCAATCGGACGCCAGGCATTTTTCTTCGACAAGAAATGAAGGTAATGTGGTTTCAGTTGTGATCCTTATTAAGAAAGAAAGTTGTATAAGACCATAATTTTGTTTCGTGTTCTCAAATTAAATTAAATGTATCTGTTTTTTTTCGTTTTCAAAAATTCAATTAATATAAATTCAATTAATGTTTCGTTTCAAGTAAGAAACGAATAAAAAACGTATGAAGTGAATTTTTGTTTCGAATCAGAAGAAATGTATAATATATTTTAAATAAATTTTCAATATCGAACCCAAAGCGAAGCTGAATTTTTTGTGGAGGTCCCTGCTACAACAAATACACACACTACGCCAATTCTAGGGTCGACAAGAGTGATGACGTTTATTCTTCCACACTTTACATTTTCGCACACTATGGTCAGTTTTCAAATATTTCTTGTCTGGAATTAGCTCATATTTTACTAATTTTTTTCATTTTTGGCTTTATATCTTGTGCTGTTAGCAAATATTTTTTATCCTTTGCAATGCATACTGCGAAGGACAATTAAATTGGTTTTCAATTTTTTTTATTATACTTCTGTTCATTTCAACTTCTGGAGCCTTCTGCAGTACTAAATTGTCTAAACGTCTGACGAGTACTAAATTATGCTGAATTTACCAAATTTAGTAACAAAACAGAAAAAGAAACACTTAAGCTACTAATTGGCAATTTCAGAAGATATGGTGGAAAATCCGCTAATTTGAATCGGAGGTGCAAGAAGTGGAGTGACAACGCGTCATGTTTTCATCCCGAGACCTCATTTATCAGATTGGACTAAATTTGGTGCAAATAATTAAATGATATGATCGTAAGAATATATCCGAGATACCAAAAACTCAGTAAATAATCTGTCAATTGTAATTTCTGCAAAAACTTCATAAACCATTACAATGGAGAAAAATTAAAATTACTGCAATCTACAGATGACGAGTTACAAGAAACAAATTATATTTAGAAAAAACGATCAGTGTGTTTGAGACATGACGGAAGGGGTGAGCTAACATATTCCGTTTTCAATCGACGGCTACCACAATGCAAAATGTTGGGCTATGCAAAGTTTTAAGATGTCTTGTATAGAGTTATGGCAGTTATCGTCTCCATCTGTCAGAACGATAAACCGACATCGCTCCATTAATTTATAATGTCATAAAACACATTTGGCCAACAGACACATTTCCTTCGGAATGTTACATTTTTGTGGTGTCAAAATGGAGAAGGTATAGATACAATAGGTTTGAATTCAACATTCTTTATATTTATCGAAGTGTTTTGTAAAACTTGAAAAAAATATAAAACGGCAATACAGTACAACAACCACATTATGCTGAAGCATGGACATAATACTACTACGGTTGTAATTAATAATATTTTGAATATGCCCTCGTATTCAAAGATCGGATATCAGTTTAATTGTAAGATTTGGTGCAAAGTTAAATTATATGAACTTAATTTACTTTAAGAAAGTATAGTTCTGGTTCCAAACAAGTGGAAATTCTGCTCATGTGCCTGGGCTGATTCTATTTAAAAAAAAATTAGCTCGAATTATTCCAATTGTTTTTACCAAATTTGAGAAGGTTTTGGAATAAAATTTTGGAATTTTATTTTTTATTTTTATATTTGAAATAGCGATGCTCTAATGAGTTTCCCATGGTGTAATGTGAATTTTGATTTTTAACAGCCAATTCTTATAAAAACGACTGGTTAGATATGTCCATATTATGTCATCGCTAACCACGCGACGATTCCATGATCAATAACTAAATTCGAACTCTTCAGTTGCTTGCACATAATAATAATATACGGCTGAGAAAGTTGCGGCAAGTTCAATTTATTACATCACTCCATGTTTAGTCGGACGTCACAACTATGGTGACTTAAAAGTTAAAACAGTCTTTTTCTATTGATCCTAAACTTAAAAAGCCAAAGTAAGTGTCTGTGTATTAAAAATTATGTAAATGCATACTTATAGAAAACTAAATAATAGCACAATGGCCCAACTTAATCAATTTCTATGTTCACTAAGTGCGGAAAGTTCTTAATATTTTTCGGGGATATTTTTTACGATAATTCCTAATGATAATCTTAATCTTTAGCTGTGATGTCCATACTTTCCTGCCACGAAATTAAGTTTTCAAAGTATAGGCGTATGGCGGGAAGACATTTACGCAAATAACCATAAAAGTTTAACGTCAAAATTGCCGTCATGAACAACGGTGGTCATTGGCATTAGAAGAAGCAGGACATTTAAGTCACTCAAATCAACAGCAAGAGCAAAATGTCAGCACATACATAAATAGCTAAAGGAAACCCGAATACAGCGGAAACAGGATGCGATAAAATGGCAGGCTATTGCAGAAAACTTTTCACCGTCCTCAACGATAACTGCGACAACAAAGGCATCATCAAAAGCATGATATCAACAACAGCGTCGGATTGTAACTTTATCTCAAGGAAAAGGGCGAATACAGAGACATGACCGGGACAACGCAATGATAAAAGCGTTGATAATGACAATAACGTAACAATGACAGCGTAAGTGTTATTGTACTAAATTATTTGTTGTGATTATTATCGTATACGAGTATTGTTTCTTCAGTTGTGATTGTTTTTGTTGTCGTTGGCGTTGTTTGGAATAAAATGAAAATAATTATGTACAAATAAAGACCACAACCCAAATGAATCAAAACAAAGGAAAAAAACCTGCATTGAGCCCCGTCTGTGGGCACAAAAGGTAATTATGTATGACAAGTTCTGAAAGGAAGCAGGGAAGTTAAACAAAAAATATTCTTTATCCAAGTATGGCAAAGAATCAGAATCAGACAATGAAAACACACAACAGATTCACATTTAATATACATAATTTAATTTATTTCCTTTTGCGATTCGTGGCAAATTATATACAACTGAAAATGTAAATTATGCAGGAATAATATTTTTTGATTAATTCGAAAAAAATTAAACTCCCACGTTTATCACTTTAGCATTTCTCCTTTCTAATATTCAAGTGCTCTTAGAAATCGGTGCAGAAATTTCAGTCAGGGGAACTGACGAAATATGTTACGCCATGTCTGACTTCTGCAATAATTTAGTTGGTTTGTGCTGTAATTTGTATTTGATTAATAGTAGGTTTCCAAATAAAAAACTATTTATAAAACCGGAAATTTGACTTGCAAGGAACACATTTTTACTATGAAGAGATTTATTTTACTTTGCCAACAATCACTTTTCAAAATTGAGATTAAAAAATCTATGAATGCGGATAAACATCGAAAATTCGTAGTACTTTATTACTTAAAACAGATACCCTTGTACTCTATGAAAGGAGTACATGAGAGTTTCTCTGGCTTCAATAGTGATAAGTGGTTGCATCCGGGCTCGAACATGCTAAGCACGACGTGCCACGGCCAGTCACAACTTTATTATTTACACTCCTTAAATTGTTATTTATTTATTATTATTTACACTCCTTAAATTCAAATACATTTAAAAGAGAAAATTGGCCTTTGTCGAAATTTGTGGCCAGATTACGACAAATTTTGCTTATAAAATTTTTTTTATATGACGACCAGTATACTTGCCTTTCGTGTATATCATTGATTGTTCGGATTCCGGTGCAAGTATACACATTTTCTGAGAGATCGTGACCTCATGTAATCGAAGTTCAGTAAAAGTTTCTAAAATTGGTGTCCAAAATCATCACCAAACGGTAGGTTCTTCTCAGTAAAAATAATCATAGAACCTATGAAGAGGAACCTATTTCTCCACGTTTGACAAAACCAAAATCACGAAATGTAAAAACACTTTTTATTTGTACAATTTAGGGAACAAGAACTTGCATAAAATAAAACAAATAATGAAATTTCAATCGTATAAACTGACTTTCATATACCTTCAACGTCCTTTTACATTGGTACAAAAGTGTGAGGGGTGACAGAAAGGGCATTCGGTTTTTATCAAAGAAAAATCCAAATTAATGTTCAGAAATTATAGAGGAACACTAATTTTTGCCGAAGCTACGTAGTTAATTTTCATTCGCAGAACTATGTTTAAAGAATGAATCTAGCAATATATGGATGAAATTGGGTAATTTGTATGCACTGTAATTACGGAATAGAGTGAAAAAAATAAATTTCGAAAAAAGTAGTTAATTTATGTGGAAGGTGACAGCAGGAACATAACGATGACATCATTGTCACCACGCTGCTATTGTTATATTGAAAGCAAGCGCGGCGCCCATCTTGCGCACAGCTTTACCATTTTCACATCTTCGGTCAATATATGATGTGTAGCACTTTTTCAAATGCCTATCATTTCAGTTAGCTCACGCACCGTCAGCCGACGATCATTCAATATCATTTTGTGGATTTCCTTAACCGAGTCTGGCGTGGATATCCCAATCAGTCTGCCACTACGATGTTCGTCTTGGCAGTTCGTACGACTTAGTTTAAATTCTGCTACGTAATATTTTACAGTCGTAAATAAAGGAGTAGACTCTGCCAGAGTACAATCTAGCTCGGCTTTAATATTGATTGGACTGGGACCTTTCAAATATTGAATTACGTAACGGGGACCAATTTTTCCATTTTACAAATTCACAGAAATCGTTTACTTTCGATGGCTCAAATAAAAATACTAACCAACGTGGCGCTTAGAAACTTAAAACATATGTTGTTTAAGGTTGCCACTTTTTCACAAAAATACATTTTTCAAACTACTGGCACTATCTACACGTCAGGTCAGCTAGTTTTGGGATCGCCCTCGTAAAGTCAGATTTTTAACTTAGTTAATTTTTTACAAATCGAGAATAGTTGTACGCTATGGGAACAATGGAACGGATGGAACTAATGATAAAGCCTGCATGTTTATTCTGCATCACTATGATATTGCTAATAAGGTCTTTCGGATCAATATAGAGCAAGAACAATTTGAGATCTTTGCAAGTAATTGTTAAGTAAATCATTTATAATTATAGAAAATTGTAAAATAGCTAACCAAAATATAATTTTATGTTTTACATGCTAACCTTTTTGCATGTTTCCTTTAATTTTTTTTTTTTTTTTTTAGTTTCAGGAAAATGTCCGGTTACCTTCATATGTATATCAATGGCGTGCAAATCAAAAATAAATCTGAAAATTCTAATTATTCGGATTAGAAATTTTTTATTTATGAAATTAGTACTGCTGCTGTACTGAGCATTTATTTCTCGCTCCTTCGTTCTTTTATGTTGGTCTTATATTACTTTGTGTGAGGATTTGTATGCTGAGATGTTTTTGGACGGACTTCCTCATGCTCTTGATACTTACAATCGATAGTATTTTAACTACCAATATCATCACCACTACCATAGTTGTCATCATTACTACCATCGTTTGTGCCCGGCTACCATTCCCATCATTCTCAGATTCACGTTGTCGTTATTTAAGCTTTCAGACGACTCTGATCACCGCCGGCGCTTTTCGTTCCTTCCATGTATTTTATTCTCTGCCATGGCAATTCAACGTCGACGTCTATTATTATATCGTCAAAGTAAAAGATTTTGTTTACAGTTTCCTTGGTACTGTTGTTGTTGTGTGTTTATTATATTTGATGAAACGCTTAAGGGGTCACTTCTTTCCACTCTTTTGTGTGTTGTTGTGCCTCTTATGTAATCATTTATCCTGGCTTTTGGTTCCGACTTTTCAAACTTCACATAAACAATGGATGTACAAGTTTCCGTGAAAGAAAAACATTTATTTAGGCTGTCGTATGGACAGACATGTCATTTGACAGCTTCCGAAATTTTCAATATTCTGTTTTATGCCCATTCATTATTGAATATTCCCTTAGGCTGGTCATTCTCAAATAAAATCGCATGCTCACTACGCCACACATTTGCAAAGGAATTCTCCTGCACATACAGTTACGTAGAGTAACAAATTTAAGATTAGTTTTAAATTAAATCTGTTCTTTGAGCTAATGGGCATATTCATCATTTCGTTTTATGTTATACTACATCCAATTCCTATGCCAAGCATTTTTCTGATAAAATGATTCGTAAAGAGCACAATTTGCACAAAATAACATAGAATGTATCAAAAAATTGTCTACTATTCTGAAGAGCTACTCCTCTTCGTAGGTGAACATATCCCTATACTCGTATTATGCAAAATGTGAGAATATGAGAGTGTCAGTTAATTCAGAGTATTTGCAGCAACTTTCTTACATAAACTGTTCTAACGTTTCCTTTTCTTTCCGGTACACCCCCCAGTCGGTTCGGCTGCATTAGTAATATTTGAGGCTCATCAGGGATATTAAAGTGTTGCATTTTCTTTTTTTTTGAAAGTTAAGATCAAAAAATGGTCTTTCAGCCTATAACTATGTTGCGTTATCTATAATTTTTTCTAGGAATATTTTCTGCTAAAATTTAGGTCAAATATCTTTCCCTACACTTTACACTATCTTTGTCAACAAGTCTCACTCAATAAAACTTAGGCATTTCCATTCAATGAGAAATGCATTTATTTTCTTTTTTATTTTGTTTGAATCGATTTCAAGTTCTTCCAAGATATTTTCTATTGGAATCATATTGACGAGCTTCTTGGCAATGTGTGATTTTCTAACGAAAGCGTTTTTGAAGAGCAGCTTCAACAAATTTGATATTGGTTTTTGGATTGTGAAGCTCGACATGGCTTGTGAGGTCTGTTCACAAATCAAGTCAAGTAATTTTGTACGGCCAAAAGCGTAACACCCCGAAGGAAGCGCTTAAAACAGCAAGTTTGCTTTGATCAACGATTAAGCATAGCCCTTGCGATAAAAAAAATTGCCGAATAAAAAGCGCCGATTTAACCCACATATATGTGTATTTAACTCTATCAACTCTGTGGGTATTATTGCAACTTCCCTCCTGGTACTTCCAATACAATATGTTTCGAAATTCAATCTTTCTTTTAAAGTATGGTTAACATTTAAAAAATTAATAAAAACATTTTTCAAAAAAAAAGATATTTTTAGTAAGGATGACAGTTCAAAAAAAAAAAAAAAAAAATTTGAGAAGTTTTCCGAAATATTTTTTTTCTGCGAAATACGGCTGAGTCACCTTTTTTTTTTCTTTTTTTTTGGAATTTAGTTATTGATTTTCTGCCAATCTATCTCGATCCAACCAAACGGTTGTTCTCTGCAAAAATGTTATTACAAGGTAGTTACTGAATACTGCACTTAATTGTTCGTTATTCGAGAGTTTTTACAATATTTGATTTTAATAATGTACGTATGTTTACAAACCAACTGGATATCGTGGGTTTTGTGTTGCTTGTGTAATCGTAAATGTTTGAATAAATGGTACTTTCTAGAGCAGTTGCCAAAGAAAGGTTTTCCAATGAGGGCGGTTAGATATTAAAATTGAACAAAACAAGCTGTTTTGTTCCAAAGGTTTATGTATGGAATATGATGATGGATGCTTTAAAACTGCTAACAGTACATTTTTGGTTACTCTGGTACATATATTTATTTTGGCTTTAGAGGCACTACTGCCTAAGGAAATCCCACCAGGAAAAGTTTGGCGGGATCAAATGGCTTGATTTCGTTGGCCAGTTTGCATCGCATCTACGAAACATAATTGTGTCATCAAGCCGTCCGTGGTTAATGTCTATTGTTGGAATAAATGTGTATTGTTCACAACCATATCATCCAAATTTGTCCAAAAAGAATTCGGTTGTTGGCGGTGATAACGATGCCATCGTCATTTTCGAAGAAGAACAGACCGATCATGCCACCAGCCTCCAAACAGTGATTTTCTGCTGATTAATTGCCGTTTGGTCCCAAACAGTTTATACAAAAGTGGTCACTGAAGATGATTTCGTTGATCATTGCTACAAGAAAATACCTATTTTGATAATAAAGATTAATTCATGCGCAAAAAAAAACATCCCGAACCATAAACAGTATAAGCGAAATTTACAAAAAAAAAAAAAACTATTTAGCTATACTTCGCACAAGAATTAAATTTCGCAAAACTACTCAAATAGATTTTTCTCTTTCTTTATTTATTTTTTTATTTATCAAAAAAGCTAAACCATAAAAAAATTAGTAGGATGCTTAGTAAATGTTTAGAAAAAGTATCCGTATAACCGTGCTCCTTCTGGTACCTCGCATGCGAATGAATAGTTCTGCACATACGAGTACTTGTATATTCGAAACTTTATATGTTTAAAGAATTTGTGCTGAATGCGATAAAATTTGGCACTTACCATGAGCTTAGTAAACCTCTTCTAGTATCCCATACAAATTAAAACATTTGTCGAAATTGAGTTTTCTTCCGTAGTTCCTAATTGGAACAACTTAATTGCTTGTTAAGTGCATTGCGTTTAAACACTTGTTAAAATTTGTGAATATTAATTCACAAACCATACCACATCACATCAGACTAAATTCAGTATAATTTATTACGCGTAAACAAACTTGACATTGCGTAATTGAAAATTCATCAGTAAAATTCACTGCTCTTAGGGTAGCCCAAATTTAGTATTTATAAACCATATAGCACAAATCAATCTTTTTTTCATAATTCCTAAGCGAAAGGAAGAAGTTTACAATAAGTTCAGTAAGTTGTAATTTTATTGTTCATATTGTGCACTAATCCAGATACTATTTTGATAATAACCTAGCAATTTATTTCCTTGCTTCTTTTGCACCAACGTAGCCAGACCGTGAGTGAAGCAGTATGTAAGTCTACTCATCTGACTGAAATTTCTGCACTGGACTAGAAACACTGTACAACAAGAAACGTCTTATATAGGAATATTTACTTGTGATCGATGTCGGTGTACTCATAGCAAGCATATGTGTTTTAACATACAACATTCGCATCGCTTGAGCAGGGAGACTGACCCAACGATTCAATCAACATCCCTATTAAAATTACTTCAATATTTTTAACTTTAGTTTTCGTTTGGTATACATATTAAAAAGAGCTATCTAAGCTTATATATTTATTTTAAGAAACCATTTTTTTTTTTTTCTTTTTTTTTTTTTTTTTGTTTTGACAATTGCACGGTTTGTTCATCATTTCAAAGGCATTTGTGGTAATATTGTTTAAGTAGTGGAAGAATTTTGGAAAACCGGCCCATTTATATTGAACAAAAAAATTAAAAATTATTTTTGAATTTACTACCGATTTTTAGTATATTATTCGGTTTAAGATCATTTTTTTATTTATTATTGCCAAAGAATTTTTAATTGAAAACCCCGAGAAAATGGCTATTTTTCCAGTCATTTGGATAAATATGCTATTTCGGTATACGTCAAAAAACCACCCGATCAACAAGCCTTTAGGTGCTTGCGCTTTCTCGAACATTAACGTGACCTTGAGAGTCTAAAAATGACAAACCAATTGAAATATTTTGGTCACTGGTACGACGAACAGCATAGATATAACTCTATAATTACAAGTTCCTGATTGTACGAGTACATGTGTCCATCGGACGCTGTTGCATAGAAGTTGCTGTTGACCTAAATGCCAGTACATTGTGATAATATTTAGTACATTGTGATTTTGGTTCATTATTCGGTTAAGATCATTTGTCTACGAGCAATTATAATTTTCATTATCATTATTTTTTTTTTTTTTTTGGTTTTTTATAATTTATATTACTATTATTATTTTATTTCTTTTTTTTTAATTTTTTAACAAAGACAAACATTTTTTTCTTGCCAACAATAATTTCTATCTGTAAATAGTTTAACTATCTACACGATTAATTTGGAATTGGCACACCGAATTTACGTGCAATTAGACAATACATAATATTTTGTTATGCTTAACGAATCTGGCGGTTTTGCGCCAAACATAATTGCCGGGCGAACCAATTGTGTTGCTATTAGAAATTCAAATAACTTTGTTTTTAATGAATGTATTTCATTTATTTCTTTTATTATATAGGAAATTCCATCTTATTTTATAAAAGGTCATCCATTTATAGCTTCAAATCCGCTGGTCTGGCAAGGCTGTCATCTGAATTGCTATTTATTTAATGAAAAGTGTGTCATTTACGAATACGGATCGTTTAACAACCGAAGAACGCGTAAAAATGGTTTAGACTTACTACAAAAATGGCGATTCAAACCTGGGCACTTTCCGTGCATTACGGGTTGTTATGGTCGCCATAATCGACCTATTGTGCAAGGAATTAATAAGATTACAAAGAAATTTGAACAGACTGGAAGCATTCCAGATGTGCCGAAACTTTCGTTCCACGGCGTTCTCAGCAATTGGACCTAGCCGATCTTATGGTTCACTATGGCGTACTTTGCATTTGGATTTGCGCCATTTTCCATAGAGAGGCAACTCACCCAACAATTAAAACCGGCTGACCTTCCACAATACAGCAACAGGCTTTCAATCCTCAAGCAAAAATGTTTGTGGAAAAGCCATTGCATCCGGAAAAAGTGATTGTTGGGTGCACATTATGGTCTGGAGATGTCATTGGGTCGTATTTTTTTCGGAGTGCTATGACCGTATGATAACTGACTTTTTGCCTGCAATTGAAGATTATGCACGATACCAATAACCAAACGTTGGAGTATTTGAAAACTAACGAAATGTGCGAAAAACTGGTTGAAAATTACATCAAAAAGGTCCATTGCTACAAACAATCCAGTGGCAGTCATTCAAATGACATTGTATTTCGTACATAAAGGCAAGCTATAAGCATTGTAATGTAATAAAAGTTTCATCGCATAACTAATTGGTTTTGAAGATGATATGCGACACCTGATCAGGAAATTATTCACTGCGATCTGAAAGGTTGATGTAAGGATCGCTTGAATTATTGTTTTAATAGACTGCTTCAATTCATTCTTCTCTTGCTTGACATAACCCCATAAAAAAGGTTTGGTGCAGTAAGGTTCAGGTCTGATGAGAGCCAGCGGAAAGCGAATTTTTTGGGTATTAATTTGTTTTGGAATTTTCGTTTTAGCTCGGCTATAGCCGGTCTGGCTATGTGTGCAGTTGCTCCGTCTTGCTGGAACTAAATGCTGTTGAAACGAATACATCTTTATAGTCATAGCCATAATTAGCCCACTTTTGTAGTTAGTTTTAATAATTTTTACCTGTTCTTTGATTATTAAATGAAAGTGACAGATTTTCGCTAAGTAAATACCACTTCAGATGACAGGTATTTAACAGCTGACAGTTTTGGCATAACAGCGGGTTTGAAACCACAAATGGGATAACCCGTTCGGATATCCAGGATCGAATCAACATTTTAAAGATTAAATGTTAAAGAGGCGATAAGTGCCTAAAGTCACTAAATGAATTTTGTGAAACCACTTTAAAATATTGTACTGCTCTAGTTCATATATATCGCACATTTTTGTGTCATCAAATGATACAAATTTTGATTTATTACATTATTATTATTAATTTTCCTCAAGAAGCTAGTTCTTAAGTTATCACATCAAGAATTTCAAAATAATTAATTTTTTGAAACTATCAAAAAAATATATTTTTTAATGTGTTTATACTAATTATACAGTATGTATTGGAATTTTCGACGTGAAAATATTTTATTGAGGAATTATGAGTTCTCGATATATTTAAATAATGTTGGAAATTGATGTGACCATCTAAATACCGAATAGGTCAGAAAAAGTTTCCAATTTTTTGAAATTTAAATTTTATTTTCTTCAACATAAAACCATTTTAACATTATTTTTGTAATTTTTTGGAAACCGGTTATTCGGAACTAGTGATTTAAAAAAACAGCATTTGGTTAATACGATAAACAAATTGTATTTATTTTGAAATCTTTGCGACCTGAACACAATTCTGGGTACTCTTCTAAGTACCTTTATCCTAATTGCTTGCGTACCCCCACTGTATATAAATATTATCTCACATATATCATACAACACTAATACATGGTTCAACCAGTTTCCTTGGTTTAGTTTTAAATGAATTTTTAACATAATTTGAAGTTTTTATTAAAATTGCAATCATTATTTTTCCCCCATCTGCTTGTTAACCCCATGCACTTTGTAAGTAATTTTGTCTATATCATATTAGCATTACTTTGCCCAAAGCTACATGGAAATCGAAGTATGTGCACGTGTGTACGAATATTGGCACAAGTATTATGATAATCACTTTAGTTTTTCCTTTCTTTAATACGATTTTCCCTGGGTACTTTTACTTTCTATCGGCGTAATCTATTTTTCATACCCTAATAACCTAGCGAACAGCGCCAGCGAAATGCGAGCGAGTTCGCATAGAACAACGACAACAACAAAACTACTACTTTGAGCTCAAATAAAAGTTGAAATAAAAAACTTGCCGTTTCAAGGTAAGTGGGGAGCAGGAACTACGCGCAAAGGCAAAGGCTGCAAACTGAGCGCTATGTATGTACCCTCCATGTATATAGAACGCCAAGTATTAATTTACACTCAACTATTCTTTGCACAAGTACCTGCAAAACAATATAAAACTATGTATGAAATGTTGGTATTAAACAACAGCGCCAACAACTGCCAAAGCGAAAGCAACAAAAACTGGTAACATAACCTTTTTGCCTAGATACATTAGTAAACTATTATGGTCTTGTACTCTGTTCTATGTCAGTGTGTCAGTTTGTATGTATGAGTGAGCAATAAACACAGGTTGCAATCGTAAAACACTATTATTCACTTAAATCATACTTGGTAGTATTTCTTAATTGGAGCGGTTCAAACTCTGAAGGAAACTTTTGCATTGACAAGAACAAGCAAATGAACGACGTTCAAAGGATAATATAAATGGTATTCTTAATGTAAAAATAAGAATTGAAGGTGTGCATTAAAAAACATGTCATTTAAAGTATTTCTTAATTGGTAGCTTGCATTTGATTTTATTGATTTTGGTTTGGCGTACCCTATATATCAGTTAATTTGTTAATCATTTGTTTTGTTTTTCAAAAACAAAAAAAAAACTATAAAAATATTAAAATGTAAGAAATTTGTATTCAAAGCAACCAACCAACTTTTACTTTTTAAAATTCTTTTAGCAGGGACTTCGTGATATGCGACGATTTTGTGCATTAAAATGCCCATTCAATCAAAAATGTGTTTCGTTACATCATTTATTTTCGGCAAAAAAAATCGTTTTTCTTAAGTTTTTCTTAAGCTTATCGTATATTTGACGCTATGTCGAATTACTCGGCTTCATTTCTTGAACATTCCTTATAGGGTACAATTTTGATAACAAAATTAAATTATATATAGACGTTGTTCGAGTATTATTAGTTTTATGTATGAAATGGCAATGCTAACTGAACACGATTGACTTTAATTCAGGTCACTATTGACAAATACTGCCAAGAATTTTACGCTGCACACAGGAACCGCGGTGGCGCTATCAACTTAATATTTTTTAATGCTCAACGTCGGCGATTTTCTAAAGTTTTTCTCAAATGCCAGTCCCTCAGCGCTTGTGTCATCACCACAATCACCTTGACACAATTTCATATAAAAGTTTAGCACCAATCTCAATTTTTTTCTTTCTATAAAGCGGGCAGCATTCAATCAGTTGAGTCATAGGTTCCAATCTATAGAACCGAGAAGAACAGGGGCTGTAACTTTTTTATGGTAATTTCTTTTAAATGAAAAAAGTCAGTTCAGTTTGCCAATAATGATTACTTCGACTTACAATTTTTTTTTCTCTGAAATCGAGAAAATAAAGTCAGTCAAGTGGTCACCGCCAGAATTGTTACACATTTCAGACCATTTTTTTTATCATTTTTCAAATTACTTCATAGCATTAATATTTAAATAATTCTTTAAATAATTTAAATAATTCTTAACATGTTGCCGCACACTTTTAGTTTGACAATCGTGCTCAGAAACACATTTTTTCCAATTGTTTGTGACAGTCAGATGAAATCGAGTGTAAAGTGTATGTTTGGAAATAAAAATTATCACATTTGGCCGCAGTTTTTTTTAGAACCGTCATTTGCTCATCATGTCATTTTCTTGTCTCTTTCAGGAGCAAAATAACTTCTATGTTAGCCGTGACGACTACATGGCATTTGCTTTACTAATTCCAAATGATTCCTATGAATAAAAGGGAGTAGGTGTAAACTTAACACAAGGAAATCAGTTTGAAACAAAATTATCATTTGTAATTTATTTGGCTTATAAATTAGTAAAAATGAAATAATAATTAATTCAGGAAACAAATTAGATACATACATACAAGAAAGCATTATAAATGATAGGATTAGAAGCATTTTGGGCACTATGGTGGTTTATGCGGACAAGTTTCACATCTATTTGACGTTTCTTTTCAAATTGGTTGGTCGAACATTGTCTGCAACGTAAAAAGTAAGTTTTGCGCTGAAAATCAACAGGTGAAGGTCCTTTTTTCAAGAAACGTTGTTGTGTACAATTTGTGGGTGTCAGTGCTAATGAATTTATCGGTTTCAGTCGACCACGCGTAAATGTTAATGCCGCAAAATTATTTCCAGAAATCCTAGTGTTAGGTAGTGTGATCAGTAATTTTATTAGCAAATCTCTAAACTGTAGGAATGTCGTTGATTTATGAAACTGTCGATAGATACAGTTGGAATTCCAAACGCATAGGCCTAAAAGATGAAAAAGACGTTTTTTCTACACTCTTATATATATTTCCGTGATGACGAAAAATAGGAAATCAGCTATATCGTTTGGTTTCATCTTCTTTTTTTTTTTTTTTTTTGTCCAAATTTGTTGGTAACTTCCACCATTTGCATAAATTTGTATATTAATATATCATATATGTTCGCTCCTTAACTTTTTTGATGTTACTTCTTTTCTGTTAGGACGAAGCATTCCGGTTATGTGTGCTTTATGTTTTAGCATGACAGCTCGATACTGTTATCATCGTCATCAATGAGATTACAGTCGCGTAGTATTTTTTCTTTATTCTTTATCGTGTATTTTTCGCAAAAGTCCGTTTTAGCGGTTACAATTTTTCTACACAAAGCAAAAAGTATATTTACTTATACACATACATTCACAGCGACATCGAAATAAATATTTTCACCAATTTATTAAAAAATGAATAGTTAGTTAAATGTACTACTAGTTAGTTAAAATTACTTACAGAATAAATGGTTCGTCTTCATAGAAACCCACTTTTCAGCTGCATGAACTGAAATGTACTAAACATTTGATACGAATAACGAACGTTTTCGCCTTCATTTGTTTCTAGATGGCCAAATGTTTTGAAGCGGCAAAGCATGAGAAAACGTTAGACATGCTGTCTGACATCTTACACTTTATTCGATGAGTTGCTCAATAATTACCAAGCGTAAGCGTCAGTAGCCGTCGTTTGTCTGCATATCGCTAGAAATTGGACGGCTATAGCCGCCATTTGTGGCAACGTGTTACGAAAGAAATCTGGAAGAATCGAATCCGAAATATAAGTTTTCAATATTATGCAGGTTTGCAAATATTAAGTTATTTAAACTAGAAGCGAATCTAAATAAAAATGAATAAAGTTGTTTTCCTTACCAAAAATATTTGCTTTTTAAATCCTCCTCCTATTTTGATTCATATACGTAACTAGCCCGCAGCATTACTGTTGCTGCAGTCCTAAGAATACAGCTTAAGTTTTATTGTTTTTAATATCTTAACACATCTATCTGGTTCTTTTGAACCTGAATGCTTGCGGAAAGGGCAAGTTTCAGTAAATATTTTAATAGAGCGCCACACGAGCTAGTCGTCTAGACATTCAATAAGCTGGGTCAGCTGCGAACCCTTTTGATAATGTATTATAATATATCGCATCATGCTCTAATTCAGCTGTCATAGAAAGCTGTGTAATTGTAAAACCGTACATGATTTCAAAAGAAGTTCTTAATATTTCGTTTAAATCAGCAGAAATAACAGTTTTCACTTGATTTTTATTATGCGAGTATATAGGGTATCTGGTTTGGTTATTTGAGAAATTAAACTAATTCAAATTAATAATATTGGTCCATATTATATCAGAGTCATACACAAATGGATTGTGCAAACTTACATTCAGAAGTAGCAAAAATTTTAATTTTTATTGTAATTTAATTATTTTTGTTATTATGTTTGACTTGGACTAAAGAACAAAAAGTGTTGAGATAGATCCTATCAGCTTATATTTCTTTATATCACCCATATAAATTGTACGCCTATGACATGTCCATCTCCTCCAGAATTCATACTTTTCAAGTAAATTGATTATATTCTCTATTGACTTGCTCTGCGAAGGAAAAGCGCTATCGTGATGGTCAACCACTAGCATTAGCACCACTTAACACTTCACAATGTAGGTATACGAGTATAACATTCGATATTGCCAAAAATGTAACACTCAGAAGAAATAAAAAAAAGAAGAAAACATTATTTTTATTTTTTTAACGTAGTCTGCTTTTAGCTCAATACAATCTTTTCAGCGATGTTTATATACCCTGTTTATAGAAAGAACTGTCAAACTCCCTAAAATAGCCATCAACCGTAGACTCCACCTCTCCATTGTTAACAAACCTTTTACCAGCGAGTCATTTTTTCAAACTTTGAAATAGAAAATAGTCCAAGGGAGCTAAATCTGGCGAATAAGTTGCGTGACGAAGTAATTCGAACCTTAATTCACTGGAAGCACTGTCTTATCTTCAACTGCAGCATTGTCTTGATAAATCTTTCTTTTTCGCCTTTTTCCGCCAAATGCAGTTGTTTTTCCATAACTTCATCACCTAAACGCTGAAATAAATTAGCATAATATTCGCTCTTGATGACGCCGTTTTTCCTTTCTGATAATAATCAATAAATGTAATACCAATAAAATAATCTCCCATTCCTGTCCACTGTTTTAACTGTTCCTTTATCTCAGGTCTCAGGTGTGAAGTGGTGGGTCCATGTCTCATCCATTGTTATAAATCGACGCGGCTTTTTTGAAACATTACCAAATACTCGACTGAAACATCTTCACCACGCTGTTTTTGCTCTACTGAAAGCAAACGCGGCATCCATGTTACGCACAGCTTCCTCGTCTTCACATCTTCAGTCAATATACGATGTACGATACGTCACTTTTTGAAATGCCTATCATTTCAGCTAGCTCACGCACCTACAGTCGATGATCACCCAATACCAGTATGTGAATTTTCTTAACCGTGTCTGGTATGGACCCAATTGGTCCATCAATACGGTGTTCGTCTTGGCAGCTCGTACGGCCCCTCTTAAACTCTGCTACCCACTGTTTTGTAGGTGTAAACGAAGGGGCAATTTCACTGAGATCGTTCACTTTTGATGGCTCAAATAAAAATACGCCTTGATACTTAAATCATATGTTTTATGAGGTTGCCATTTTCCACCAAAATAATTTTTTTTCAAACTGCTGGTGGCCGCTATACTTCAGTCCGGCTAGTTTTGGGATCGTCCTCGTACCAAACATATTTGATCAAATGTGCTTCATGACTTTTTAAGTCGATTGAATGGTGTTCCCTCCCCGGCTGGCTGGTAGACACGATATACGACAGTTATACTTGTGAATCTTCTTATAACCTGACATCGCCAAGGATTGTGAACGGGCTATGTCAGTTCACCGCTACCACCATTCACATTGGCGGATTTTCCAAAATCCATTTTACTTCTGTAACACCTGATTCGTTAGTTGCAGCAACCAAATTTGTTGTCTATTGCATTATATTGCAATGGTTGGCAAAATTCCCTTCTAATACCTCCCGTACAACTGACTGGATTAATCCATATATTCTAATGCCCGCATCTGTTATCCTCTCATCAAATTGAATGATTTTACGAAAATCAAATGTGTCTGTACCTCCCTATACGTAGATTGCTACAGCCTAAAGCTTTGTTCGTCGGAGTACTTCATACTTCCTGATAAAATTTGAAATTGTCTATTTTAATCCATTTTTTTCCTAAATTAATATCTTTCGTTTAATTGTACTAAATTCAAGCAATTAGCTTTTAATAATGTTAGTCTTACGAATGAAAATGTTCTGCATTGGCGATCACTTTGATGTATCGGCGATAAATTGCGTTAACTCACAGCAGCCGTTGATAAGAATTTAGAGATTTAATACGCCCCTACTGGCAATCCGGTAGATTTTTCCGCAATCAACATTGGGTGAAGGCACTGGTTATAGATACTGTACCGGTTATAGATACATTTGATTCATTTGCCAATTTTCACTGCAAAAAGAAAAAGATTTTTATTGCAATAACCAATCCGGCCTAAGTGGTCGAATTTAGTGGTAATATGACTAAGATACCAAACCGGAGAAATGCAAATTTGGTCTACCTGATGTTATGCGTTTCGTATACGTATTCTGAAAGGTGTCATTGTAATTCAATAAAGGGTAATCTCTAAATTAGTTATATGTGTACTACATACGCAATAAACTAATAGATTATTGTGAAAAGTGCCAACACATTAGAAGGGTGTCAAATTTTAATTTCGAAAACTTTCGAAACTACAATAGTTTAAAATTACAAAGTGAAATACGAAACGTTATTGCCGAAAAAAGAATGATTATTTGTGTAGTACAGGGTGTCTCAAAATGAAGTTTACATTTGTTTGGCTTATTGCTTAGCATCAAATTCGAGGGTTGCTGGGTTATGTCAATTAGTAGTCTGACTCTTAGAAATTCAGTTGCTATTCGAGATTTTCTCCACTTAAATGATGCAAACAATAATTCATCTCATTTTAAAAGCCATCGGAAAGTTTCAAGAGGCCGGTGCAATACTGAAAAACCCAAAATCCCGTGACCACGGTCCTGAAGAACGGTGGGAAACGCGGAGAGGGTAAACCGTTCTGTTCGGGATGATCCGAATTATCTAAGTGTCTTAAATTGCAGCAAATTTTGCACGAAGACCTAAAGCAACACTTGTTCAAAATTCAAATTGTTTTCGGATAAAGCTAATTTTCATCTAAATGGACGTGTAAATAAGCAGAACCGTCGCCACTGAAGTGCAGCAAATCCGAAACGCAAGCACCAGAAACTCCTTGTTCCATTTAAAGTGACCACATGTCGTCGAGAAGAATTATCGGTTCATACATTTTTGAAAAAGAAGGAACACGTGCAGTTTTAGTGAATTCTGGCTAAAGTGAGTATGGTTTCAACAAGACGGAGCAGCATTACAAACGTCTAAAATGCCTCTGCCACGAGTTCGTGAAATCTCCCCTATCAAATTGCTCTCCAGTAAATATTGACATTGACGTAGTCGGCATCTACGCAATCCTCGATGCAATCCCCTATGGACTTTTTCGTACGATGTTGTATTGAATCTCAAGTTTATGTCAATCAACTGAATTACTTGGCGTATTTCAAATATAAAATCGTTCACGGAATGGCACCCATGGCAGAATCTGCCTGCCAAACCGCCACAAGGTATTCTACAATTCTGTTAAATAAATGCTGCGAGGGCTTGTATTTGCACGATGTTATTTTTTAGAAATACACATATTCTGTACTTTAACAAACTTTTTTTCTTTATAAACGGCTTATGTTTTTAATCGATCCGTTAAATACAAATTTTCTTTTGAGAAACTTTGCACAAATACTAATAATATACTCGCTGTATATTTTTAAAATCACCTACCTCTTAATACTTCCTTCCTAATGTCCAGTTTTTCAATTAACATTTTAATAAGACGTAAATTATTAAATTAATTCTGAATACAAATTGTTAAAAAAAACCATATTTATTAGAAAAAAAAGATTCATTTGTTAAGAAGAATTTTATAAAATTTCGGTAAAATGTCGATCCGCTGTTGAGCTTTATGTAAACTATATGTAAGTTAGCTTAAACGAAAAATTGAAATTAACTTAAAATTGAAATAAAAATTAAAGTCAAATTATATTAAATTTATGGCCTTCATTACTAGTGAGTATTTAGTATGTATATTTTAATACAGACCCAACATAATTCATACCATCGCATTGTAATTCAATGTGATTTTGTCGATCTGTTTGATTATATAGTATTGATTGTACCCAACTTGCCCTAGGAGCAGTACAAAAATGTCAGTCTGATGAATTGGATTACATATATCCTCACTCAATGTCCTTTTGCATTATCACAATAAAGTGTGGACAGCCAAAAATTGGATGGTAAATCGTTATATTCTTATCTGCATTTGGGTATTATTATACCCCAAGTAATACACAATACTGCATTTTGTATAATTGAATGAAATATATGAACATGATAGTATTTGGGTTAAATTGGGTAAATTATATGTGAGAGACATAAAAAAAAAAAAAAAAAACGGTGAGATAATCCAGTCGATTTGTTTCACAATTTACAGAGCATTACTTAAAATATAAGGTGTCCTTCAGGAAGGTACACTACTTTGTTTTGCCACCATTTCGGTAAACATTAGTCTTGACAGTTCATATTTGGATGTCGTGGAGTAGAAACGTGTCAAATTTATTATAGACAAATATTCGATAAACTCACATGTTTTAATCGTTAAAACATTTTATCAAAACCAATCTTCGATTACTGTGATGACGAGAAAGTTACATGAAATTTTTGGAAGAAACAACGTAACAACAAGACGCACTATTTATCGTGTAGTGAATGACTTCGAAAAAAGAGGGTGTGTAGCTCATAGGGCCAAGCATGGACAACAATGTACTGCAAGATCGGCAGAAAGCACTACTGCTGCTCAAGAAAGTGTTCAAAACAATCCATCAACCTCAATTCAACGTAGTGCCCAGGAGCCAGGTCTTCAAAGAACAACTTTGGCCACAATTTTTCACAAGGACTTGCATTTTGTTTCCGTGACAACTCCGATTTTCATGAAAAAACCATGGGTGAGGAGGCACATTTTCATTTGATTGGATATGTGAGTAAACAGAATAGTCGATTCTGGGCAATTGAAAATCCTCAAATTAATCATCAGTCACTTTTGCATTTATTAAAAGCGACAGTCTGGCGTGCAATTTCGTCAGAAGGAATCATTGGACCTTACTTCTTTGAAACTGAAAACGGCGTAACGGTAACTGTCAATGGCGAGCGATATCGTGGCATGATTGAAAACTTTTTAACGCCACAACTGCATGCTTTGGGCTTGATTAACATGTGGTATCAACAAGACGGTGCCACATCGCATGCAGCCACGATTACAATGGAATTACTGCGAGACCACTTTCCACAAGAAGTTGTTTCAAGGAATGATGATGTTGATTGGCTTCCACGGTCTGGGATATCTGTAAAGCAAGGTGTATGCAAACAAACCAGCAACTCAAACGAAATATTCGTGATGAAATTAATGAAATACCGCGTGAAATGTGTAAGAATGTAATAAAAAATGTGCTCAAAAGAGCTCGCATTTGTGAGGCTAAAAGAGGCGGACATTTATCTGATATTGTATTCCATACATAATTGCCGACATTAAATAAAACATTTATCAGTATAAGATCTATTCTCTTTCATGTAATCAAAAATTATAAACATAGCAGTGTACCTTCCCGACGGACACCCTGCATAATATGCACAAATATGGAGGAGATTGCATTTAAATAAAAATAATGTAATAAAAATTAGTGGATGTACGTTTAATCGATTCACCATACTTAATAGAATGTTTTGAATTTCTTTTAACGCAATTTGTTAAAAATGCATATATTTTGTTTAGGGTATATTTGAAGAACGTATTTCAAATGTGTCAAAAATAGTTTGAATAGTAATCAACGCAAGATATGAAATATGCAATATTCAGTTATTCGAGATTGCATTATAAAATTGCACAATTAATCTTAAGGTTTGAGTAATCAAAATAATATCTAATCGATTGATCGTAAATATGGTTAAGTCAAATATAGGAATGTTTCTCCAATGTTGCTTAGCAACTACTCTCCGCCCACATGCCGAAAAAAGTTGTCCATACTTTTCTTTTACTTCCGCTCATTTGCCGACGGCTACAAATTTATTTTATTTGTACCAAATAACCCTGCAATCAAAAATTGTGCTCCTCATGGTCATATTCCGGTTTCTGCCTTATTCCTGTGCAGAAAGTTGTGAAAATAAAGTTTAAAGGAGAAAAAAATTATTATTAGATAATATTATAGTTTATTAGCGACCTGAAACATCCATCCTGGCACACTTTGCAACAATGTAGGACGATGTGTGAGTTATATATGAACTTTCTGCACTGGTTTTTAATTAGTAACGTCTATAAAAAGACGTTACTAATTAAAATAAAAAATGCACATACTCGTATAACTATGGCTCGGAGAGAAAATCGGTTTCATTTATCTTTATTAAACAGGTTAAAGTCTTTCGCGAATGGAATTCATTTTATTCCTATCCTAATTTTTTGTTCGTAAATCCTGGAATGTTGGCCCCAAATCCAGCATTCCAGTATAATTTTGTGATATTAAAATATGGTTTCTCCAATTTTGCTCATTGGATTATAAGCAATGGATCTAAATTATGCTAAGGAATTCGACCGTGGCACTAAATTAAGCATATGAGGCTAGCCCGTATATAGCCCTGTTTGTTCGTTATATTGGTTTATAGAAACCGCCAATATTTGGGGAAATCATGCTATTAATCATGTCCCTTCTGGTAACTCCCATATAAAATACCCTTTTATCCCGTATATTCTTATGTTTAAAACTTTGATGCATTTCCACGGTTTTTAATCAAATTCGATACAGGTTAAGGAATTCTTAGGATCGGTAATTTCCATACAAAGTGACTGACTTTCCAAATTTAAATTTTGTATAAACCTCCAAGTTTACTTTTAAGTTAAGTTAAAGTTAAATATTGTAAAAGATAACGCTCTTATTTAAGATATCTAAAACCAATCAAGTAATTATCCATAAATATCCCAATGATTATTGTGAATAATTAACTGTAAGCTAAAGAAAATATGAAAAAAGGAAAATGGAAAATCCTATCTTACCAGCAAAGTTGCTGATTCAAAATCAGCCACTTTTACAGCACAACTCGCACGGTGAGCATCTCAATCTCAGAAAATAAACCATAAAATAAATAAAAACTTCTCCCTGTAACCCGTAATTCGGAAACCACAACAAGATTTTCATTCATTGTATGGATTAAAGCTGCTTACTAAAACTGGACAAAAATCTGATTTTTACTGGCTGAGGCATGGTAACGGTGTTGCTTTTGGCCAAATAATCTCAGACATTTAAGATTTGGTAAAGTTTTGTAAATCCCGTCAAGATGTGTACTCGTATATTCAAATCGCTGTGTTTCGCTGTTAGCATGACAGATTCTGGTTGTTCACAGCTAGTTATTAAGACTTTTGAACACAATTTAAACATAATTAGCAAAATGGAATGTGCCCCCTTAATGCCATAGATTGGGGGTATTTATAATATTTGTTTAAATTTTTAAAAATTATTACCTTTATTCCAAAATGGACTAACAATTTTTCCAAAAGTATTTTTTGCCAGAAGATGTAGGTAGCAGTAAGCTCAGGAGACCTCAGGGACCAAAGCTATTCGCTGCAATTCTACCATTACATAGATGTTTGACTATGTGACGGTATTTGGCTATGTTTTTTGAACCGCAGAGAGTTGAAAGAGATAATTTTTTTGGCATATTTCTGGAAGGAAAAGCTTTTGCACGATTCTTTAGTAGCAGAATTTCTAAACCATACCGTAAAAGTATGCATTTATTGAATTTTTGCTATGCCATGCCATGATCTGTTATACGGAGCGTAACATAGCGGCAGTCCAACTTCTCATCTGTTTAAATTTCCTCGTGTACACTTCTTCTTCTCTTCTTTCAGTAGAATTGTATGGTTTTGTTTAAAAAGTCTTCAACCATATAACCAGCCTTTGCCAGATGTTTCGACACATTTCAGGCTTTGCTTGGCCATAATTTGACGTTGTGCAAATGTACAATCCTCGAATTGGATCAGTTGTTCTGGTATTTTGGCATCTATTATTAATTACAGCCTATGTGCACATTATATTCCCCCACATATTTCATATTTTGCGAGATTATTTAAATTTGCTATTGTATTGTACATCGATGTTCGTATACGATTTAAAGGTTTCTTGTAAAATGGAAGCAACTTCTAAAAGTTTTCTCTTCTTCTTTAGTTACAATTTTTCTTCTGTGCGCCGTTATTCAATAATTAGGGGGAAATAGTAGGTTTTTACTAAGACCGTTACGTTCGTCGGAAAGGAGAATAAAAACAGAATTTCTGGCAATTGGCATCGTTAAAAACAAGTTGCACTTCAACAAACTAATAAAGAAAATATTAAATTTCTTAAAAGTTATTCGCTATGTAGCTGTAAAAGACCGAATTGAAGTGAGAAAACAGTTTGGAAACAGTTGCTGCCACTGCCCGCCCAATTCTTCGGTTTGAGGCAGTTGTACGAAGTTTGTGCATAAAGTTAAAAGCGATAAGAATCGATTTGTTTGAGAAATATTGCCATAAATTATGGTTTCCAGGACATGATGCAAAGTAGTGGAACACATACATGTACAAGGATAGCCATACTATCGATGGCTTGTGGAAAAATGCAACACAGCTCAGACATTCATTGAAAGTCTATGCAAAACTTTACATCATTTGGAAAATCATTACTTTGTCTTATCTCTCAAAGACAATAATAGTGCTAACGCTGAAGTTAGTTTGATGGCTATGGCATTAAAGAGAAAACATGACCTCCTTGTTTGCAATTTTTTTCTATTGAGAAAGTTTAACGATAAGCATTATTAGATCCGTATGGAGGAGACGTAAACGTTTTGAATAACAAAATAATTGTTGACAGACTGGCATCTAGAGAGAGGAAGACAATATTATGTGAAGATTTTTCGAAGTTCATTTACTGATTAAAAATTTTAACCATGATATATTGCTAGTTTACGGAGAGACCTTTAAGTAGCGCAAGCAGTTGCGTACAGTAAAAAACTATCGCCTGATCTACCTGGACTATGCTATAGGTATAACGATATGAAGAAGTTCCAAGGTCCGTTGTATTTATGTACGAAATACAATGTCATTTAAATGATCGCCTCTGGATTGGTTGCAACAGTGGATCTTTTTGAGGTAGGTTCCCAACACTTTTCGCACATCTCGGGCGGTATCACGGCGATAATTTGACGAATGTTGGTATTCAAAAGCTCCAACGTATGGATATAATGCTCGTAAATATGGTCTTTGACGTAACTCTACGAAAAATTGATATCGCCAAAACGCCTTCTGGAAACTTCTCATGCAATATAGCCACAATCGGTCCTGTTGTGTGGCTCGTAACACCATCTTGTTGAAACCACATGTCGTTCAGCTCATAATCTTCAGTTGCAGGCTAAAAAACGAGTCTGTTATCGTACGACCATAACGATAATCCGAATTGAAATTCGGAAATTCGGGCCTGTTTAAAAGAACTGGGACATAATTGCAAATCTTGGAGAAATCTCAAGAAAAATGTACAATATTTTCCGACTATCGAAGAATTCAACAAAGACAAGCATTTTATGCCAAACGATGACTTAGACGAATTATAATATGCTGTTGGAGAGGACAGCTGCTGCAAGCGTGACTGTCACCACTTCAGTAATAGACAAGTAGTTAGAGAAAGTCGGCAAAATTAGTCGGATGGTAAAGGCAAACAAAACTAATTTCATTGTTTCGATGAGCAAAAATAAATTAGTGATACAAGCCTGGATATTGGAAGAACAACAGGGGTTTTTATCAATACTACTATTGGCTTAAGGTTTTAATCCACGCTAATCATACACATCTTGTGTTACAGTCAACTTGAAGTTCAATTAGTATATTCATTATATGAACAACAAAGTTTTCCTTTCCTGAAATATTATTGTATGTAACCTACAGATACTCAACGTTACACAAGAAAATTATAAATATTACCAATTCTAAAATTTTTGTACCTTAACGCAGAGAAATGACATGGAAAAATTAAAAAAAAGAAACATTTAAAGTGGCAACTACTTAACGGATTAATGTGTTCCATTAATTTTTAAGTCGATTGACCGGTGTCCGTGCGTCTGCATGGCTACCTGACTGCATGTTGGGACAACGCAATATTATACCAGAACGTGGTAAAGGATAGTAAATCAAATTTTGTTACACGCTAATTATCAGATTATCCCATGTAAATTAGCCTATTTTCAGAAATTCAATCAATATTTTTGGTCAAAGAATACACCGAGAAATTGTTGTAACATTTGAGAAAAATCTATCAAGTAAACACATGCCTTCCATTCACAGGCCGCAGTTACCTTAATTATTATCAAGCGTAATACATAATATTGCAAAAGACAATGTGCAAAAAATTGACAGAATAACCATATCATTATTATACACATTCCATTCCAAAATCAATCTAATTTGATAAGCATCAGACATTAAGTAATCTTAGTTTCGCGAAACAAATGGACTGGCAGGCCAAATTAACAAAAACAAAAAACACTAATTTTTCTTCTATAATTTCTAAGCGGATCAATTCAGAACGTTAAGATTTTGCGTATTTTAGTCTGCATAAAATATGTACTTGTCTGTCAAGTACTTCTAGCTGCCCTACACTTTGCATTAAAGAAAAGGACGTCTAGTAAGAAAACAAATATAAATATAAATATACAAATACAAATATAAATATATATAATATACAAATATAAATCAGTTCACCTGATTTCAATTTCTGTATTGGTTTTTTTGTCAGATTACTCTAAGCAGTTTGGCTTTCAGTTGACCAAACATATATTAAAAGAACCATTTTGAAATTGCATTTCATTTCATACAATTCTTCATCCCAGAATTACTTTTCTGCAGAATCTTCTTCGAGAATTTTCATGGTAACATTTTTCGTTATACTCAGACAAAGTTTTATCCAATTCCTACTAACGTAACTTTGATATAAATCGGTGACCATTTATCGCGCCATATTCTAACAGTACGATAATGATTACGGAAATATTAGTAATCAGCTTTTTTTAATAAGATAAAGCTGAAATTTAACAACTTTTTCAAAGAGACTTGTGGCAGTAGAAAATTTCATTTCGATTCATATTTATGAGATTGATATGCACATTCTGTCTAGAAAT
This sequence comes from Philornis downsi, assembly GCA_019455685.1. NCBI lineage: Eukaryota > Metazoa > Arthropoda > Insecta > Diptera > Muscidae > Philornis > Philornis downsi. Next base: position 1,771,403 of record JAHXMU010026336.1, on the reverse strand, counting down.
TTAGTCTAAGTAGAATTGCTACAGTTTTTGGAAATATAATCATTTCACATGCTTGTATGGTAACAATATTCCGACGATATTTTCACATTTTTACCCTTGAAGAATTCATTAGCTTTTCTAATGCATTTTAACACCATAACTTCAGCTTATGACATCCACGCTTCCTAAATTACCTTAGCACACTCTTCACAATTATTATTTGCAAGCCATACGAATCCAATGGTAAAATTACAACATCAGACACGTTTATTGTGTCGTCGTAAACTGAAGTGCTTTAATCCAAGAATTATGGTAAAATCAACGCAGAGTTCCTTTCCAGTCCAATACTTACAGTATATATTAAAAAATAATACATAATATATTCATTTTTATAATATATTAATTTTGATTGATATCAGAAGAAGTGAGATAAATTGCCTCAAAGTACCGGGAGAGGCATGGAGATTTCGTAGTGTTGCAATCCCAAACCACAACTTTAGAAAATGTTACTACTGGAAAAATTTCGTTATGTGGATATTTACTTTTACCGTCATATGTTCAGATTGGTATTTTGCCGCATCCCTTCAGGTACTGCCACACAACTGGCTTTCAATTACAAAACAAGCTTTATGATGTAACTTTTGAAACGTCTGCAATTTCTTCCGACAGTCTAATATAGAGCTATAAGTTGGTGAGCGCACCACGTCCGTCCTCATATGCAAAATATCGGATTTGTCAAAAATTGAATTTTGGTCCATAATGTAGATAACACTATTCGTTCAAAATTAGACCAATGATCGTAATATTTGAATAGCTTAAAACAAGTTACGACAACTTGTTAAATTTTCATAAGTTTATGTGCACTTATGAAAATTTTACAAGTTATTTGTAAGACAGTTCAATAAGAGATGAGATTATGACAAACATTGGCAATTTCATATACTGAAATAAATGTAGAGAAATTTTGGAAATTATTGTAATTTTTTGAATAACTGGATTCCTAGATAAACCGAACAACCGATCACCCTATGAAAGCTTATTTATGAAGAATACTTCGCCATAATGAACGTCGTTGTGCGTAATCTACGCCACATACTAAATCTTTCAATAGTGATTTGCATATTTCCTCATAAACGTAGTCGTAATAATCTTCTTAAGTGCAAGCGATACTTGCTGTTATAATTTAAATTATTTTCCCACGCAAATCTGCTTGTTGTTTTCTTGAGGAGGACTTTGGTGAAACATTTGTTTCCAAACACATGCGATTTTACGAATATTCCTGATGAACATGAAAGTTTGAATATTAACTATTGCAAATTGCTTGACAGCTACACTGAATCAGCAATAATTTATTTTCTTAGCACAAAGAGGATAAATGAACATTACACGTGTCTTTCATATCCCAGCAATTATTTAAGCGTATTTCAAAACATTGTGTGCATTAATAAAAAAACATTGATTATGGTAAATACGAATGAATCTTGAAATTTCTTCTTTAAATAAATGCGTTTTGTTTGACGTTTGTGGTTGTTGCGGGATTAGTCGCAAATTCAGATATGGCTTGTGGTTCATATTTGACTATCTTGGGGTTGCAACGAAAATGACATATGTGCTTAGTTGCCCCTTCGGACACATATTTACAATATTTAGAAGAATTTTTGAAAAACATAGCAATGCTGGCACAGAGATCTGAGGTGCTAAATGCTTGATAGAGGATGCTTTTCAATTGTTTCCATTGTTTCTCTGATCGCATGGCGTCGATGTATAGGTATATCAATTTATTTGACGCTTAAATCAGACTTGCATTCAGTGGAAAAGCGATGAAAGAATAACATCTCTCAACACAAACTTATTGCCGGTTTGGACGGTTGGTTGACTAAATTAAGAATGCAAAGTTATTTCATGGGACAACCAGCACAGAAATTTCAATGAGATGAAATGAGTTACACATATCTTTACCCAATGATTTTTTGCTTTTTTGTTATTATTATAATAAAAATAACAAAGTTATAACTATGAAATTATAGAGAAATTACTGATTATTGTTAAATATTCCTATAAATGCTAAGCTATACTGCTATAAGCTATGCAAATTAACAAAGGATGTGAACCCAACAATATACGGGCCAAATTGGTCATTTATATGGGAGCTACGAGAACGGGCGGGTGAATCGGAATGTTTTGTCAAATTTTAGTATTACCGGTTCATCTAACTTTGTTTTCGTTAACACATCTAATCAAAGTTGGAGGATTAAGATCATCCTTCAGGTATCCCCCATATAATAATCCTAATCCTATAACATATCGTTTTTATAGCTCCGCCGGAAGGAATAAAGGTATACATCACTCGATGTAGCAAAAATTTTACATCAAAAAATAAGTTTCAAAAGTACCAATTATCTGGTTGGTGGACACGATAACAGCCGTAGATTTTTAAGCAACTTTTCAAATTTAGTAAATGGATTATATTGAAATTTAATTTGTGCCTTCTCACCCATGACCAGCAACAGTCCAAGTTCTTGTCCGTTACATTCTTTCATAATTCTTTGCAAAATTTGAAAACTGGCCTCCATACAATTGATAGATTTTAATAATTTATTATTGGCTTTCTATCTTCCAACCGGTTGCACAAAATTTAGTCAACTTTTTCACATGTTAAGCGTTTACCAATGTTGGGTCTCAGAATAAAAACAGAGCACATTGCTATGCCCATTGTGCCACACAAATTTAACAAATTTTTGACTTTACTCTATAATTTCTAGCTAGTGGGCTATAGTAGTCTAGATTTTAATTCATTACATTGTTTTAAAATTATCTGCCATACAAATTCCCGATTTAATCCATATATTCTTACCACCATATCTACTAATCGGTTGTATGAAATTCAACATAATTTACCATATATCGTGTGTTTGGTAATCCATGTCCTCAGAACGAGAATGGGCAACGCCACCGTTCTGATACCTCCATTCAAACTGTATATCGTATAGCATTAATATCGATATATCGAAATTTAATTTCCTACTGTAATCTCTAATTCAAAGTTTAAAGTTACTCGCTAATTATATTGCATTATAATAATGGGTAAAATGTAAAAAATTTACGGAATGACCACGCCCTCCCTGATATTTCCCATACAAATTACATTACTTATTTTAAATATTGCAAGATCTTTATTCTATAACACTGTATTCAGTACAATTGAGCTCGCATCAGGCATTTAGTACTGCGAATGAAAATACCGTACAGCGCATGCAAGGTGACTGGTTTAGCAAAAACCTGTGATCCTTCTATATTAATTCCTATATTGCGCTTTAATTCACTTTTTTGTCAATTCTCCTAATAGAAATAGTGGTTACCAATTTCATATCCTTCATTCTGTTGTACTAAATTCTGTGTAGCTTAACAAACATGTGATGTTTACTAAACTCGATTCTGTGAGTAAATTAGTAGGCATTGATGCTTCCCTTAGGATACCGCACATACAAATTAGCCAATAAGTTGTGAGCAAGTTATAGTAAATATAAATTAAGATAATTAAATTCGGTAAGTTTATGAATAAAAATAAAAAAAAACTTTCATAAAACATAAAACAGTTTGATGTCGGACACAGAAATGAGTAAAGAAAATTACTAAATATTGCAAGCGGCGCAATGTAGCAAACACAAAAAAAAAACTACTTTTATATTTTTTGAATCACTTTGACTAACTTTTAATTATAGGTGTAGAATTTTTTGTTCAACACACCCCAATAGTCACAAACGTTCACAGAAATTTTTCACAACATTATTTGATCATATAGTGTAGCTCGGGATTGAAACTGTAAGAGCTGATCACGCTCATCTCATACGCGTAGTGCAGGGTTTAATCGCCAAGCACAGTCAGACGAACCCATAACGGCGAAAGCGTGGATGGTGCACCTGTTATAGAAAGGGCTAAATTACGTAATATGAGAGATAATTAAAAATTAGAGAGGAAAAAATGTAATACAACTGAATAAAAGATATGATATTTCCGCACGTTATAAAGTGATGAAGTGAATCCAATTACAATTCTCGGTTACGTTGTGTGAGAAAAATTTACGACATTTACTGTATCATGCAGCCAGCCAGGCGACATGGCTCAATCCGTTTAAACAGCCATGGAATACAGTTCATCAAGTTATATTTGGTGATTTATACGCTTTCCTCTTACTATATTACTTTTTGCATATCAAGTGATATGTACTTTCTGTTTGTGTACTGAAACTAAATTAGAGAATTGGAATTTTGTATAAAAACCATGGCGTTTTTATTGGGCAATCAATATTGCCTTAAAATAGAAGTAATGTGTTGTCCGATCAGGACATAAAAGACGATAAAAACATTAAGAGAAAGCTTATCCTAAGGCGGGAAAAGGTTGAGCATAACCGCTACTCGTTACAATCTGACAGGTAGTAAAGTAAAAAAAATATAGATTGCCATCTAATTTGTATTTTGACCCGCAATAATGGAGTATATGATCACGATATATTATACATTGTCAGATACCTTGCGACATCAAAGCATGTTGTACAGAAATAATTACAAAAATGTACAATATAAGTGCAAGAGTGATTAAAACAAATCAAGTTGGGATATAAAGAAGTGTAAATATAATTAAAATAAGGGTGTATAAATTTGGATTTTAGTGAGCATAAATTTTTATGCCGTTTTTAACTTTATTTCATTATCGTTTTTTTTTATATTTAATTTTGTATTAAATAATTTTTTTATTTGTGATGTTATGTAATTGGCCTTTTTGGCTTTCTGCATCACGATGTATGAATAAATGAAATGAAATAAATTTCAAATTCGAAATTGTACGTAATAAATGACGGAGACCCCCACACAGCACTTATAACTAATTTGATCGACCAGGTTTCAGCCCCATTCAAGCTTATTCAAGCGAATCTCGACAATCCAATGAAACTGTTAAAGCCAGACCGGCAATATCAAATCTTGGACCCCACTGATAGTGTTGAAACTAATAATGCATAATTTTGTGGACCCAGACGGTCTACAGCGTCATTTAAGCAATTCAGGTGGGTCCAATAGACCTGATAGATGATACTGAAAATTTTGAGTCCGGACGACACGTAGTAGCACCTAAATACCCCACATGGGTCTAGGCGACCCGATGCTACGTTAAACAACACGGGCAAATAACATATTGGGATGACGAGTACATTAAGACTCAAACGATCCAGCCAAATATCAGTTAATGTACGAATGGAAGATCGTGGCTGAAAAGACACTGATTATAGATTATTTGGTGGTAAACCTCTGGTCCCAGTCTTATATGCACATGGCCCGGTTTGTAAGAATAAGGATCGGCTATCGGAAAGGTAGAAAAATGGTCCATCACCAAAATCGGAACGCTCCCGAAAGAAGCTATTACATTTTAGAGCTCCGCCGTTACGGAAACATGGCACCTTCGATTTGATGTGGATACTATGGTTACCCGACAATACAAATTGCTTTTCACAGGCAGGTAGTAACGACGAACAGTATGTTTACAAATCTGGCTTCCCCTCATGCGTGGGTCAACCAGAGCATATACGAGATGGTGCAATGAGGGACTCCAGCGACTGATTGATGGTTGTGGTGGCAGATGTACGAAGTCCACGAGGGTTTTACGTGAGTTTCGCCGTGAAGGCCTTACTACTGGGCATATTACAATGTGGTTGAGAAGGCCTACCTGGGATAGCCATATAAAACTTGGGCTATCTAGGAAAAAGGACTGACAATTTTGGTACTACCACATATTGTCAACCCTTTCTTCGCAGCCAAGAGATACCAAATTGGTTACGCTAGTACGGAACATAATCCCTATTGGCGGAGATAAGGTCTACCTTACCACCTCTGCTACACTATGGGTCTGTAGCACCCGGTTGCAATGCAACTCCACATACGAGTACAAAGTCTCTACCAGCGATTTTGGTATCAACCACAACTCGCGTGATGCGGAAAACTCCAAACCCCTTCCGTTCGGCGACGGTGACCGGCAACCATGACATATAGACATAGGGAAAACCCCATGCCTGTCCGTACTTCCGAGAGATCAAAAAGATACAGATGACAGGGCACGAAACTGAGACCTGCCCGTGTGTATCCCTATCACCCCCGGTACCAGACAAAGCCTCTGCTCAAACTTCTTAGATAATCTAACACTGTACTCTATCTGTATCTATATGTACACCAAGTACAGCCTTGCAGCCCAGCGACTGGTGCCCCCTCACACGAGCACACAGCTGATGCCAACTAAGCTAAATGAGATTATGGGATCAGCAAAATCCGAACAGTCCCCCAGCCCCTCAACCCTCAGGTCAGACTGCCTTGAAAATGTCAGCAGATCCGCTTTTCACAACTACGTCACAGTAGCCCTTCGTCGAGCAAACGCTCTGGAAGCAAACACCTTCGGTAGAGAGCATATTGCTGACAGACAGAGGTTAAAACCAAAATCAGGGTTTCTTCCAACGAACCTAACATCAGGCAAAAACCTATATGTAGTACTTCTGTTCTGACTCTTTTCGCAACTTGTTTGCCATCTCGATAAGACACATTCGTCCAAGAGCCTCCTATACTCAGCCCTACTCATGCTCTCTACCCTCTCAATGCGCCAGCCCGTTGCCCTTTCCTGGTCTTGAATTCCGTCGCATGACGGATTACAAGATCCACCGGGGCAGCACCGATCAGTACCTGAAGGGCCTCTGTCGGAACCATTCGAGAGGATCTTACGGTACCCGAATGCAGACTTCACCGATTCGTACCACACAGGGGAAGCGTAAGTTGCCATGGCAACAAATAGCCCCTGATAGACGATGCGAACAGCTCGTCTACTAAACCCCCAGTCACTCCTAAGCACTCGTCTAAGCTGGCCGACAACGCTGATCAGCCTATCCAAATGAAGCAAATAGTTCATTCGCTCTCCCTTGGCAACGGCCAAGTACTTCACTTCGGTGACGCACCTGAGAACAGACCCATCAGTCAAACGAACGAGTGGCTTACGGGATAATCTACCCCGCAAGAGCATCATTTTGGTCTTATCGACAGCAACATCTATGCCGACATGTTCTGACTATTGCCTAACTATCGCCATTACGACCAGGACCCTCTGTTCCACCTGAGAACGAGAGGAACCTTCAATCATGATGAGTAGGTCATCAGCATATGAACAAACTTTGCACTGGTCACTTAGCTGCCGTAATAACGGGTCCATAAGCTTCCATATAAATGAACCGCAGATGGAACTCTACGGACAGCCACGAACAACGTCGAGCTCCACAGCACTATTTGCCCCAACAACTCTAACTGTTCTGCCGCTGAAGTAACTACGCCAAAGGCGCAACACCTAGCATCCTACCTCCTGAAGCCTTTCCAACACCCTCACCCACAACAGGTAATCAAAAGCGGCCTTGAAGTCTACGAATACACCGAGAACATAGTTCTCAGTGGATTCGCTCACGCATCTCTGAACGTGGATCCAGGCATCCTCAACACTACGGCCCCTTGTGAAGCCGTGTTGAAAAGGGCATATGCCGCCAATGGCTCTCTCACTAAGTCTCTGCACCATTATTCTTTCCAGTACTTTTCCAAGTACTGGAAGCAGGCTAATACCCCTGTAAGATCGAGGATTTCTCTTGATCTTGTCGGGCGATTTGAAAAGAACAATGTCATTGGCGGTTTTCCACTGACGTGGAAAATATGGATGGATGGAGGCGGGGCGAGAGCATCAGACCTAGAAAAAAACTCCAGCAACAAAGCCTGAACGCAGTCTGCCCAGGAAGTCATGATGATGTCACCAACCTTTATTCCAGATACTTCCACGTTCTTTCCCCTACAGATGCGGTAGAGATGACCCCATGGATCATCTCTATGCCGAGTAGCGAACTAGCGCCAATCTGACTCCTTAACATCTGTAAGCATTTGCTTATATTCGATAAGTCCAGCTCTACACGATGGTCTGAGGTGGTCCAAGTCGGCGGCCTCTGTCCGCCTTCCCCTCTGGAAACGTTTCCTGAGGCGTTGAACTTCTCTCTTCTTCCGACTTAACTCCTGTGTTCACCACCTTATTCTCCTCCTAGTACGCCGCACGCTCCTAGGAAGGAGACTGCCTTAACAATCGTTGACACCTGTTCATCCACCGTTATGCGATTAAACGCTTCTAAGGGCACATCGGCAGCTGCAGCTGTGATGTGTGACCCATATGCATCCCATCCCAGTTAACGTTGTTGGTGCGCCACCGCCTGATGCCCACGCTGCTACCTTCAACCCGTTCATAAGTGAGCACAACTTATGGTCACTAACGGACGGACCGATCTGCCATCTAGTCTGAAACCTAGATATAACTGCGTTATTCGCAATCGCCACATCAATATCACTAACCCCTTGCCCACTATCAAAAGTACACAGTTCATTTGGTTCGTTAGCTACGTGAAGTCCCCTAGAGAACATTCACTCACTTAACACCTCACCCCGAGATTGATTCTGATAGCCGGACGTAGCGCCTGTTACCTTGCTGAACCAAATCGGGGAAGATGCATTCGCGTCCAAACCGAAGATTACAGGTTTACCACTCGAGTGAGATAACACTGTATCCATATACGTCAGATATGGCTCCAAAGGCTCGCTAAACTTGCAGTACAAGCTAGCTAGGAGAAGATGACCGAAATCGCCTTCAACAGAAACACAAACCCCCCATTCCGAGCTGGAAACTTCCGTACAATCCAAATTTTCGTCATTGACAATGACTGCAGTATTATGACTTTTATCAGAAAATACCCGCATAAAAGCAGGTAACCCATGCACCCCATTAAGGGCTACGTGGGGCTCCTGTGTAAGAGCAATACTGCAGCCATTGTCACAAATGACCTTCATCAGTTCCGCTAGCGACGCGTCTACCACAATTCAATTGCAGAAGGCGAGTACCCATCTTAATAACTTGCTTTCGCCATGGCTACAATTGCGCAGTACAGCGGGCAGTCTTCAGACACCATACGATGATCCGAGGGTTATAGCCTAAAGGTTTCGTAATTCCGTGAATGGTGATTGCGGCTGCATGATACACATGTTCGCGAATATTCTACTATGAGGCTCTCTGGTGTTACCAGGACTGCGTTGTTGGGTGATGGTTGACGTTCAGCTGATGGCACTGAAATTATGATAGAAACCCCTTTCATTTTTAACAGTAAAACGCCAAGGAGTGGTTGTAAAATTGAAGCACCTGGCAAGATATCTACCACGGAAACTTATTCTAGTTGCGTGCGTCAGTTCCAAAGCCTATTAGAAACAAAATATGGAAGAAAATGATTACCCAATAGCTATTCAAATAACAACTTCTCAAAACAGTTACGGAAAAAATGGTCAATTTCACCATAGATTGGTCCAATACATGTGCAGGTATTTAAGAAATCTTCAAATTGACAATTATCTCTATGGAACTGTTGAATAATGAAATATATGAATACGTATATGAAATAGTTCGCCAAGTCACTATTATGTGTTTGGCATTTTGTACATTCGGTCGTATCACACATATTACAATTTCGCAATTGCTTGGTTTAATGTAAAGAAGCTCGAACATATTGACGTTATGACTATTGTTGAAAGTTGATCCTTACCAACTTTTAAAAACACACAAGACCACACACAATTTAGAATCGTTTTGTTGGAAAAGAGAATGTCCAAGTTGCCTTATGCAAAGGTATAATAACAAACATTTTAATGGTTTTGGATGAATAACTTGCGACTTAACCTATGACTCCAGTTCGTACAGAAAAGCTTTGTCCTACAGACAATTCGTCTCTCTCAAACTGCGATGGCAGTCTCCCCTTACCAGTGCGGTAGGCTTAAAATATTGAACACTAGTGTCGATGTCCTCGCCATCCTTCACTTTTTGCTAGTTCCTTAACAAATTATTGCGTTTTTTGCTGGACTAATAATTCTTTCCATATCCTACTAACTCGTCTTCCTGTCCTGTCTTTCCTGTTTATTTTTGTTATTTGTGACATTCTTATATAATTCATTTCTAGACAAAAATGTTTGATTAGTAATATGTCTATGGCTACTACTTTTCGTAAAACATATTCCCGTCGAGTGTAACTGTTATTACTTTTAGTTATATATTTATAATAGTACATATTATATTTTTTTATTTATTTAATTATATACAGGGGTTTTTGGTTTTAAAAGTAAAGTTAGATAAAACGCATACAAAGCTATAATATGATGTCGGGGAAACTCTTATTCCATTATGATACCGTTATGTGCGAAATACCGCCTCTGGATTGGTCGAAGTAGCGGATCTTTTTGAGATAGTTTTCGACCACTTTTCTCACATTTCGCGCGGTATCTCGGTGATAACTTGACGAATGCTGGTTTCCAAATGCTCCGAAGTTTGGGGATTATCCACGTAAGCGCGGCCTTTGATGTAGCCCCACAAAAAAAGTCTAACGGCGCCAAATCGCATGATCTTTGTGAAAATGATCATTCAGGAAACTTTTCATGCAACAAAGCCAAAATCGGTCATGTTGTGTGGCTCGTGGCAACGTCTTGTTAAGACTCCATATCGCTCACTTCATATTCTTCAATTGCAGGCCAAAAAAAGGTCGGTTATCACATGGCCATAGCGCTCTCAATTGAAATTCGGACATTCTGTAGCGCGGACATTGCGATGATGAACAGGGCTGATCACATATATAACGATTCCAGTTTCTTCAAGTTTGTTTACAATCTTGCCAATTCCTTGCACAGTAGGTCGATTATGACGACTATAATCACCCCGTAATGCACTAAGAGTTCCCACGTTTGAATCAGCACTTTTATAGTAAGTTTTAATACTTGTAATGCGTTCTTTGATTGTTAAACGATCCACTGTTGTAGTACTTTTTAACTATTTTTAAAATTTTTTCGGTTAAACGATTCGTACTCGTAAATTGCAAACATTTAACTAAATAAATAACCCTTCAGATGGCAAGTATTTAACAACTGGCAGCCTTGTCAGACCCCCAGGTTAGAAACTACTAAATGGACAACCCTGTATTATAGTTATTAATTTTATTGTATACCAGATATTATATGGGGAAAAGGCAAAAAGGAAGCTCATATTTAAAAATCACTGATTATTCGAAAGGTAAACTTGATGGCACCATTTTTCGTCTTCATGTAAAGTTAAATAAAACGCACATAAAGCTACGATTTCGATAAAACTTTTATTCTATTATAATGGTTTGGCCTAGCCATTATGTACGAAATATAAGGTCATTTAAATGACTGCCTCTGGATTGGATCTTTTTGAGGTAGTTTTTGAAAAAATGCGTCTCAATGGCCAACAGTCGCCTTATATGCGACAATTTCGCTTGTTGACGTAAGCGAGCGAGAAATAAGCTGCATCATCGAAGAAAGTTTTGTTCTATTGAAAGGGCACGTTTGAATCACCACTTTACTACAAAAGTGGTTTATACTGTTTATGCATTCTTCTGTTGTTAAACGATCCATATTCGTAAATGGCAAAGCTTTTACTAAATAAATAACACTTCAGATGACAGACAGCCTTGCCGGGACGGGGTTTTGAAACCACTAAATGGATAACCCTGTATATTGATCAATTCGAATATATTATACTTAATGATAAAATACCAATTCACTGTCTCGGCGAGCTTGGCCTGCGATTATTGATGATCCCTGCGGAAGCGATCATTTTCCGATACAAATTTCTCTTTTTCCTAATTCCTGTCCTTCAAAGTCACCTACCAAGCACACATTTCAACTAAAATCACCAACTGGAAAATTTACAGTGAAACAATAAGGAAAATTGGTAGTATCACCAAGTCTTGCGTTGCTACTAATTGTTTAGCAGCAGCAAAAGGGTTACAATTCAAAGCGCCCACCTTTCAATCCTACAAAACAGCAATTGCAAACAATACATCCTACCATAGTGGAGCAATCCTTTGTCAGTATTACAAAACGACAAATAAAGCAAATGGTTAGAACTAAAAAAACTCATCAATAGTGATAACATTGTTCAATTCATAAAAGCTAACGCAAAGTTCAGAAACACAACTCGTCTTTGCGAGCTTTTCAAATCAAAATCAATACAGTATATTCACAATTCCGAGACCAACAGTTTTGCACTAGACTCTAACATCATTCTTAAATCATTTTGTGGAATTAAGGTCAACGCAAGCTGGTGACAAGTACCTCTCTCAAGCATTTTGTTCCAATAAGATTTCTGTAAGAGGCTTCCATCCAAATTATTCTCCATAAATAAAAGCTTTGTAAGTGGGGAAGTGGGGACATACCATTCATTGATTTCCAATTATCTCCTAACTCACTTAAAGGCAGCACACCAGATCTGGAACGAATTTCATACTATGCAGCTAAAAACAATATCGCCTTTTTCGAACTGCGTGTACGAACCCATTTCAATAATATTCTACATACCCATATTCTCCATATATATAAAACTAGTCTCGTTCTTCCAATTCATAACCCTCAGAATTCAAGAATTGAATTGGGTCTATGTGATCCCAATCTCTTTAAATTCCATGTATAGCTAAAGTCGTGGTTAAGATAATCTGAAAAAAATTGTGGTGGTTTGTTTTAACAAAAAAAAAACCAGCCAGCAAACTCTTGTTAAAAATTGCTCTTTGTTAACGGGACATGAAATATATATATATATATTTCATGACCCGTTAACAATATATATATATGTATGTTTATATATATATGTATATATGCATTTATGTATATCTTTTTTTTCAAGAAAATATTTTGATTTTTGATCAATACCAAGAAAACAAAAAAATATAAACTGATTATCAAATTATTAAAATAAGCAATTATTTGACTATAAGTGGTTTGCTCATTGAAAATTATTACAAATTATTACAGTTTGAGTATAAGGCAACAGAAAATTACTCATTAATGGAAAACATACAGCATCACCCTGCTGCAGCCGCAGTTATTCATACGTATACGATAAAATTCTCTTATTGGGTTGGAATGGATCAAATGTGACCAATATCATTTTCAACTACGGTATCAGCAGCGAATTTTACTGTTGAATATTATAATTTATATGAGCAAGGAAAAACCCAATGCAGAAATTTCTGACAGATGAAATAACTTATTTGATTGAAGATATATCAACGTTTCCTTGTTTTGATGCAAAAGCGTAGGGGATTAAAAATTGACTACATTTAATAAAACTGATTGAAAGATGAATATAAGAATGTGTAAGTTAAATCTGAAAATTATATGGGAGGAAAGTCAATTTTATTCTAAATCTGCATGTAGTTACACTAACACAATGTGCAATAACTTAAGTTACTGGAGCCTTCGAGTGAGGCGTTACTAAAGTCTATATCTGGAAAAAAACGGGTTATTAGTACGGGAGAAGGGAAAGGTCAGTATAATGCCAATTCGAATTTATTAAATTGAAATACTGCTCAGATTACTTATAAATTATTACTAAATAAGGCTTTGCAATGTCTTTGCTTTGCTTTGCTCAGAAGGGAAGTTGTCCAATATCGGGAGCCTCTATGGTTATACTTTGAAGGATCTAAAATCTATATCTCCTATATCTATATATATAAAAATCAATTGATGTGCGTTTGTCTCGCTAAAGCTTGAGAACGGTTGGACCGATTTGGCTCATTTTGGTCTTAAATTATTGGTAGAGTATTCCGGAAGGTTTAAAAGGTTTTATTTGAAGTGATAGATGGCGTTGCAATTAATTTTTTTTACCACATTAAAATTTTGAAGGCAAAACAACGTTTGCCGGGTCAGCTAGTATTCTTATAAAATAATTGAATTATACACAGCGTCATTGGTTTTCGCAGTGACCACGTTAACACAAATTCTTCATAGTGTGCTGAACATCCACCAACATTTTCTTATGAGGTCAATTAGATATTCCTATTCCATAATCATCCACAAGGATGACGCACTCTGAACTCCATGACAAGTCGATCTTCAGACACTTTTGTGTGTGAATCAATGATATCTATATATCATTAGTTTAAGAGCATGCGTAAGTGGTGATATCTATCGCTTGAAAACGTACAGTTTTTGATTCACTGAAACTTTTCTATTACGCCAACCAAAAAAGAGAATTTGGTGTTTGCTTTTCTGTACGCTGTCAAGAATTGCAATTATGCTACGATAAAATACGGAAATATTAGTAGTGATAAATGATGCTACGCGGATGATAACAATTAGTAATTTTACCAAATGTGAAGAATGTTCGCATTTCGATTTCACCCTAATGCGTGTAAATAAAAAATATTTTATTGGATCATTTTTTCATATTACGAAAAATTTTAAACAAGTGTTAGTCTGTAAACAAGAAACAGTGAGGTATTGCAACCTATGAGAATTTGTTGCAGTTGATTAGTAACAATTTGACAACCAGAACTTTTTATGTATGGAAACAAACATCAACTGACGAACAATTAGAACATCTCAACATTTTCAACTATTTAGATGTTCACAACATATTTCAACTTCATGAAAACGTAATCATATTTGACACAAAAAAATTGTTGAAGTGGCATGCGACTCACCGCGTGTATAGGGGATACCGAAGGCCAACATTAGAAATTAGATATTAGGATAGTTAAAGAGATTATTTTGTATCTAAATCTTGCTTTTTATCAAGAGAGATTACTTGACAAGACTTCCCTTTATTTGTGAAAGCTTTTTAAATAAACTGAAATATTTATTTATTTATGGCCTGTTTCTCCTCTATTTCGTTAGTATTCCAAGCGAGAGAAATCCGACTTACGTTTCCGTAATAATTTCTCTATTTCTTGGGAGACATATGGCGGTTTTTTTTGTTTGCTTTTTGAGGGAGTTATAGTAGACAGCTGTTTATTGTTGTTACTTTCCTTCCTGCAAGATTTTTGATCTGCAATTACGTGATTCGCAAATATGTAAAAACCGATAGTTGACATTCGTAAGTGCGAAAGCTTTCTAAATAGAGAAACTTAATTTGCTTCGAATTCGAGTGACTCGCTTTTGCTCGTTTGAATTTTTGTTCGATATGGAGGAATAGATAGTTAACTAAAGTACTGGTGGATGCATCAAAAAATTAATGCAAAAATACATCTGCAGTCCGCACTCACTCGTAAGTTACCTTGACTTAAGTAAAATTGGAGGAAGGATGGTAATCTAAGAGTATATACCTTAAATTAGGTAATTTGTGTGGGAGGTACAAGAAAGGCACAAGTTATTCGGTTTATTTTTGAACATTTTACCATATTTAAGTTTGGGGTTTTCAGCGTAAAATAAAAAATTCGACACATTGGTCACAACTTGTATGGGCAGTACCATAAGAGGAGTGTCAATGTCGTCCATTTCCATTTCCAGAACTACTAAGTTAATAAGCGTATAAAATACAACAGACAAAATCCTGTATTACTGTTGCCAACGAATTGAGAGTGCCAGAGATAAAATTTAATTTTGAATAATAAGTCAATTTGAATGAGAGGTATCAGCAGCATCAGGCCAGTACAGCCGATATTTTATCGAGGCTGACAGCCTGTCATGAAATCTCTCAATCGATATCAAAAGTTATGACATCCTTCAGATCAAATATTTTCCTTAATCAATCGCAGATGGAAACATAAGTTTTCTATAGTAGTCAATTAATAAAATTTCTTTATCATATGTTTGGAAATACTCTTCTTACAACTATCTTAATATATAAAGTTTCTAATGACATTTCCATTCTCATTTCTAAATGGTGACTAAATGAATGTTAAGCGAGATATTTACTGCCATAGTGGAATTAAGCTTTATTGGAAACAACAGGCCACATCAGAAATTCAAGCGTTTGCAAAATAAAAAAGAAGGAAAATGTATTACATAAATATGTAGCACAGAAAAATCGTTCCTAAATATAAATTTGGATAGCGAATAAAGTTCTTTACAGTATCTCGTAGTCGGTCTTGACAAATTCTAGTGTAACACCAACTCAACTTCATATCAATTATCAAAGACATCATATATCAATTTAATTTCAATAATAAAAATGTCCTAAATATAAATACCTTTCACCATGAGATCATTTAAACTTGAATTGCAATAAAATAGGCAATAAAATGCTTTATGCGCCTAGAGAATATTTCTTCGTTCTCAATACATAAATATAACATTAAAGGATTTGTCGAAAAGAATTACCGCAGTCTCTAGACAACCACAAAAATTAAAGTCAGCAGAATACGGAAAGCACCATAAAAGACTATGAAAATAACAAAAAAAAGCTGGCAGTAATAAGTAGAATCGAATGTTCGAAAACCATAAAAATCCACATAAATATGCTTTGGCCTAAACGGCGCTCAAGACTCGTAAATACGCCATTAAAATCCTACAACTGGACGAGCAGTGGCGAAAGGCAGTAGAATCCTGCGGAATTCAAAAAACGGCCAACAGAGGAAGAGTTATCCACATCCATCTATCCACATGACGGCATGGATGTTTAAAAGAGGTGTGAAGTATTTACATAGTTATTGGCTACTCTGATTTCATACTCACAATCCTTAGCTCTTCTTTTTCACTTATTTCACATACATTAATACATTGTCTGTGAATTTGTGCATATATGTGTGTGTTCGACTGTTAGATCAGGACTATGGAGTAACAAAGAAACAAAACCAAAATGACTAATGGTATTTTAAATTGATGTTTTTCGAGGGATTTGTGTAAATTTGGTAAAATAAGCTCAAATTAGCAATCTATTGGTCATTACATTACGATACCCGAACTTAGACAGACGAACTCCGGGCAGATAATGTTAAAAACTAATGGGTTAAGCCAAGAGTAATAGGACATGTCTAGTTAAATTGAATTATAACTTCCAATGAGTAGTGATAGACCGATGCGTTTGTAATCCACATGAGGCCGTAATAGATTACAAAAACGACAAAACGCCAAGAATATAACTAAATAATCAACATTTTCAAAGCGGTAAACAGAAATCGTTAACCTGTATTTTGAAGGAAAGATTTTTAAATACAAAATGTTATCATGCCAAGCGTATCCTAAAATTCCAAATTTGGAACTAAATGTTTTGTGTCGAGACACCACTTAAAAGGAAATTAACAAAATAATGTTTCAGAAATGTAGTTGGTATTAGGTTGTTCGCATGGAAACTTCAAGCTCGAAAATAGTACTCATTACATTATCTGAAATTGTTGTAAATTTCTTAATAGTAAAAGTTGTGTTGATTCTTTTCTCCTCATAAATAAGTGAATATTACAAAATACATAGCGTAACTATTGAAATAGGAATAATTTATTCTACTACTCTTATCAGTCAGTATATGATTTTGTATAAAATAACACCTATTCTAGAATCAAATGACATGCCACTATCTAAAGGCAAGGATATAAAAATCGTAACGCATAGGTTAGGTTATGTTAGACATTAGAAGCAAGCGAAATTTGTTTCAGGTATTTTTGAAACGTTTCCATCGTGCTCATCAACACATCTGACTTGATGAAGTATGGAATATAAAACAAAAGTAGCCAACATTTAGCGTTGGTATTGAAATGGGATTGGGATCGAAAGGCAGTACATTCCCTTTGTTATACTTCGCATACAAAATTGGAGATTCGACAAAAATCACTTACAAATAGCGTAAGCTTAGCTTAGTTAGCGGTTGACGAATTATTTACCTATGCTCAAACACAGAGTTCGCTTTTAGGCATCTTTGTAAACATGGGAAATAATGATTCATATGATTCACGACGCCCATTAAATACGTTTTATTACTTTATTCATTTCCAATGACCTCACTAACAAAGTTAAAGTTGCCTCTGCTTGATACTGTTGTTTGCATGTAAGGGATGTCTTTTATGAATACATCATCATACAGTGTATTTTGGAGGTTGATAAAATATTTATATGGACTATTATTATTAAAATTACACTTTTTAAAACAAGTAATTTAAGTTTTTATTGACCTTCGACAATTTGAAAATAAAATTCTTAAAACATTAGCTTTCAAA
Source organism: Philornis downsi (assembly GCA_019455685.1). Taxonomy (NCBI): domain Eukaryota; kingdom Metazoa; phylum Arthropoda; class Insecta; order Diptera; family Muscidae; genus Philornis; species Philornis downsi. Next base: position 1,753,393 of record JAHXMU010026336.1, on the reverse strand, counting down.
ATTCAATCTTTTCAATATAATTCATAATTCCACTGATTGATAATCCGTTGTAAAACTTAGGGAAAAAATCAACAAAGTAACCAATTCCATCTGACACCACCCACACTAATTATCGACATTCTTAGCTTCATATCTTTCAAGCAAGGTATGAAATTTGCTACACAAGATACAAAAATTATGCTCGTCAAAAGTGCTATCAGATCTGGCGATTTGCCGCCAAACAAAACGTTTTTGTCAATGAAAATTTTCGAATTGCAATTTGCTTGGTGAATTTTTAAGCGCTTGGTAATATTTTTGATGACATTTTTCCAATTTGCCTAAATGATTTTTATTAACTGTTATTTCATATTCGATTTCGAGTGCCTTCAAGCAACTCTATGTTATCAATTACCAAGCAATGTTTCAAACGTATCGTGGTATTTTGCTTAAAAAATTTACTAACAAATTTTAGTCCATAATTTTACAGATTATTTTCATCTAATATCGAAAAAATATGTTCAAGTTTGTATCCATTTCTTTTTTCAAATTTTTATAAATTGGAATCCAATAAAGGAAACAAAAATTTAGCTTCCAACGCTTTGCCAGTTCAATGGTACAGAGACATTATTAGGAATCGTAAATCGGCATTTGAATAATTTGTACAAAAAGTTTAAAAAAAAGTTTTAAGAAAATAGATATAGATTTATAAAATTGATCGTATCTCCCAGCCGGCCAACCGGACAGGCAGAACTTACACAATCGAATCGAATCGAATGTAATTTATTTGATAGTTTAGGCGCTTCCCATTGGATGATGATGGTATATATCATTTGATGTAGTAAAAATTCAAAAAGAAAAGCTTACTTAAGATGAAACTTGTTTCAAGATTTCTTTTTTGCTAGCTGCCCTACTGGCTGAAGAATCCGTTTCAAAGCCTTTGCCTGTCTGGGCTCCAGCCCTGTTACTGGTGGGAACGACAACTAGAATAAACCTTTATAAATTAACTACCAACGAAAACTTACCGGTAATAACATTTCTTTTAATAGTGACTTAAGATTGCCGATGTAATCGCAAATACAACTCTTTGTATGTAATTTTTAACATAATTATAAACGCAATTTTTACCTAAAATTTGGTGTAATGCCTAATTTTTATCTGCTATACAAAATGGGAATACACGGAAGTTCGCTAACTTCCACGCAAATTTACTTACAACCTAATATGCCGCAATTACTTTTACTTTTAAAATATCTGCACTAATCTACCAATACTTTTTCTTAAACCGTATTCTAAGACTTCAACTGGAAGAACAAATAATGCCTCTTGCGGTAGTCTCTGTACTAAATGGCAGATTTGACAAAAGTCGTTTTTGTCAGTCAAGATAATTTTTTTTTTTCAAAACTTCATCTAGCACCTAATTCACAAATAATCCTACATTTTATACTCCAATTATTTCCTGACGTTAGTCAAAAACTGCAATTGGTGCATTCCATAGAAAATGGCGGATTTAACAAATAATATTTTCGCTATAATTTTGAAAATGAATGCTCGACTAATCTAAAAGTAGCGTGTGGCGCAAATAATTTGAATATAATTAATTTAGTGCTCTAAAACTGAAATTGCAAAAAATGTTTCATCATGTTTTAAATGTTCGAATGCTCGTAGATCTATTTGATGTATAAAATGATTGAAAATGCATATTTTTTTTTTTCATAACTACTTAATATGTTGTTGTAATAATAATAACAACGTGAAGTGGTTGAATGTGCTAACGGTTTAGGAAAAGAATGTGCTACTACCCATATCAAATAATATACTGCTGTGTGCAAAAAGTTAGACCGGTTCTTATCTTATTTATTTATTCCTCTAAAGGTGTAAACAACAGAAACATGTCAATGTTTTTTCCAGTCCACGAAGCGTATCGAATTGTCACCTCCCGCTATAGCCTTTAAAGCGCATTACGATTCGCGTTGTATCTCTTCAGTCAGCCCAAAACGGTGTTATGTTTTAAGTTTAGGAAATACCAAGTTAAATCAGGCGAATACGGTGGTGATAGAGTGACACTAGTTAAATTTGCATCTGAAAACTTACAAAGAGTCAACGCGGTATGAGATGGCGTATTATTGTATTTCAAAAATCAACCCCCTTTCTCTTTTTGGGCGAAAGGCGTATAATACTCAAATAATATTCCTGGCTGACAGTTTGGCCCTGTGGAAGATACTCATGATGCCCAACACTACGACAATCGAAGAAAATTTTGACTTTTAAACGACGTTCTCCATCGATATATGGCACGGTATGCACTTGCTTGGCCGGTTGTTTCCACATCATGGGCGTGGATCCTAGTCTCGTGTCCTGTAATAATGTGTTATGTAACGTGTCATCTCTTTAACCGGGCAATGATTTTCGAAAAAATACGAAAGTATTTGTAGCACCAGTCATCAGCTTATCGATGATTTATGGGTGCCAAATGTCTCATTTGTGAATTTCATTAGAAGAGATTAGTGATTATACTGTGCGCGCTTTGTCTTCTTTGAACGGTTTATGGCACTTATAAGTATCTATTTCCGACCACAGACCTTTTGCAACATTCTAAACGTTTCCGCATCAGAAATGCAACTTTTTTGCTCAACAAAATCACGTAATTTAAATTTGAACACAGTAGTATTTTCGATGTTTGTCACAAATAAATTGAAATATTCTAAATGCTAATTGCCGATATAATTTTGAGTATATTTTGTAATATTTGGTTTACAATCCGAGAAAAGTTGCATTGTTGTTTAGGCAACTCCATCCAGTTACTAAGCATGTCGCCATTTTAGCTCTAAATAGTTTGGTAAAGTTAACCGGTAAATCTACCTAAACCCTTAAACTTAGGAAGAATCCCATAAAGCAAGTAAAATCTTGGTCATTGACAAAATCTCTCAATTTAAGCATATGCGTAGAACATAGGCCACATCAGTAGTAGCGTACAGCAGTAGCGTAATCGCTTCAAATAGGAGGATGAAGTTTTGCTCGAAAATATTCCAAAGAATAACGATCTAATAGGAAAAATTTAGTGAAAAGAATAACGATTATCCACTGTGTTTTTAGCAATTTACAACCTATTAATGAAGTAAAAGCGAGACAGTTAGTGCACACAGAGAAAGAGATATCAAAACTCGTAAGCAGTTTTGAGGGACCGCCCCAATTGTTTGCGTGGTTATCGAAATACTAGTACATTCTATTAAAAAGGTATTTTATGTATTTTGTAATTCACTTAATATTGACCAAGACGCTTTTAATTACAAGATTGTCAAGTAGACAAACGAACAAAATACGAGTATTTACTAATTATCACATATATTGTTTCGGTGGTAGTTATGTGTAGCTCCTAGCACAAATGTTAAGAAAAGGAAATATATTTTCGTCTTTCTTGGAAAGTTGGTTTAATACACATAATTAATTCTACAGAAGCAGCAACGATATCTGTTTAAAAATATATTGAATTAAAGTATTAAAATGTTTGAAAGCAAAACCTCAACTTTTGACAAATTTTCAATTTGACACCAGTCAAGAAACCGATGTTCTCACTCAGATTATGCTTTTAAAGTAATGTTTAATTCTTTTCAAATATTGTTTAACTCTTTTGCCAACCCACGTTAATGCACATACGAACGACTCTGGAACAAATATTTGTGCTTGCCCAAGTATTCAAGGAGATTACTTTGAACAATGAAAAAAAGGTTACCAAAAAATAAAACGGATTTTGTGGCTACTTTAATAGAAGGCAAAAATTAATGCTGAGTTGTGCCAGTTCTTTTACTTTTTTTAAATTATAATGTGCATGCAAACAAACTACATCTGGTTAAACTTTAAATATTTTCCAAATAGTATAATAAACTTCTACCATACCATACTATATCTCGTCCAGCCCATGAAACTTTCTGCAGGGATTTCTTTTTTAGGTATTTACTGAAATTTATGATACTTGTGGCTTATGAAAATTATGTTATTTTCTTTGCCTCAACTTTGGCAGTGAAGTTTTGTTACAAGTACGAGCAGGTTTTTTATTCTTCATTTTCTTTCTCTCTCACAAATTCGAATTACTTGCAATAAGTTTTCATTCATTACGTATGTGTATAGTTTGATCCCTATATAGAAGTGTATAAAGATTTAAATATTCCGGATGGCATTGGATAACGCGTCAAACTGTGAACACGGATTTGTGTTTCACAACAAATAACTCTGAATGAGAACAATAAAGTTTAAATTTTAGTATTTGGGCCCAGAAACATATCAACCTACCAATATCTAGTAGAGCGAAAGCTATGAAATTGGATAAAATGCAAGCGGTTATTGCTATCTTAGGAGACTTATCTTTTTCACCTGCGGTACAAGTATACAAAAAGTTATTTTTTAATGAGAATAATTCTTGAAAAACATTATAGGAAAAAAAAGAAAAAATTTGATTAACATCTGAACTTTGACGGGAAAACACAATATTAGCAGTGATCTGCACAAAAAATAATATCGGATAAGATCAAAAGTAATAACAGATCGATTTTTAGTGTCAGTTAATGAGGGAGAAGTAATAAAGTGTTACTACTACTGATCTTTCTCACGCATTCGTAAATGAATTATATTAAATAAAGGTCATGCAGAACAATTGATAATAACAACTTTCACAACCTTGAAGTAATTCATTTAAACGTTATATTTGTATATACAAAATCCCAGTTAATTTGCCCTTTTTTGTGTTCGTTCCATGTTTATTTAATTATTTCGTAGCGCTGAACCATCTGGTAAATTCTGTTCGATATTCTTAGTTTTCTTGCATTATGTCCTACCAAGTCTATCCATCTGTCCATTATACTTTTTGGCAGGCATAATGGGCTCAATTCGACGCATGTAACCTGCACATCATAAACGTTTAGCTCGGATATTTTTACAAAAGTTTGCGTGGTAATCCAGTTCTTGGTTGTATTTTATTCTCTATTCACCGTTCTTGTACACTGGGCCGTGTACGAAGAGTTTTCCTTCCGAAAACCAAACAACCAACCAAGGTGCTCGTCCATTGATTTTAGACACCAATACTCAGACCCATATAGAAAGACTGGCTATATGAGCTGATGGTAAAGCTAGACTTTTATTTGTAAAAGATGTTTCGATCGCAGTAGTCTTCGAAGGGCTCGTAACATCTATCGGCCAGTACAATTCTTTTCTTGATTTCAGCAATTACGTCATATTTTGATGCTATCTCAGCCCCTAGGTAAACGAAGTTCTTGAATACCTCGATGTTATGTGAGCGCAAAGTGGCAATTGTATCCATTTCGGTGTGCTTTCGGGTAGAAAACATGCACTTGGTTTTTTTCTCCGTTTCTCGCCTGCAAGGAATGATTTGATTGCTGTGGCCTATTTTCGACCAATCAAATTAATATTATCAGCGTAGGCTGATTCGATTCATTATAGACTATGTTGCCTATGTTGATGTTTCCGATTTCGTAATCAGTTCCAGAAGGATGCTAAAGAAACTACATGACAGTGCGTCACTCTGCCGAAAACCTCTGACAGAGTGAAACTTCTCAGGTGTGGTGCCGGCGACTTTCACGCACCTCCAAGTGTTGTTCATAGTCATTTTTCATAAGGACACCAAATCGGTTCATTGCTTTGAATATCTCACTTTTTTGTAGTGACCTGCCTGTTAAAATCTATAAAGAGGAGATGGGTATCGATTTGGAATTCGTGCGTCTTCTCGAGGATTTATCTGAATGTAAAAATCTGATCTATTATAGAGCGATCAGGCATGAAACCACATTGGTATGAACCAATTATACGAATGACATGGGGTTTCAGTCTTTCACATGGGATGGACACCACGATCTTATGTTACGTTGAGGAGATTAATGCCTCGATAGTTTTTACATCCTTTCCGGTCTCCTCTTTAGTGAATCGGGCAAATTATGCTGACGTTAAACTTCACACAGCAGTTGATGTAAAGAACTGGCGAAACTCGAGCTGCTTTGAGAAGTTCTGCTGGAATATCATCCATACTTTTGTTGTTCTACATTCTCTGGATTGCAGTTTGAACTTCTCTTAATTTTCCTCCGAAAAAGCCTTCCACCGATCAAGAACCCCTGCTTATCCTTTACAAGCATACCATTTTTATTATTGCAGGCTGATGTTGTTGATGTAGGTGTAAAACCTGTCCTGCATTTGCGACGCTTTGACAAAGCTACCTCGTTTCATTGTTGCTTCTCAATATTTCAAGGTTTTGGACTTCATGTTATTCAAATCTACGATTTTTCTATCCGTAAAACTTTGAAACCTCCCTTCATTTCCTTCTATGCACTTCTGCGCTAAATCGTGTTCCTCTCTGGATGTCTATCCGATAAGTTTCTTCCTATTCGGCGGCCGCTCTATCACATTCACCATAGCGCCATCCATGAGGTCTGCGCTGCTGTTGGTGACCTAGAACTTTGGTTGCAGTAGATGTTATCACTTTTGCACAATGTCTTCATTGGTTTTCTATATCGAGTTCCTGAGGTAGTGTATTTAGTTTCTCTGTTACACAAGCATCGAAACTTGTAGCAATCTGAGGTGTTCAGCGAATATGTGCTCTAATTAGATAGTGGTCGGAGTTGATATCGGTGCTCCACATCAATCTCACACTGAAAACGTTGGACGAATACCTTTTGTAGCATGGCACATGGTCAGTTTGATTCCTGGTAACTCCGTCTCGTGATCTGCAAGTATCTTTATGAATATTGTGATGGAAGAAGTACGTGCTGCTTACAATTATATTCTGTGACGCTTCAAATGTTATTAGTCTCATTCCGTTGTCGTTGTCACATCATAGATGGTGTCAAAATTCTTTAAAGTTTGTAGCAGAAGATGTCTTTAGATTTTCTGAAATCTACTTTTTAGACGGACTAGACATGTTAGCTCGCTAACAGGCTCCCAACCAATTATGCAATGCCGAGCTTTACAGGTGAACATCGCTTAACAGCTGGAATTGAACATTGTAGAGACAATTTTTCAAGAAAATAAACTGGAAGTGTTTTGTCCTGAACTTAAATGCAATTTATTCAATGCAATGCATATGCAAAGAGCAGTGGGCCACCATCGCGTACATCACTTTCCTATAGCCTTTATCCAAATAAATACCGTAGAACAAACAAACAACGTCAATCATCGCTGCCACAAAGTTTGTGTTGTCTGCTGTACCAATAGAAGGAACAGCCCATACAGACCTGTATCTTAAGAATGAAGTTCTGCTTTTATATTTTCTCAGCGAGAGCTTTTGACTATTATTGAACGAAAGCAACTGAACGAAAACAATTATCGTTAAAAGCTTTGCCAAACGAAATGATCATTCGAAACAGGATTGGTGAATAATAAATAGAATCGTACACTGGCGATTACGTAACAATGACATGGTTAAAAATCAAGAAAAAGTATTCAGTGAAATTTAGGGAAATTCTTAGAATATGCTTAAATAGATAGCTGCATAATGTAATATAATGGAATTCGATGACTAAAATACATAACACACTACAACATTGATTTAAAGAGAACTGAAAGCGCGGCATTTTAATTTTTTGCCTGACCTGAAAATGTGTTGAATTATGGTATTGAAATTTTGGACAAAATGTGTTAAAGAAACCAATTTTTTTTATAGAATCATACCACCTCTCACTAACCCAGCCTATCCTTAACTAGAGGAGCGTCCCCATGGTCTAACGACCGTGTATACATCGTGATCGGAGTGTCGAGATGTTAACAGAATAGAGCCAATGCTTAGAAGATGGTTAAATGATATCACTTACATAACAGTTTCATTATCATCAACATAAACGTTACAAATAAAATAAGCAAAATAAGAATAATAAAATAGTAACAGGAATATGAGAGTAAAAATATTGATAATTAACATAGGAAAAAAACTGACACTTACTAAGAATGTAAATTAAAATTACAAGCGAATACCACGCCATGATTGGAAAACTTCTCAGGTCAACGCTTTGCCGACCATTGACCCGAATTCTCTACTGATATTGTTTCGATTAATTTTTTGAAATTATACAATGTATCACACTCACACCATGCCTTTCATTTTAAAATAAAGTTCAATTAGCGGGAATCATTAACATAACATAACAGCTTATAATGAACATAGTGGGGTTCTCATCGCAGATGGTAAATGATGAATACTTTCCTTATTCGAAAAAGCGACTGAAAGGACCAATTAAATGGGAAGTGAAACTTCAAAATTCTCTACAAATAAAATCCCACATAAATTCGCTACAAAACCACTACCACAAGCTTTGTCTGGGAATTTTCCAGCAATCATAAGTAACAAAATTAAAGTTGATGAAAACTAAAACCGCCTTATGCGCTTAGTGTCTTTCTAGCTCTGTGCAAAACTCATTCACTCCCGAAAGCATTTTTTACATGTATAACAACAACGTGCGACACCTGAAGTACGGTATCCACATTATTAAAAAACTGACTTATTTTCATATCTGAAAAAAAAAAAAATGAATTATAAAAATATTCGTATTGGATATTCTCAATAGCAAATGACTGTGTGATGCTGCTTCAAATGATGAAAAGTATGTCCTTAAACTTTAATAGCATTGGCAGACTAACAACCACAATTACGGATACTTGATGGTTTTAAAGTAGCAGAAACAACAGCAATAACTACAACTTTAAGTTTCACGCAAAGTGATAGAAATTGATGTATTTTGTAGAGTACTTATTTTTGCATATGTATGCCGTACGTGGAGTTTGTAAGGCCTTCCATGCAAGACATTTTAAATATGACTTCCTCCATTTCGACTCAGTTCTCTTTTGTATTTGACAATTTTTATTCTATTACTCTAAGCAGCGTGGCGAAATGTATCATGTATAGTACAGTATTTTAATTAAAAGCTGAAAAATTGTCACATTACTAGCATTTATTCAAGTATCTTCATGATTTTGGTGTTATTATGTGGTGTTGTAATTATTTCATGACAAAGTTAATGCCAACCTCAAACAATTGGAATAATAAAGCCGGACTCTTGCCATTACTTGAAATTGCTCTACATTAGTTGTAAATAATGAAGTAAATAATAATTTGAAGAGCAATCAGTAATATTTTATTTTCCTCGTCTACTATTATTTCAACAAACTGTAATGAAATCCCTCAAATTATTCAACCAAGTAGTTAAATGTATTCAAGAAATTATTTACACTAAACATTTTTGTGATACATCAATTGCGAAAATTATTTTTCGAGGGCAGCTGCAACATGAAAATAGAGAATTTTGTGTCAAGAATGGGAATGGAGCAAAATTGATTAAGTACAATTGATAAATGTTTTGAAACTATAGTCAATTAGTATGGAAACAATTACAATTGGCTTGAGTAATAGTAATGGAAACAAGTAGATATGTGTGAAGTTAGGCAGTTGTCAACAATTCAGTTTAGCTTAATAACACTGGTCTACAAATGTGGAGAAAAAATTCATTGCAGAAACAGTGTATTTTTTTTTTAACTAATCTGGGTGCGCTGAATTCGAATTGAGCTATCACGTCTTGTTCATTTTTTGTCGTATGCTGGCAATGCTGCAAAACGGTCAATACTGACACTACAATTTCACGACTATTAATTTGACAGAAGCCCACATTTATTCTAAATCTTCATAATAGTAACGTTTAAGCATGTCAGGGAGATCCTGTGTTACTGATTCAAGCTATTTTTGCTTTGTGTGTGGTGAACATTTGGTTGGAAAAAAGATATGCAATATGAGAATCATTAAAATATGTATATTTATATGATTTTGGTTATGCTGTCAGAAACTTGAACAAACCGTGAAAACTGACAATGTTTTGCAATAGCTGCAGAACTGTTTTATACAAGTGGTCAAACGGCAAGAAGATCTATTTCGATTTTTCAATTCCAATACTTCGGAGAATTCAATATGAAAATTAGAAAAAAATATTACTTACGCGAATGCCCCATCCCATATGACAAAACTGAATGGAGATTATTTATTGATGATTCTAAGTACAGTTTAAAGGCTCTTCTTTTGTGTAATGGGAATGAAGAACCATCCATTCCAATTGCTCATGCTGTTAATTCAAAGGAAAGTTACAAATCAATGATTGAAATTTTGACATTACTCAGATACAACGATAATAAATGGAAGATCTGTGGTGACCTTAAAGTGTATGATTTAAATTTCTTTGTACGAGTATATACAGTATACTGTAGACCATCTATATAACTATCTATAGATCACCGTAAATAAATGTTAATTTATCGGTTTCAGGTCATTGGTTTGTTGACTGTTGTGCAAGGAGGTTTCACAAAATATTATCATTTCCTTTGTCTATGGGATAGTCGCGCTACATGTCATCACTATGTTAGAACCGAGTGGCTAAAAAGAACTGAGTATTCACCAGGAAAACAAAACAAAATGACCTTCTTCCTTAAAATTGGGCCTTTCTAAGAAGGCTCTGGACAAAGATGGTGTAGCATTTAAATATTTGTTAGCAGTTTTTCCTCAAAATTTCATATGCCAAAATCAAAAAGGCATATTTGTTGGTCCTCATATCAGACAGCTAATGAGTGATGACAATTTTTCACAATGTTTATTGGGAAAAGAATATGCAACCTGGAAATATTTCAAGAGCATCGTGAACAGTTTTCTCGGAAACAATAAGAAAACTACAGACAAATTGTTGCTGAATTATTGAAAAATTATCGCGACTTAGGTGCACGAATGTCACTCAAACTGCATTTTCTTCATTCTCATTTAGATTTTTTCCCACAAAACCTATGTGGGGTAAGCGACGAACACGGGGAGTGTGCTCATCAAAATTTAATAGAAATTGAAAGAAATTATCAAGGATTATGGGACGAAAACAAACTGGGAGACTATTGAAACCGAACCAATAAAATACAAACTACAAACGTTCAAATAAAAAAACGAATAAAAACTTTTTTTTGTATCTCGAAAACTTGAATTCAGCCCACCAAATTACCCTATGAAAGATATTTGGTTGCTAAAGTCCAAGCCTTTGCCTGGCTAGTCTAATCTTAGCTCATATATCCTTCACCAATGATTGCAATTCAGAGTGCTGTGTACAATGTCCGTTGCGTATCAAAAGTATTTATTCTCATACGTTTCTCCTGTAATATTTGAAGGGTGGAAGATTTACACCATTCTATGTACAAAACAAGTGCATAAATTTCGGTCACCTTCTGCGTTGGTGCAAACATGTGGAGTGCCGGAGATGCAGGGTAAGTTGTTAGGTTCTTATCAACAAATGCTCTGATGTAGTACACAATACTGCATTTAGTGCAATTGAATAATAGATATGAATCCAGGAATATGTGGTTTAAATTAGGTAATTAGATATGATTAGGTACCCAAACGAGACTGGGCGATTTTTTAACATTTTTCTAAGATTTAGAGAAAAAAATAACAACAAAAAATTCATATCTCTACCGTCTACGTGTTGGAAGTTACAAGTATAAAATTTAATTTCGGAAAATCGGCAACTTTGTATGACAATTGCCAGAAGTGGTGTGTCAGTACGACTCACTTTCACTCATAGGCAATACCTCAGCAAGCCCTTAACATTTGCCAAGTTTGAACGAATTTGGGGCTACCCGGTTGCCCCTACGAGTATTTAGATTAAATCTGTCTTTTGTACGTTTCATAAAGCTTTACGAAGTTATCATGTCCATCAGCCAGCCAGGCAGACACGCATCGCGCAATCACTTAAAAAAAAATCATGGAATAGGTACCTGGTATTTTAGATGCCTGCGCTTTTTACATTTTTGCAATATCAAATGATATATATCTTCATTGCTCCATGTGAAGGTGTACATAGCATTCAAAATTCCAATGTCATGGTTTTCTAAGTCTGTTTCGCTACATCGTGCCAAATTTCAATGAAACCTCTTTAAACTGGCACAGCCTAATATGTTGTCAATCGTAACCCACCGCTTCTAATACCTTCCGCAAAAATTGATTTACCAATAATCATGATTCCCTCTGAAATTTCTGATTGGCAGCTTGCAACAATCTGAAATTGCGCCTATTTCTTCTCTTCAAAAAGCTGGACGCGCCTCATCTGTTATACCCCAATTCACAATATTTATTCGAATCTTGTAAAAATTGGAACGTTTCCTGGTTTAGACTCCATGGCAGTGCAAAAATTGAACAAGTGAACGAACAAGTGAAAAGAAATGGTGTCAAAGCTTCAAATAAAATGAGTGACTGGTTATTCATTTAATTGCGCGCAATTTGTTACGACTTAAATATTTAAAACACTTTTCTGTTACACAGCCCTCCGCAAATAATTTCATCGCAAGTTGAGGCAAATTCCAACTATATGTCGCTAAAAAGATAACACGACATGTTTGCATGGCTGACGAAAAACAATAAAAAAACGTTTTAAATCAACATTTCCAAAATCCTTTCCAACTGTTTAAATCTTAATACATATACTTGATTCTCTTTTATACCATTCCAGCGAAAAGGAGTTTATAGTATGCTGATTTATTGTTTTTCATCCTCACAATCTGAGAAATTCCTCTCTACCGGTCGCGACGTCAATGTCTTTTTTAATATACTCATGCTATGTACTTTGATGACTGAATCCTGGGTATAATATCAATACTTGAACTAGTTTTCCCACGCAAATGAATGTCATATATCTACATATACAATACCTTGATTTTTCTGACATATAAATTTTCTTCTTTAAATAAGTTCAAATTCGATGGTGGTTGCAGCATTCAGTGTGCCGTTTCATCGCTGAATGTTGACGCTAAAAGACACATATTTCTTCATATAAGATGTATTCTTTATATATACATATATATGATGGTATTAAAAAGAAATCAATTATTTTTGCATAATATTGAACACCTTATTTATCAAATATCCACCGTTTTGCTCGATAACAGTCGATTTTCACAAGATTCTCGTGTGGCGAATATTTCAGCGGCAAAATCATTCGCCATAGGGAGAAACAGTAGGTGATCACTTGTCGTCTGGTCTGGTTTAAAAAATGAATGGACCAGAACCTACCACCAAGCTCCGGGAACTTTTGGCGAGTCAGTGAGTGAGGTCTGACATTGTCCTGATAGAACAGAATTCCGCTCTTATTGCCCAAATCTGTCCGCTTCAGGGCGATTGCTTCCTTTAGACTACCCAGTTTCTGGCAGTACCGATTAGAATAAAGACGTTGCCCTAAGTGATCCATATCCAGCTGGCATCAAAATTACCGGACCGGAAACAAAAATTGCGCGTAATTTGCTGATACAATTTCAAGACCGTGAACATTGTTCACATTTTTAGCCGATTGACTAGTGTTTCCGCGTTGTAAACTGTGAAATGTGACGTATTTTCTCTTTGCTAATGTCCTTCTATAACATACGCTCAAGCAATACTGAATCAAAGCAATCACTATCTTGTATGGGAAAACAGTATCTTGTATGGGAAAAATATATTAGGATCAAGAAAATTCCCATTCACAACCCCAGCTCGGTTTACAAAATCTCTAGGAATATAATTGTTTACTTTAGCCTTGGTGCCCTTTCTTGTAGCTTAGATATCATTTTTGGTGGTAATCGTTTTATTTTATTTGCAAGACTTTCGTTCCGTAGATCTAAGCAACACATTTCACATGAAATTTGACGTGATTCAAACAAAATCTCGCTGCACATTCAAGGAAAGTGATTTTCAAAATCTTTCCATACATTTAGCTGCATTAAATGTAATTATTTAATTCTTCGAGGTTATGTTTAATAGCAATATCATTGTCAACCGTATTTTTTGTTCCAATATTAGTTAGAATTATTGACGTGATTATAACCTGACTGTTATCATCTAACTCCGATATTTGAAGTTGTTATTTGGAAGATTCGACAGAAATGTCGATCAAAATAGCAGTAAATAGTTACTGTTGGTGAACTATTTTGCTGTGTAACGGCGGGGACTCATCTCGCGAAAACTATATTCAATATCCTCCTCACATCACCGAATATGGTTAGTATGAAATGGCTGCAAGATAACCGTAGCTTAATCAGTTCATATTAGATAGACTGGTTTTACAAATTCATAATTTTACCGATAATCAAAACGTGTAAAAAGAAAGAAGAATTGGGTAATTGTTTATACTTTTTTGGTTGCAAGACCTGTAATAAGTAAGTAAGTATCTTGTTTATTCGAGTCAATTTCCTGTACAGTGTAGCAATTTGGGGTGGACACGGTTATAACGAACAGTTTTTACAGCGAAAGGTTTTTGGCGCCAAAGTAAATTTGCAATTTTTTATAAAGATTAGTATGTTTATTGAGAATATGCTGAAAACGAACTTTATTTATAGTCAACACTTTTTTAATCCCGATCAAATTTAGATACAACCGTCTAATAATTTCGTACAGGCTATGGCACTCAGAAAACGTTTATCTGACAATTATCAAAATACTAGGAAATTAGATAATCTGGAATTGGCTCCCTTGACTGCACTAAGATAATACAGATGATGGAAAAGGACAAGTTGTTGCCAAAGAATGTATTGAATTTGCGTCAATACAAAGGCTATTCGAAAGATATATCGAAACTCGAATCATAAAATGAACTGAAGTTTCCTTGATTGTTGACTTTTAAGTTTTTATAAAATTTTGCCCCAGTTGAATTTATATCTGTTGCAAGTTGCTAAAGAAGATTTCCAAAAGATCTGTAAAAAAAAAAATAAAATTTCAGGTGACTCAAGGAGTAAATGTGGCGAATCATATGTATCAAGTAATTCCAAATTTTTTTTTTCTGTTGCCAGCTGATTAACATGTGAACATATCATGAAATGTTATGAAATCTCAGAATATAATCAACTTAATAATATGAATAATTTTACTAAATCATTTGGTTTGTTTACAGCGAAACCAAAATACGGGGCGGTCCAAAACTAGCTGACATAACAAAGAAGGCACGACAAATTGGTAACTTTTATTTATTTTTCAACACAATCTCCATTTAGCTCGATACACTTTTTCTAGCGATATTCAACAGTTTGTATACCCTGTTTGTAGTAAGGAATGTCAACCTATTTGAAATATGAATCAACCACAGAATCCACCTTTTCATTGTTGGCAAATCGTTTGCCACCAAGCCACTTTTTTTGAGTTTAGTGGTAGAAAATAGTCCGAGGGAAGTAAATTTGGTGAATAAGGTGTGTGATAAAGCAGTCCGAACTTTAACTCATTAATTAATTTCGACCATCGGAATTGTGGACGTGTGAACTGGAGCATAGTCTTGATGAAACGACCCTTTTTTCGCCAGATGTGCTATTTTTTCTATAATTTAATCGCCTAAACGCTGCAATAAATTAGCATGATATTTATCGTTGATGGTTTTTCCTTTCTGAAGGTAATCAATAAATGTAATCCTGCAGATGGAACTGTCTTCGTCTTCTTTGGACAAGATTCTTCTATTTCAGTCCACTGCTTTGTCATACTAAAATTGAGCTTTGTTGCTGTAAAACATCGTTAAACACTCTACTGAAACATCTTCACGACGTTGCTTTTACTCTATTGAATGCAAACGCAGCACCCATCTTGCGCACAGCTTTTTCATCTTCAACTCTTCGGTCAATATGCGATGTATAGAATTTTTTAAAATAACTATCATTCTAGCTAGTTCACAAACCATCAGCCGACGATCATCCAATGTCATTTTGTAGATTTTCTTAAGTATGGCTGGCGTGGACACCTCAACTGGTCGACCACTACGGTGTTCGTCTTGGCCGCTCATACGTTTAAACTCTACTACATAATATTTTACTCTCGTAAACGAACGAGCAAACTCCCCCAGAGTAGAATCTATCTCGGCTGTAGTATTGGTTGGATGATGATAGAAATATTGAATTACATAACAGTTACCAATTTTGTCCATATTTTCAAATTTACTGAGATCTTTTACTTTACATCGCTCAAATAAAAACACTAAGCAATGTGACGCCTTGTAACTTACAACATATGTTTTGTAAGGTTGCCGCTTTTTACCAAAATAATTTTTATCAAACCACTGGCACCATTAGCTGAATTAGCCGAACTGACGTATAGGCTAATTTTGGGACCGCCTCCAAAGTTATAGTTGTCAACATTCACATAGCGTCCCAAGAAAGTAGATTCTTTTTTCGATGAATCAAATCACTTTGTTTTGTCCTCTTTTACCACCAAACCCATTTTTGGTGATTTCATCTCAATGCTTGAAAAGGCTGCAGTCATATCTCGCAGGTTTTTTTTTTTTCAATAATGGCTTATGTTAAAGATGGTGCCTCAAAAATGGGTTGAATATATTGCAGTATAGGCTGTTGCCATGCCTAAATTCTCGTTTGATTCACTCAGATTACCACCACTTTACACTGAAGACTTCTTGCTCTTGAGAACAATGTTTTTTGCAATTTGCGAACAGCTCAAACACATTTTTTTAAAGAATATCAGCAGTAAGTCTAAGTTCAACTTTTGCAGATAAAGAAGATTGTCCTGCAATATCCTTAAAACATTCTAAAATAGGTTTACGAAATGTGTATGAATTAAATTCACTATGACAAATTATTTCAAAATAACTGTTGTTCATGTTATGGATACTATAAAATTATTTTTGGATCGTTTTTGCTCTTTTAAAACGTCTTTTTTCCAATATTTTAATAGCCTTGATATGTACTGGGTGACGCACTAATTGCACTACAATAACAAATTCAAATGACTTTTTTTTAATTTATGTATTTCATTCATTTTTTTTTTATTGTACAAAAACTTCAATTTTATTTTATACAACGAGGCCTTAAATTCCCGCCGATGAGTTTGCCAAGCCGTTTACAACAGACATGCATGTGGTGGTGTGTACGAGTATATACTCTATGTTTCCAAACTACGGTTGTGTGATTTTGATGTAAACTTTCCAAACTAAAAGTTACTGCATTTCTATAAAAAATGAATATGAAGTGTGCAAAGTTGCAGGTTGACATAAAAGAGAGATCCAAACTGTATCAGGAGGCAGTCAAATTAAATTATTGTTAGTAGACATTTTAATTAGCAATATTAAAGAAAAATATGAGTGTATTTCGGCTTTAGAGCCCAACAAATTGAAAATTGAAAAATTTTTACGTTATGCATAAAAACACTTGAAGCCTTTTATGGAATTCATGTTAATAATTACAAAGATTGTGCAATTGATTATACGAGTAATTGCAACTGCACCATAAATTGAAAATTCACACATAAAACTTAATGACAAAATACGTTGATCAAATTTCGTTACTCTTTTTAGTTCTTATTCTGTATGAAAAGATATTTATATGAGTAAAACATTCTGCAAAATAATGTAATTCTAAGGAACATTAGAGCCAATCCTTCTGAGAACATCTTTAATCCAGTCAGTCACGGAAACGAGTTCTCTAGTGTATTTGTAACCCATATCTCTTTCCGAAATTCAATTTTTCTTAATAATTCCTAGTTTGTACACTGTAGCGACCTGAGTTTGTTTCCATTGTTTTGATCTATAAATTCTGGAAAAATTCAAAAGCTTGGTGAGTGCCAGAAGGTGGATGTTAAATCGCTAAGTTATTATCAACAAATATTCTGAACTAATGAACATAACTGCATTTAGCATACCTGAATAAAAGATATAAATTCAGAAATATATGGATTAGATTATGTAATTTGAATGGGGGATGTCAGAAATGACGGTGGATTTTTTTTACATTTCACCAAGCATTACATTAAATGACAAAAATTTATGTTAATTCAGCCCTTACATTAGAATTTAGAAAAAGAGGATTACATTTTCCTAATCCGATCAAGAGATACCTTAATGAACCCTGCACTGCAGTCTGTTTATCAAATTCATGACGTCTATCACATTTGGTTGAATGCAATTGCTGAAAGGATATGAAGCTCAGGATACATGTTATGGGTTAAATCGGTTATTTGTATAGGGGCACCGGGAGTTGAGTGGTCGTTTTTCTCAAATTGTGGCAGATAGCAATGTAATGAACGGGGAACGGAGTTACGGGGAAAAAGTTGAATTTCGGAAAATAGGATAATTTTTATGAGAGGTGTCAGATGGGGCGCAACAAATGGCCATAGTTCGTTTCCAAGCGCTATATAATCAAATTCTTAATATAATGAATTTATTGTGACCGTATGAATGGTATGAATCGATGAATCGGTCAATTGTATAGGAGGTTTTTGTTCATTATATTTTTTGTGAAACTTAAAAAAATCGACCAAACCACTTCAGTTACTTCCTATACAAAAGGCAGATTTAACGTATGAATTTTTAGCTAAATATTTTTCAACTATTTATACCTAATTCAGTCGAATATGGATTTTTGATTGCTTGTCTCAGTATTGTTTCAGCTCACAGACGGTTGAAAATGTGAATAGTGTTTACAGTCTTGATACGGCCATATTTGGCCTCATCGTTTCTACTTCGTAATTTTGGTGCCAAAGATACACCATGCTCTGGAAGGCGATTTGTCGAAAATGTCGATAAAATAAAGGAAATCGTCAAGCCCAGTTGTCGTGCAAGCACTGTTTCGATTTCGCAGGAGCTGGACATTGCACAAAAAATCATTTGGAGCCACATGAACAAGGAAAAAAAGACTTAAATAAAAATTTTTTCACTGATCAAATCTTAACGTCATTTGTGCGCCATTCTATATATATACCAGCGTCCTTAAAGGCATATTTGAAACAAGTTGGCAAGAAACATATACAAAGTATTTGCTAATGTAATATTACTTAAAAATATAATTAAGTAATTAAGAAGAAGAAGAAAACGCACATGTTTTGAACTCGTAAAATAATCCTCTGGATTGTTCCGCAATTACATAGGAGGCATTTCAAGGTTTTGTAAATGGAATTCTTTTAGTCCACCTTTAAAATGCGATATTCTACTTACTCTTTTCATATTTGCAGGCAAGTTGTTAGAATCTAAACTACTCATGTATTCAGTGCTTTGCTTACTAGTTTTTAGTCTACATCTAGGTGTCCTTAGATTTTATTAAGGTCTTAAATATGTAGACGATTGGTTCAGGGAAGAGCTAGCGGCATGATAGCCAAAATTGTTCGAACTCTTACAAACATACAATAGTAATTGTATTAACATACAAAGACATAGTTGGGTAAAAGTTTTGTAAATTGTAAATTATTTTCAGTGCTTTATTCAGCATAGTTTGTCATGATTTCTTTTATGTGACTTTAGATAAGGACATAAATATTTTAGTTTCCGCATTTAATTTAAATTTCATTTTTTATAATATAACAACAGCCGGGCTATTTTTAATTTAAGTTCAGTTATATGTGAATTCCAAGAGAGATTACTTTCCAAAGTAGTCTTGCTTTCATAAGTACTTAATGTCGGGGGTTTCAGTAATTATATTACCATTAACGAAAACACAAAAATTATTATTTAATGTATTGGCATATGATCTAAACCGTATTAATTTAATTGTATTTGGATTTAGAACAACAATTCAGCAATTAGGACAATATCCCATTCCATGTTAGTATTCAAAGTCAATTCATAACTGTGTGGGTAAAATATGCAGGCGTCTCATCTACATTTTACCCATAAGATTAAATCTATAAATATCATTAAAGAAAAATAAATTAAGATAATAATGGTCCCAAGCAGCACATTCACCATTTACCATTTTACTTTCACGACGCTTTACTTGCACAAAATGTTTCCTATTTAGAAAGTAATCTTTAAATAATTCCAGGTCCTTCCTTAGTATTCCATATAATTCTAACTTCTGCAGCATTATTTCATGTCCAAACAAATCAAAAGCCTTCATAAAATCAAAAAATATACCCGCAGCGGCAACCGAAGGATTATGCATACTATTACACTTAAAGTTAACAACAGTTACTACCGCTTCTTCCATGCCGCAAATTTTTTCAACCCAAATTGGTATTTATAAATGTAAATCTTCTCATAAAAATATGCTAAAAGTTTTGCATGAATAATCTCTTCAGAGATTTTATCAATAATTGATAGGTGAGCAACCGTACGAAAATCTTTTGCTTCAGAAGCATTCAATACCTTTGGTATAGGAACAATCTTACTAACTTTCAAGCAATCAGGAAACTTAACATATCGACCATTTTATTAAATATATTACACAAAACGGGCACAATATACTCTTGGCATTTTAGCATAAGAATTGAGGGAATATTATTACTACCAATTGATTTTTGAATTTAAATTATTAATTATTACGTTAATGTCATCTACAACGACTGATTGAATACAAAAGCGATTCGACATTCCGGTTGAAGTTCGTAAGTAATTCCATGAATTCCTTGGTAATATTTGTATCTGACCTCTTAACCCACTAACAGCTTAAATGAAATACTGGTTTGCTTTAACCTCATAATCACAGACCAAAGTTCCTGTTGATGTTGATGTTTTTAGGATATACCATTTTCTTTCATTTCATTTATAAACCTCCAAAAACTCTTAAATTTGCACAAAAATAATTACGCCGACATGATATACAGGCGATCTTTATAATCTTTCCAATAAATGATCGTAACTTTTTACTCTTTGATTTTCGTCGCTTAGAAATCAATTTATGTTTAAACAAAATTATAGCTTGTAAGTTTTGATTTATCCAAACTGCTGTTTCAAACATGAATATTGACTTGCATGTTGATAAGATAAATTTTTAAAATTTTTATAAATTTTTAACACATTTCCTCACCTTATTCGTTATTTCTTCTGATTTATCAGACTATGGACTATAATTATTCATATTATTCTATGATAGGAACGCTCTTTGCACGCTTATACGTTTATATCAACAAAAATAGGTACTGGGCGAAGAAATATGCTAGTCGGTTCACCTGACTGAAATTTTTGTACTTGTTATAATCATATTTTAGCAAAGTAATAAGCAAAAATACTTTAATTTCAGTAAACAAAAAAATTGTAGAAAAATATTAGTCTTGTTATTTCTACACTTCTCCCCATTTTTCTATACAGCGCTATATTTTAAGTTCAATTGTTAAAAATTTACTAATTAATAAGGAAAAACACATGTGATACAAGGTACAGGGTGTCCGCCGGGAAGGTATACTACCTTGTTTGTTTATAATTTTTGATTAAATGAAAAAAATGGACCTTAAATTGATAAATGTTTTATTTAATGTCGGCAATTATGTAGGAAATGCAATATTAGATAAACATCCGCCTCTGTTAGCTTCACAAATGCGAGCTCTTTTGAGCACATTTTTCATTACATTCTTATACATTTCACGCGGTATTTCATTAACTTTATCACGAATATTTTGTTTGAGTTGCTCAAGCGTTTCTGGTTTGTTTGCATAAACCTTGCTTTTCAGATATCCCCACAAAAGAAGTCCGGAGCAGTCACATCAGGCGACCGTGGAGGCCAATCAACATCACAATTTCTTAAATAACTTGTTGTGGAAAGAGGTCTCGCAGTAATTCCATTGTAATCCTGGCTGTATGCGATGTGGCACCGTCTTGTTGATACCACATGTTAATCAAGCCCAAAGTATGCAATTGTGGTGTTAAAAAGTTTTCAATCATACCACGATATCGCTCCCCATTGACAGTTACCGTTACGCCGTTTTCAATTTCAAAGAAGTAAGGTCCAATGATTCCTTCTGGCCAAATTGTACACCAGACTATCACTTTTAATGGATGCAAAGGAACTGATGAATAATTTGAGGGTTTTCCATTGCCCAGAACCGACTATTCTGTTTACTCACATATCCATTCAAGTGAAAATTAGCCTCGTCACTCATTATGATTTCACCATGAAAATCGGGGTTGTGATGGGCGAGCTGTAACATACTATTGGCATATGTACGACGGCGTAAGTGGTCTTGTGGAAGAAGCTCTTGTGTCAATTGAATCTTAAATGGAAACAAATGCAAATCCTTGTGCAAAATTGTGGCCAAAGTTGTTCTTTGAAGATCAAGTTCCTGAGCACGGCGTCGAATTGAGGTTGATGGATTGTTTTGAACACTTTCTTGAGCAGCAGTAATGTTTTCGGCCGATCTTGCAGTACGTTGTGGTCTATGTCTGGCCCTATAAGCTACAGACACTCTTTCTCCGAAATCATTCACTGCATGATAAATAGTGCGTTTTGTTGCCACGTTGTTTCTCCCAAAATTTTCACGTAACTTTCTCACAGTAATTGATGATTGCTTTTGATAAAATGTTTTAACGATTAAAACACATTGGTTTATCGAATATTTTTCCATAATAAATTTGCCACGTCTCTAGTTCACGATTGCCAAATATGAACTGACAAGATGAATGAACCAAAATGGTGGCAAAAGAAAATGGTATAACTTCGTAACGGACACCCTGTATATTAGTTTAGTGCTGCTGAGTACAAGTGCCCAAAATATTAGTGATCAACCAAACGCGGTGCATACCGATTGGTTTAAAGCCGCATTTTGAGTACCTACCTCACACAGTTTTTGTTATAGTTTGGTTCAACAAACCCTCTTGAAAATAGACTATGTCGGTTTATACTCGTATATAGAACCATATAAAAGGTCTACCCAAGCTTAGTTTTACTGCTGTTGGAAACCACAGTCTTTATTGAAATATTATTTGGTTAGATCAAATACAAATTTTGCTGAAAATGTATCATATCGTCGCGTGTTATGATATACGAGTATTTCATATACAAATGGACCATTGAAACTCGTAATTGTGAAAGAATTGTATTGGGCGAGTGTTTTTCGATTGTAAAGTATTCTCATCATGATGATATTGATTTATATTGTTTATTTTTTTATTCTCATCATGTTGGTATTGATTTATATTGTTCATTTTTTAATATGGCCGCCTATAAATGTTCTCCCCATACTCCCTGTCACTTGCACTACTTAATTTGTATGGTGACCCCAAACAACTGATCCATTTGAGACTGGCTTTATTACTTGAAAAATGTACAACTTTCATTCGAATTTAGGTATTTTTGTAGCATAAAATTTCACTGGGTCAAGGCGAATTTCATGAAAGTACCGGAAGT
>JAHXMU010026336.1:1710415-1730331 GCA_019455685.1 Philornis downsi | reverse complement strand
CTGACTCTATTGGTGGTGAAATATACTGGTCCGACTTTTGATATGTGTCATAATTTGCTGTAAAGTCATTTGGGACTTGTATACAAATTGGTCCCGTTAATGCACGTTTTTTCATACCGTTCAAACGAAAGGTGAACGAAAATCATGTATATTTTCATCTGTTTAATCAGCAACCGAGTTTAGAGATCTGCCTGAATTGTGAATTAAACCAAATACACATGTCCTATTTTACGTGGAAGACTATGAAAAGGGAACTCACGCAAACACTCCTTACAGTCTTGAATCGGTTTAGAATCTAAGCATATCTAATTGTACCTTACTCGAGAATTGGATAAAATTCTGTGCAGATTCGCCGACATCCAGTAAGTATAAGTTTGTTGGGCTGCCGTAAACACACTTTCCATAAACGCTTTAACAAGGTCTGGCACGAACACTGCTGAAAATGTGCTGTATTGGTTAATGACAACGAACAAAATTCGATATGTTTTTACAATATTTATTACTTTCCTACACCTTGTGTCATAAGTGATATTGGGAAGATTTAATTAGTACTGGTCATAAGGTAGGCCTAACACAGTATGTATCGAAAGACACAGATAAACTTCCAGGTCCCGGTTGGGACTGTCTGTCCGTCCTTCTATCCGCTTATGTATATTTCCCTCTGTTCTAATAAATACACTACAGGTTGTAATTAACAAACCATTTCAAAATACCTTTAGCTGAGCTAAAGATGAATACATATGAATATGGTCGATATTTATCCAACCTTTGATAAAACTCCGAAATAAGTGGGTCATCCACGTCAATTAAAATACCTTCTCAAAGCAACACTACTATTAAGTGCGCAACTAAGTTCTCGCTGTTTTTTTTATGAAAATGCAACTCCACATTTTATTTACTTACTCCCATTCGAATCACTCAACACTCTAAATGAAGGAGCATATTTTCAAACCATATTAAAAAAAGAACGTGGATGAGCACAACGTGGGGGTGCATCTATCATATTGCGAATTGACAAAATGTTTCTTTCAAACTACAGCAGAATCGTGTGTCAAACTATGAATCATTTCGAATCATTATAATAGAACCCAAAACTTTCTATATTGATAGGGCGGGCAATGTCCGTCTGGCCAATTGTAAGTATCTTAAAGTTTTGCCCATTAAATTTTCTTATAAATCTGCGGAAAACATTTAAAAAGCTCAGTCAACTATGCCTTTTGGTACGTACCATACAATCGACCGATTTAACTCATTTATATAACGATTCTTAACTTTCATTCAAGTGCTCTAAAATGAGTTAAATTTAATATATATTCTAAAATTATATATAAATTCTAAAATTAAAAAATTCTTCTGAAATTTCTAAATAAATTTTCGCTCTTTGTATTGACTTATAATTCTTGGTTAAATTTGGGAGAAATCAACCAAATGTCTAGGCCCCACCTAGTCCCTCTCTTACAGATAACCAATTTAATACATATATCTTCAGCTTCATATCTATCAAGCACATACATGAATTCAGTCGAATACACCGCACACCTTTGGCTAACTTAGCTTTGAAAATGAAAACGGAGCATATTCGCACACCATTTACCAGCCATACGTTAGGTTACATCAGTGTGACAGTCTGAATAGACAGACTCAGACCGTGTAGTCCATTGTGATACGACGGAAACTAGAGATAAAGATGTCCCTAGTTTCCCCAATACAATATATAGGTACAATACACAACATATATATCGTCCAGATCTCTTAGGTCCCTAAAGAAATAAGAGTGTTGATCCCCGCCAGGAACGGGGCAATTGCAGAGAAGGTGTTCTAAGGACTCCTCCTCCTCTTAATCCCTACAACTTCTGCAGAAGTCACTAGTCGCAACCTTCAATCTCACTGCTTGTCTTCCAATCAGACAGTGTACCGTCATTACGGATACAAGCAATGAGACGTCGGGGCTTGACAGCAACAGCAAGCTCCAGGCGAGGCCAAATCCGTCTGGGTTGATTACAGCCCCGGACACAGTAGGAGCTTCCAAGGGGCTAGGGGCATGCCCACTAAATCCAACTCGGCTGAAGTCTGTAAGGTTGTCCCTAGTCTTGCCAGCTCGCCTGCTCTGCAGTTCCCTGGTATGTCCCTGTGGCCCGGCACCCACATAAGGTCAATGTTGAGGTCTGCGGCAATTCGGAGCTGATGTTGAGTTCAGGAAGACAGTATCCAGGGATCTAATAGCAGCTTGGCTGTCAGAGAATATGTTAATCCTCACCGTGGTGAGGATGTTATATATCAGCAATTCTGCCACTTCCTTAATGACCAAAATTTCGGCCTGATAAACATTACAGTGATAAGGTAGCCTTTTAGCTATGTTTAGCCCCAGGTCTCTGGAATAGATCCCGAAACCTACCTGATCATTTATTTTGAGTCGTCAGTATAAAAGACCACATACAGTCTTATAGCAGGAGTTCAACATTTCCATGTATCTCTATCTGGTATAGGTATTTGGTACTTCTTGTCGAACAGTGATTCAACCAGAGTGTAGTCTATTGTGCCTGTTATGTCAGGCACCATGTCGAGGATTACACTGTGACCATAACTACTGTTCTATCACTGTGACAGCTCTCTTAGCATTACCGCCGTAGCTGCTGCAGTCTGCATACTAATTATGTCCAGGGGTAGTAAATGTAAAATTACATTTAGTGCATCGGAAAGGGTGGTGCGGAGCGCATCTGTGATGCACATACTAGCCATCCTTTTGATCGTGTCGAATATCCTACAGTATGTAGGCTTCTCAAGAGCCTTCCCCCAGATGATAACACCATACAACATTATCGGTCTTGGTACTGCAGTATACAACCAGTGAACAGTGCGAGACCTTAATCCCCATTGTTTCACTATTGCCCTATTGCACACATATAGCGCCACTGTGTGCGCTATCAAAATGTCTTGTTGTTTTCTCTCTAATCTCTAAACTACAAATGACATAAATTGACTTAAGTTTTTGCCAATTTTTTAAGTTATAATTGTGGTTGAACTTGGAAAAATCCACATATTCTTGGTTTGATCTATTTAATTCAACCTGTTCGATCCGGCAAAAACCAGTGAGTCAGCTATAACTTCTAAGCGGAAATCTTCAGTGTCATACACTTTTGCGAAAATGCAAGAGGAATTTGGGTGAAATTACATGTTGTTTAACCCACTTAACTGAAATTTCTTTATAGGTTTTTATTTCGATATAATTACTATATAATACAGGAGATTAGTTCGAGTCAAATTGGTCATTCAACTTGGTACTCTGTTACTTCCGAGGCCCTCCATTCCTTTTTATTGGGTATTAAAAGTTCAATGTTTTCGCATGCCTATCACGCGATTGGTGCTTTGTCGTATCCTCATACCTAATGAGCTTAATTCGGCTTCGTTGATGACAGATATTTTAAAGGCATTCTTGATCAATTGCTGTATGGCAACTGTCCAATTGTTGCTGTTATTGTTTTTGGTATTAGAGCATGCCACGCAAGTCTTAAGTGAGAATGGTGAGGGACTATTTTAAACCATTTTCGTCTTACGATTGGGAGGAGCTATATAGGTAGGCAGTGAAATTTTCTGTTGCTTAACTATCGTGAACCGCTAATTGTGGGAAACTTCTTGTGCTTCTTGTTCACTTTTTGTTTTCACTGTACATTAAGGTAAGCTGGGATTAAAGTTGAGAAAGTCCATTCATTTTGAACAATCGTTTACGTGTACAAATACACATAATCATCCAAATATGTGCGTATGAGTAGTACCAAACGTCTGCATGATTGTGAATATGTGCGCTATCACTGGAACTCGTACAATGTTCTTCTAAGTAGAATAAAGTTTGGCTTGTTCTCCTCCAGTCCCTCGCTGTTTGCTGATATCCTGCAATTGTTTGTCAAATATAGCTTTTTACTTATTTGAATCATCTTATGGAGGCATTGCCAATAGAAAGTACTTATCTGTAGCAATGACTGGGTCCTTGGTTTGATGTTGTGATGTGTATTTGTGTGGGAATGGTAGTGCGTACTTTTAAGCCAAAGTAGCTTAAGAAGGTCAGGAAGACTAAATAAATATTATTGCAAAAGTTTATTATTGTTTTCTTCTTTTGTTTGTCTGAATTGAAGTGCAGAGTAAGTTCATTTTGCCATTAATTCCCTTGGCCCCCCCCACCTAGGTCTTTGTCAGCATCTGCAGTGTCTGACAATGAAATGGGATTTACTCCGAATTACTTTAAGAATAATTTATATACGAGTATCTATGACTTCCCATGTGCCACAATGATTTCGAAATAATGGACACAATCTTAAGGCATTCCTAAACGTATGGCTAATATTTTCATTCCACATGAAATTACTTTTACGCATCATTGGTTGGAGAATGGAATTTGAATAGGAATTAAATGCGTCTTAAACTTTTTCTGAGGCGGACGAACAGACACTTCGTGTTCTGTTACACGTACACCCAATTAAAAAGTCATAAAGTGTAATCTTCTAAAATAAATAGTTGTATTGTTTAGCTAAAATATCTTTACTCCAATGAGATTTAAATATAGGGGATTTGTATAAAAATGCCTAAGATTTACATTGTCTCAAATGGATATGCAAGGATATTAAGTTAGTTAAAGGACTGGCATTTTCATATCAAAATGTTGGTACTTTACATAGAACTTCTATGTTGTGGTAGGCAGCCAATATTCATTGAGTTGTGTTGTTACATATGGTCAAAAGTGATGTATTGGATTCCAATTAGAGGCGACAGAAAATTAAGAACTTGTGTATTCCAAAAAATTTATATGATTGCCTTATAAAGTGCACTTTCTAAATCTTCTAACTTTAGATACAGGGTTCGGTCATAAGCGTTCAACTTGAATTCAACATGTCTTCTAACATTGCACCCCATTAAGTGACTTTTTAAAGGCTAAATTAATTTGAGATACTTGTTTTAGCTTTATATTCGCTTCACCAGTATTTACATCTTCGCCCGCAGGAAGATATGGACCGTAACTGAAAGGATAGGGCTAATCCTGTCACTGTCGCAAGTTGTATCCAACTGCATAAAATATTGTGATTGCCCAAGTTTGAAAAACCGGCTATTTGATATAAGAGATACCGGCATGGACGCAATGAGATAGTCCAGTTTCAGAGTTTTAAGTTAGAATGCGGAAATATCGCATCGTGTATAAACACTTCAAAATTTACGGTAACAACAATATTTAAGGGATGAAGGTAATTCAAATATGGGGTACCAATTTTATAAGTTGTATTAAATGGAATAAAATACTATAAATTCTGAAAATATACCCGGCTGAAGGAACTCACAGCAATTGGTTTCGAATATCCTTAACAATAGCAAATCTCTCAATGTTCTTTTTTTTTTTTTTTGCTGGAGTGGTGGAATTTTTTACCTTGTCAAAAAAAAAAAAAAAATATCGATCGCCTTAACGTATGTATTCTTTGGCAAAATTTATTAAATTATTGAATTATATCGTATTGAGTACCCCAAAATGGTCTTAATTCCTGATTTACATATAAGGTATAGTTAAGAGCAATACATTATATTTTCCAATAGATGGCTTTAGTAATTTGCATCTCGCTTTGTATCTGTGCGTTCGGATTACGATAGAACCGTTAGAAGGAAGAGGTTTATTATAGCTTGACTCAGCACTTTTTTAGAGCTCATCAAAAATGCACACGCGCAAAGATAACGATGAATCGATAACGGTGAAATCGCAAGCCAGACGGCGGAAAATGTGAATAATATTTATGATCCTAGTACTGAAACAACTGATCATACGTAATTTTGGTTTTGTCGATTCCTTAACTTTGATGTCAAAAGCGCATCACGCTCCAGAAGACCAATAGCAGAAAAATGGCAATAATGGAAATCGTAAAGTCCGATCGTCAAGAAAGCGCTGTATGGAGGTAAAAAGCGGGTCACCTATGACAACGTTAAAAATAAAAGTTCGTGGTTGAACCGATTAGTGGTCAGGAAATTTTTGCTGTATGTTTGGCGGATTGTCAACCAGTCTGTCTCCGTCTGAAGAAAGAATTCTCCCAGAATCGGCCAGCTTTGGCTAACCGGAGAGGAAAAACGATCCATCAGGACAACGCCAGATGTTCCTTTGCATCCCAGTGATTACGACCTCGATTGTCCATGTTTCTTTCCCCCTCCCCAATAGGGACGAGAATTACCTTCGAACAAAACGTGCACATATTACTAGGATCGCACGGATTATTATAACTATACTAAATAAAACCTTCAATTTAAAACATTTTTTTCTACGTGAAGTATTAAAAGTTTTGAGCTTCATCAAATTTCAAATGTTTCTAATGTTTTCCTTCATATATTTGATTCACGATACCACTAGAATGACAATTTAGACTTACTGACAGAGACTTATCTTCGAAATCTTCTTCGAATCTATTAAGCGTAGGTGGTCCTTATTTCAAACAAAAGTGCAGATAAATGAAGATATTGTCCACGGAGGCAATTGGAGTTGTTGCATTCTGGAAGTTTATGAAATGAATTTGGATGACTTGAGGCAATGCAAAATGATGATTGAAGAAATTTCTGCAGCAATCAATAATGATGTCACTGAACTTGGATTTTGTTTAAATTCAATATGTCTAAAATGCCTTTAGAAACTGATAAAGACGTATTACTTTTCAAATAAATTGAGAAATAATTTGTTAGTCTCATCAAATAGATTAACAAGCAGTTTTCGTATAATTAATAATTAATATTACAGTTAGCATGCCGGTCAGAAGAACAAATAAAACATCTTCATTCTGTTTAAAAAGTCAAATCAATTCATGGGGTTTAAATCTGTTAACCCTTCTAAGCCATACTCTAGTATCCGATAGGGGCGACATGTCCATGTTATTGAGATTATTTGAGAAGTCTTTTTCTATGAACTACGTCATGCAGTCTTACATCATCGGCGAATAGTTTTATGTTGAGATCTCTGTGAATGTCGCTGTTTCGTGCTTATCAAGGGCGTTTGTTACGTTTCGTAATATCCTTGGATGGTAGTAATTACATGTTTCTGTGCACATCCCTGCATTTGTATGTCGTATGTCAAAATGGGCTTTAATGTTTGCTTATAAACGTTAGCTTGGTATATACATATATATGTACATATATAGACGAATTGGATTTTCTACCAATTAGCCATTGTATATTTCTGAAAAGTATTTCTAATTCCTCCTGCTTCTTTCTAACATTGTTCCCTCCAATGTAATTTCACATTTAGTGCCTATTCGAGTTTGAATATGACACTGGAATGCTACTGATGCACAATGTTACGGTTCATATTTTTTGATTGGTGGCGTTCATCTTATTATAATATTTCATTTGCCAGTCGATAGCATAACATTATCCACAGCTTCCTGGAGTTTATTTGCCGCTGTTTGGTCGAAGGTTCCAGTTGATAATATTACACTGTCATCTGCGAAAGTACTTATGACGCAGTTTGGATTTTGTGGAAGATCATAAGTAAAAAGGAAATACAGGAGAGGTCCTAATGTACTGCCCTGTGACGCCACAAACTTATTTTTTGCCAATAATTTATATGAACTATTAAAAATTATGTTAACTTTCTTAATGCAGCAATATTCATCAGGCACGCCATGTTTATCAACAAATTCAATTTACATACACTAAATGATTGCAGTTGGAAAATGTGAATCTGTGGAAAATGTGTCTATGAATTGATATCGCAGGATTCTGCAGCTGTAATTTGCTATGATCTATGCAGCGATTTCTATTTCATATTGAATACTGAAATTTAATATTTGTAACCTGTTTATTATTTTATTAATGTAAATACATGTATGTCTATTTATTTATTTATATATATGTCTTCCTTTTTTTTATTTTATTTATTTCATTTATTTATTATTCTTTAAAATTTCACATGTTATGTTGTCGTCTTAGTTATGATCATTAGCGTCTAACTCGTGCTTGTTAGGATATGGTATGTCGTTGCCTTTCACAGTTAGAAATATTTTCTGAAGTAAACTCAGACTTTTTTCTACAAAATGTCAATGTCAATTCAAAATTTAATAGCTAATAAGATCAGAAAGGTGAAAAAATCCCGTACCGCTTTTATAACCACCATCTAAACACTTGAATAAACGTATATTGATGGCAACTCAGTAATTGTTTATTTTCTGGAGATTTGATCTATGCAGTTCTTTCACAACTACCGACATCCATTAACAGTGGGTCCCTTGTGATCAATGTCATCCTTTGAAATTTCAAAACCTTGTGATTACTTCCAGCGGTTATCGTGAACTGCTAACCAACTGATCAACAATTGACAAAAATTTACGTTAGTTTCTTCTATAATATTAAATTTCGATACATCAACGCCATCCATATTCATACTATGAATTAGATTTACCATACGCATGATATGTGACCAGTTTGAATGAATTCAGAATAAATACGATTAAATCGGCCATTTGTATGGGAAGTACCGGAAGGGCATGATTTCTTTGCCTATTTTTCTCAAATTTTGCTAAGTAATACAAGTCAATGCAATGTACAAAAATCGAGGTTGTGTGTTACTTATTACAGATCACTGAGAAACATCGAATTTCTAAAAATCGCCAGTTTTTATAGGAGTCAGCAGATCAGGCAAGGCAATGCGTTTACTTTCACTTATAGACCACACTATTTGATCGAATTAAGTGCAACTGAAGAAAAGTTATGAAACTACAAATGAAAAAACAAATTCCTTTCCACCCCTTGAATGAGATATGGAATAGCTTCTCACATTCTTCCAATGTGACCTAGAGTATGACGACGATTCCGAACATCATAGCTTGAGAAAAATTAACCAGACTTGCCGACTACCCGAATAGAGTAGTCGATGTGGCTGCCGCTCAAATAATGATAGGTGGCCGTACTGTGATTTGAAACCGTGATCATGCGAACGATAGTCGCATGTTCGGTCAAACTAAGAACATATCGGCAAAATTTTTATGGGAGGTACCAAAAAGGTGATGGTTAGCTGGTAGATTTCTTTACTCCGGCCGCTGGTTTTATGGAGATTTCGAAGGACCAAATGTTGATTTGAAGCCAACTCACCGCAGCAGCGGACCAAAAACTTATTTCCTAAGCGACGGCAATCAAATTCGCTTTGCACCAAAGCAGGGGCAGCAACAACAAGAATAACGGAAACAACAGCAACCGCAAGGCAAACACCCCAATGGAAACAATAATTTGTTCTTTTGTCCTGATTGGCGATCGCGAAGCGAAAAACAATAACAACAAAACGAATTTCAAATCAAAAAACACAGCACACCTTCACTATTTGTTTCTCCTTGCACTGAGGAGAAAAATAAAACTAACGGTTTTTCTGACGACTTCTTCGTTTAATGGGCAAGATGAGAATGGACACAAAGCAAACGAGCAGTGCAATAAAAACTTATTGTTCGTTTAGAACTTAGTAGTCAGTAATCGGCACGTTGCATATGTTGGTCGCAGTTTATTGCAATTAGGGATGAACAACCCGTAATCTGAGATTCACATCAAGTTATGGCAGCGTTCAGCTATACTTATATGCGAAAACGTTAAATTTTGTTATTCTTACATGGCAATGCTATGAACGAAAAATTGGCTTATTGCAGTCTATCAATTAAGAGTTACAGGGAGAAAATCGAATTTCTGAAAATCGGTACCAGAGGGTAGTGGCCGATGCAGACTACTTGCAATGCAAATTTGTATGAAGCTACACTGCATCCGTAGTATCTAGTAGCCACATTGCCAGAAAAAGAAACAACTTAATCACTAAAAAAGCTTTGAAATACATTGGGTAAAAATTCCTTAAACGCTTTCTACTTTAATGCATCAACATGTGAATATGTTTAATGCAAACAATTCAAGAAATGACCATATTTCATGGAATTTGGCACATAATGAAGGTTTTTTTTTTAATTGCATTTGTTTTCAAAATCGAATAAAAAACTCAAATTTGCATCATACATTACAATTTTTTGTTGCAATCGATAAATCGGCCTTTGCCATTTAATTCTCAAAGATAATTTCATGTAAATGTTGTCCGCGGCTCCGTCCCAAAATGTCCATTAGGAAGGTCCAATTTTTCGTCACTTTTTCGAGCATTTCGGCCTGTATTCCATGAATAACGTGTGTTATGTTATCCTGTAAGACTTCAATAGTGTTCGGCTTGTCCACATAGACTAACGACTTACCACAACCCCACAAGAAATAATCAAGAGGCGTTAAATCGCAAGATCTTGGGGGCCAACTCACAGGACGAAATCGAGACATAAGCTGCTCACCAAATTCATCCCTCAACATATCCATTGCTTCACAAGCAGTGTGGCATGTTCCACCGTCCTGATGAAACCACATGTCAACCAAGGTCAACTCAGCCAATTGGGGCAAAAAAAAAATCATTGTGGTTGAGTAACACATGTCCAATCGCTGAGAACGGCGACGAATTGACTTTTCACGATCGTCATTAACAATGGTCGCTACGGCTGCAATATTTTCTTCGGTACGCACTCTACGCATGCGAGTCGGTGGTTTTATGTCCAACAAAGTAAATTTGGTGCGAAATTTGGAGATAACAGCACGAATTGTTGATTCAGCAGGTCGATTATGACGACCATAAAATGGTCGTATCAAACGATGCACATTTTTCACAGAGCACGAATTTTGATAATAAAGTTTAAACGAATTGCAATCGTTGGTCGTTTGTTAGTCTTTCCATGATGAAATGACAGAGTATACTGTACACTTTCCACTTTGACAGATGACGTTTGGACGCCATTGCCAACCAATGTTGCCAACCTGAAAAACTCAAATCTTAAAAAATCACCCTATATATACGAGTTCGTCGCCGAGATAATGTTTTACACTTTGCGTCATATACATACTCGCATGCCGAAAAATGTCTCAACACTGAACATCTGTTGATGTTGATATTGGGGTCCATATCAATATTTTACAAAGAATTTTGAAATTTTCTTTTATTTAAAGTAGTTTAACTACAAATCACTCCTGAATGATTTAAGTTTCCAAATGTTAACATAATCTCAAAAACTAAAATAATTAAAAAATAGATTTGCATTCACAATACATTAACTTGAAGCATTGAAAATGTGAAACCTCCCGTAATGTGCAATAAAACATTTGAAGCATGGCACCAAAGAGCGTCCAAGTCTCAGCTCCGTGTAAGAAATACGATTTCAATATTTCATCACTCTTTGCCAAAAAACAATAAATACATTTATACAAATGTACTCGAAGTGGAATTTCTCTTTGAAATTGTAAGTATTTTAAGCATGACAACGATCATAAAATGGAGCCTGAGTAGGTAGTAGTATATTATAGGTAGAATATTGAACAAGCATAAAGATGGACAGATGCCGCACGTTCGGCCGGGACGAAACTTATATATTAATTATTTAAATTAATTTTCTTGTGTTGACATTTTGCAAAAACCGCGCTCACGTTTGGAGCGGCCGCTCAACAAGACACCGAATTAGTGCATAAAAGGTATAATTGTAAAAAAATACTGAAAATGCCTGTAATTCAAAAACTAAATTCAATCATTCCATTAACAAATAGCGGATTCACTCATTTGCTCCACCTGCGGTTCGTAATGTTGAAGTAGGTACTTCAATCCATTGTAGGCAAAATGGGCGTGTCAGAAACACAATTTTGTCGTATATTACCTATATATATTGACTTATTCCGTCTACATTGAAAATGGATAATTTTTAGTATTTTTCATGTCCATCGATGTTCACAGTTGGGATGAATACTTAAAAAATTTATGAACTGGGGCAATTCTTTCCGATTTGTTCTATGTATCACTATAAGAGTATATTTTTTTTTTTTTAAATAATGAAGAAATAAAAGAGTTTAAAAAAACGAAAAAATATCCATTATTCCAAAGATGGATTCAGGCTTCATGTGATTAGAAAGATTTCGGAGTTTTGTTACCTGCGGTTTATATTGTAAGAGGAAGTTATATTGAGACTCATCGTCAGATGGATGGGCTTGTTGAAACGCTATATTTCGTACAAATATATTGCATGGTCTTTCTATTAGCATGTTTCACGCCCACAATTATGGCACTTCCTTATACTCGTAGAATTATATGAGGTAAGATGATTCTTTGCAATACGAGTATAATATTGCTTTTAATCAATGAATAAACTATAAAATTGTTATAAAGTTGGGGAGAATTTAAAGTTTTTCTTGTTTTTATCTAGTTTCGAACTTAACTTACCGATATCTGCTCAATCATGTTTTAATCTACACAGATTTTTATGTGTCCTCAATATTTCTGGTTGATACAAATGAAAAGACAAATTGAATACGAACTAGTCAAAAATTTCAAATTTAACGGAAAACCAATTTTATAAGTACGGGATTTTTACGTAAATTCTGCCACCCTTATAAAAGGAACCAATTAGTCTCCAGCCTAAATATTTATTGATCTAATTACATCTCTCTTTGCTAAGAAATTTCCGCCTAATTTTGTGACAGGTACGACAGGGACAGGCCAATCTTGTTTGAGAATTTTCTCATGCTCAGAAATTAATTTAAGTTAGCTGGTCCAAAACGTGTGTACGCCAAAGTTCATAAAGTAAAGTATAATTGGGTTAAGTTTTTTGATTTGGTTCACTTACTAGAAATTTAATTTCACATTGGTAAAACACGTAAAAATCAGTTTTAACATATTCTTGCATTCTTTGTAACGTTACATTAGGTTCCGTTCCATTGTCTAATAAGCTAAAAGCAGATATAAATGTCATGAAAATGTAAATGCTGTACACGCACTTGACATAATTCCCAATGAAGCATTTGCAACATTGTATCTATAGCGATAAATTTATTATGCTTCCTAATTATATTTCCTGCAAGAAATAGAGACTATGCCAAATTTAATTCATTTCTATTTGCACAGCAATAGTCATAAAGTTATAATTTATTGAGAATAATTGTATTGAAACAAATCCCCATTATATGTACAATCAAGCATAAGTTATCGCTGGATAACTTCATTATTGTCAAGGATATCTCTGAATACATACGAGTATGAGGATCTAAGTAGTACATAAATAAGCGATTACTTTTCCACTCCGATATGCCTATTTCTGCTGTGTTACCCTACAACACTTTGCGTGGGGGATTAGTTTGCAACAATTAACACCGACTAAGAAATTACAGATAAATGAATTTTGCTAAACAAAGACTGGCGAAAAGCTTCTTTATGTAAACGATATCTATAAGAAATTGAACAAATATTAATACGTATAAATTATCTTATACTTAGGCATACGTACATGTACACTTACATATGTAAGTATGTGTACGAGTATATGAATATGCAAACAAATGAGAGGGAATATTAAAGCATCTTACACAAGGATTAGCATCTGTGATCGTTTAGTCAAATATATTGTTTATTCATTTTGTACGTTTGTCAATGAAGTGACACTAAAGCAGAAAATATGTAAAACAAATGAAGTTAAGATGTGACGACGTTCATAGAATGAAAGTAGAAAGAAGTAGAAAGATTAGTCCTTTCATTCATTGTGGTTATAGAAAATATGTAAAAATATATATGAAAAATATATAAACAATGGCAGTAATTGCTAAGATGAAAGCAAGTAATTTTGTGCTAGTAATATGTGATATGTATATGTATACTCGTATATTTAGGTACATATGCATGTATGTATACAAGTATTTTGGGGCCTTAACTACTTGTTCTATGTAGTACGAAGCTGTGGCAATAAAAATATACCTTAATTGTGGTTTCCAAAATTATTTAATTGAATAAACTTACAGTCACGATTAATTTATGGAGACAATTTAATCATTTTTAAATGACATGTTTCTGCTGATGACTAGGAAGGTATCCGAAGGATTTGGTTTTTATGTTTCATCTATGTGAAACATGATTATAAATTGTCACATTTGATTCAATTACAGAGCTATTAGTTTTGAAACGCCATAGTCAAGAATTTTGTGCAACATAAATCTAAAAGTTCTGCTAAGCGAATCTGTCAAAACATTGACTAATACATTTAAATGAGTACTGCTAAAGTGTTTGGCGAATAGATTAAATCATTCTCGCAATATTTGGATCGATGTCAGTGCACAGACATATGTTGAAGTTACTTTGTCATTGATTTGTATACCTTTGGTTGATCTTTGCATACGAGTACGTCATAAACTGTATTATTTATCTTTCTTGTTGGAAAATTTATAACGCCAACCATAAATTTGTTTTATTTGTGTAACGGTACATTTTTTGTTGTTGTGATATTCTATCAAAATACTTGTTTGAAGGAAACAACCCTGCACATAAACTTTCGGATTTGTGCAGATGACGGTATTTTTGTTCTTGTGATAATTCCATTTTCACCGTGTTTCACAATTATAATGAGTTTCCAGAGGTGCAAGCGTAACAAAAAAAAAAAAAAAAAAAAGCATGCCGCAAGGAAAAACTTTGGCCGAACACGAAATAGGTAAAATAATCACTTACAAGGACGAAGGATGCGGTAGAATAGAAATTGGGCGCAAACTGGACTGGAGCCATAGTCTCATTCGGCATTTATTAAGAGATCCTGATTGCTGTCGTAAATTTGTATGAAAATTCTAAAAATGTATCACAGCACAATATTTTGCCAATTCATTGCCGGGGATTGTAAATAGACTATACAGGTCCTACACTTCTGGCACACATCATAGGTTTGACAAAATAAGTTCTGACAATGAAAATAAGGGACATCGCCGTAAAATTCCTGGTAGCTCCAATACGAATTGACCGAGCAATAGAAAGCTGCAATTTTAAGCTGCAGTTCTTAATTCGTAGGCTTTAAGTGCTTAAATTTAGAACAAATTAAGCATCATCATCATCAGGAATTTCGAAACTTGATTCTGCGAATGAAAGTGGACTGCATTGCCACACGTTTTAAATCGGTCAATATAACAGTGGTCTCTTTATAATTTCTAGACGGGTACTTGAGAAAGTTAAAATTTTTGCTCCTTTCATTTATTGTGATTTAAATCATAATATATTTTTAACAACGTACAATGCTGTTTTGTCACTCCCTACACTTTTGCATCGAAGCGAAAGGACTTCTGGGAAATTAGATATAAGTCAATTCGCCTGAATGAAACTCCGGTACTGGTTTAAATATAGTTGGAATATTCTCCTCATTTTAAATGTATTTTCTATTTTTACACCAAAAAAATTGCAATGCCCTTAAGAAGTTATTTAAAATATCAAGTATAATCTGTTCAAATGTGATTCATGATTCATGTCGACTGAGCAGTGTTCGTCTATCTGCTGGGTAAATCGTGATAACTACCTTAAATTTCTATCAAATTTCTTAATAATTTGCACGGCACGATGGCTGATGAATGTTAATACCAAGACGTTACTTAGAGATGTTAAAAAAGTATTTCTTTCCGTAATTAGGCCGAAAGGTCCCTTTTAACTATATACGGTTTCAACCAGACTGTTCAACATGTCACATATTCCGACCTGTTATGTCAGGATTGCTGCTGATTCCGCGAAATTCCACATTTCGTTGGCATTTAAGGTCCAATGACCTTAGTCATTTGTACCAGACATCCCTCCCTTTAACAGAAAGGGCGTAGTTATCTCGCCCATTATAATTTACTGCAGTCTTCGAATAAGGAATGAAAGGGAAACAATAAAATTTCGACACATACGTCAATGTATCAATGTAGGCAATGCTATCCATACTCAGTGATGTGCGCCAGATATGACTGAATTCAGAACAATCTCTTAAAAGACACAAAACTAAAAATATGTGGACTAAATCGGCCATTCGTATGGGATTTTTCTAAAGCAGAGTGGTTTTATCAACCATTAGAAATCTATGTTACGAAGAAAAATCTGGTTTACCGCATCCTACAAATTAGTGACCTCAGAGGAAGAATTAAATTTTTAAAAATCGTTGAATTTGTACGGGAGTTACGGGAAGGGAGCGGCAATGCCGTTCATTTTCATTGTTAGACACCTTTTACCTAAACGACACATTTGTTCCAGTGGAATAAAAGACGTTAACCCAAAAATTCATGCGTTAAATCAATTATATATAGAAAAGGTATAAAAAGGTGAGGATCAATCGTGTCCATTTTATATTCAGAGTTAAGTTTATAATACGCGCGTTATGTGCGAAATTTGATTGAATTCCGTATAACTGCTTAAAACATATGAAACTAATCGGTCATTTGTGTGTGCCTGGTTAATTTGGCGATATTTTCAAATTTACTAATCATTAGTTAGCAATGCAAAGGACATACGTGTCGGTTACTGCGGTCAGCGTACTAGCTAATACGGAGAGAAAAATGAATTTACGAAAATAGTTTAATTTCTATGGGAAGAATGGGTCGATATAGCCCATTTATAATTGCCGGCTACAATCTGGCAAAATATTAAATTTTTTGAAGTTCTGCAGGGTTGTATGACAGTTACGTTGTCTTCAGCCTAACAGATGGTCATCGCTCAATCGATTTAAAAAGTCATTCAACACATTTAATCAAGAAATATTTGGAGCTTTAAAAACTTTGTAACTGTAAAACATCTTACTTTATATACGAGCAATCGGGTTACGCTAAATATCCTTACCAAGATAAGACGGTTTTCTGTTCGTTCGAATCAATATTGATTTTAGCGCGCGTCGAAGATGGACACCAGCAATGAGAAAATATGCCACACTTTTACAGTTTTACAGTTATACAGTTTTTTCTTCTATGAAGTCAAAAACGAAAGACAGGCGGCAGAAAACGTAAATAGTGTTTATGGTCATACGCAATTTTCCTATTATCTATTCCATTCCGATAATATAGGTGTCAAAGATGCACCACGCTCAAGATTGCGAATAGTCGAAAATGTCAACGGAATAATGGAACTCGTCAAGTCCAACCATGTAAGCACAGTTTTTATAGCCCCGGAGATCAACATTATGCAAAAAATCGTGTGGAACTACTTGAAAAAGACTGGGCACAAAAAGAAATTCCATGTGTAGGTGGAACATGAGTTAACGCAAAATATCTTCATGGGCCGATTTTTCGTCTGCAATCGCTGCTGAGTTGCAGCAAAATCGACTCATTTCTAAAGCATATGGTGACTGTTGTCGAAATGCGGGTCACTTGCATCAACATCAAGTGAAAATTTTCATAACCGATTTCCGGTGAACCGGCGCAAATTATTGCCAAGCCAGGATTTACGGTCAAGAGGGTATTGCAGTTTGCGACTGCCAGGGAATCGCCTACTATAAGCTGCTCCCCTAAAGTCGGACTCTTTACTCGGATCTGTTCTGTTCACAATAGTACCGTCTGAAAGAAGCATTCGCCCGAAAACGGCAAGCTTTGGTCAATAGGAGAGCAATTGCGTTCCATTAGCTCAAAACCAGGTCACACACACAGACAGTGACTCGCCAGAAACTCCGGGAGTTTAGTTGGGAGGTTCTCATATATGGCAAAGAATTCGCCTCGAGACATGCGAACAAAAAGACAATTGTAGCATGCCAGACAAACGGACGGACACAGTCCAATCAACTTAAAAAAAATGGAGATGTCTAGGTCAGAATATACTTGGTACTTCAAATCCGTCATTCTGAGTGATACATTTGTTTGCCAAATAAAATTATATACATTCAAGTTATTGTGGATATAAAAACAAAAAGTTAATGAGCATCTGCATCTTTCGTATTGCCTCACATCAATAGTTGCGTCAAACAGATTTCTATTTGATCACTTTTCCAATCGCTAAACTTTAAACAGGAAGCTAAGAGACTTTTTGCTTAGCCAGTCACTTAGCTAAGAGTCCAACTTAGCTAGGGAATCCAACTTGTTGCTTATTTGTTTTTCTTAAATAATACAATGTTGCCAAGTTAAATCGTTTCACAAAATGGTGGTTTTTGGTATTGCTAAATTCACTGCGGACATTTCATTCAAAATTTTTTATGTGCACAGAATTTTACACATTTTATTTGCCTTTTGCACTTGTTGATCGATTTATGGAACTTTTTTAAGTCATTTTCAAAACATTTCCTCATGATACTCATCTAAATAACTCCATTACTGTTCGTGAGATTGTTATCTTCGTATACTATTGACATAATTTCAGAAGTTCCATTCCATTTTAAATATACATATATATTGTGCTAAATTTTTAATTTCGGATTTGTTCACTTTTATTTTTGCCTTTATTTAGCTGCTTACATACTTACGATACCCATCAAAAAATTCAGTGTACTTTGAAAGTTATCGTAATGCAATGTCTGTAAATATTGATACAAGCGAGAATATGTCTTTTTCTATTATTGTCCGCGACCACAAGACACATGTTATTATCTTAAAATGGCAAATACCAATATAGGGTCTTTTTCCCCATAAACACAGGTATACCGTCTTCACAGCATTTCGTTTAATTGTGTGTCTTAGTTAATATCATGTAGCCAGGTTGAAGCATTTCACAAAATAGTGATTTTTGGTGTTGCCATAATGAGAGGAGGCAAAATAAAGGAAAAATATTGTTATTCATTTTTCATTTTCAAGTAAAGTTAAATAAAACACACATAAATCTATGATTTTGATAAAAATTTTTCATTAAAAGGCTTGGATCTTGCCATTATGTACGAAACACAAACACCTCCAGAGCATAATACGCACGAAGCAGTTACTTTTTCCGGTTGCAATGGCTTTTTCACAATCATTTCTGTGGTCTCCGGAACAAAATGCGACAATTTTGCTTGTTGACATAACCATTGAGTGCGAAATGAGCTTCATCGTTAAAGAGAATTTTGTTCGATTGAAACCCCATTTTTGAATCACCACTTTTGTAGTAAGCTTTAGCCATATCCCTATATCATAGTTTTAAAATATTTTTTTCTTATTTCTGGAAATAATTATCTTGTATTGCAAGATTTAATTTTTTTGTATTTTAAATAAAACAAAATGACGAATAAACAGCTCTATTATGTTTTACC
This sequence comes from Philornis downsi, assembly GCA_019455685.1. Lineage (NCBI taxonomy): Eukaryota > Metazoa > Arthropoda > Insecta > Diptera > Muscidae > Philornis > Philornis downsi. The sequence continues at coordinate 1,711,306 of JAHXMU010026336.1, read as the reverse complement.
AAAGGAGGCATGTGCCAAATTTTTAAATTTCTGTGCCTGCTGCCAGAATTATTTGCTTTAATTATCCAGTTATATCAAAGAAGCGTTTAAAACCAATTTTTTCTTAAGTTTGAATCTCTATTCCCCACAACAACTAAATAAGTTGAGAAAATATTGAATTAAAACATTTTGTTTGTTTAATGTGTCAGAGTGAAATTTAAAAGTGAACTACGATATATTAATATGGTAATGCGAACTATTGAATATTTTACCTCCTCGTTTCATCAAGATTAGATAAAACCCACAACTTATTTATTATTTTTTCAAAAGTTGGATTTAGTCTTTATGCAATTTATCCGAAACATGGCTTAGAACCGTGGGTGATGGACAATCGCCACATAAGTGGGACCCCAGAGAATGAAGGTATGTAATATCCAGGAAGTAGCATCTAAGCTATGAAATGCGTTTCAGCTTTTTTTAATTCGATTTTGCAATGTCTGTCTGTTTGACTGTTTGGGTAGACACGATTTTTCTAGATCGTAGCAGTAGACTATAAATGAGTCCACACATTCTAGTACCTGCTACTTAAATTGACAGATTTTCTGAAGTAATTTCTTTCCAATAACTCCGAAATTATAGGCTGCAGATATCCTAGTTACTAACTACCGTTTTGATCCATAACTCTTAATTACATCAGAAAAATTTGAGCGGTTAACCACTCCCCTTCTAGCACCTTCCAAACAAATGGCCGATTTAAACCATATGTATACCATATTTTTTTTGTCTGGTTCCACGTAATTGGGTCAAATTGGGTATTTAGCGTACTTAACTCCACCCAGAAATGAAGAGAACAACTTAAGGTTGAAAAATGACTAGCTTTATTTTATAAAAATATTATTGAAGAAATATGTA
>JAHXMU010026336.1:1667792-1700415 GCA_019455685.1 Philornis downsi | reverse complement strand
ATATGTTGTGTATATATATATATATATATACATATAGATATATATATATAGGTATATATATATATATATATATACAATTAAGTGAGCAATAATTGTATCGCATGATGTTTGTTATGTCCACCTTCAGTGGCTGAGCATTTGACAACAACAAGATTTTTTTTGATTCCATTACATTCTGGTTGCCCATTCTTCTTATCATTCATTGCTACAATTTTTGTTATTAGTCATTGATCTGTTTTGTTTTGATCATGATTTGAATTCCATATATTTTTTTTTTCTTTTTTGTAATAGACTCAATGAAGAACTAGCAGCAAAAATAATGTGAAATTTCAAAGTCGTAGGTGAAGGAAATCAATTGTGGGGGTTATTCGAAATATCATCGGTCAACGAAAATCCAAAGGTTGGGAGGGTACAGAGACCCCGAGTTTACAAACATCTAACTGTATCGATTTATATGAATATGTGGCCACTAAATTTATCCAATTTCATGATTTCTTTGTTTTATAATTCTTCGATAATGGAAATTAGTAGTTATAGGAACTAAGATCTCCGCTCACATCTCTCTATCTGACTAGCTTGCTGAGCACCCGCGTGTTGTTCGATGTAACTGTACAAATAAAGAAAAGAAATATGTTGTATCCGAATTTTTGCATTTTTTCTGGATCAACAGACTTATCTCTAAAAATCATCCACCAATTTAATTATCAACATAGCATCCAATTCTATTCATCGTTATAAAGTACTCTGAAAAATTACAATTTTGCATCGCATGACTGATATTGCCGAATACTTATTTAAAATACATGTGAATATGGGATATAAAATGCAATTTTAGATCCCTGTATCAATCAGGGCAACAACTGGCGTGGTTTCAATAGACATTTGGGCGGATTGCACAGATTTTTGGCACGATCAGAAATAAATAATTTGTCATATGTGTATTTCAGATCGTTCCAAACGTGCGACAATCCAAAAATATTTGTATTATGTGGCTTACAAAACCTCTTTGTGTCACCAGTCGGACGCCATAAAGTTAAATGTTAATTAACAATTTATCTATCTATCTATCTATCAAATTATCCATGCAATGGTAATGAAATACATTTCGGCACCATGGCCAACATTTTTTATAAAAAAAGCAAGATTAAATAATATTTGATTTGTATTAATATTTGAACACTGCAGCATAATTTTGCCCTACATCCCATAACACAATATCCGACCAAGTATCTAAACCACAATACTCAAGCCAGTAGTCACCCAATAATATTATTACAATAACTTATAGACAATTTGAAAATCCCGAAAAAATGAATTGACGTCTATAAATGGCCTAAACATCGTACTGTAGCGTGACAGTATTTGCATAAAATTGCAAATTAAACATAATCTCAAAATGTGTTCTTAAACGAACAATGAACGCAAAATAACTACAAATAGAGCACATTTATACGACAAACAAATTGTCATTTTGTGATAATTTTCTGGTCCTATTAAATGCGAATAATTTTCTTTGAAACTACAAACAAAACAGGCAAACAACTAAACAACAAACAGATTAGTTTGTAATGAATTTGTTAACATGTTGAATTGGAATGGACTGAAGTATTCCATTCCCAATTTATTAGTACCCAACCTTCTACGAAGTAATCGTTGTGGCCACAAGGCAAATTAATGAATACCAAATAAAACCTAGATAATGACGCAAAACAAAAACTTGGCCAATATTAATCGTCTGAAGCAGGATCAACAAACTATTAGCACGAACTTTGCAAAAACCCATTAGTTTTCACTTGTGCTTATTCCATTGCTCAGTAGGAATTCATGTCTCGAATGAGAAACGCAAATCATCGGGTCGAGTCATTGGACTTTTTGCCCTAAGCTCATTACAACCAAATATTTGTGGAAGACATGCTATCCGTTTTGACGAAATGGTAGACTATATTGTGGAATGTGCAAAGTAATTTATTTATTGTTTAATGTGAAATTACTTCAAAAATGTTTAAAAATACGTACAGTGACCCACTAAAATCTTTGAGAACTTGTTGCAAATGTCATATTTTGTAGAATAATATCGTAAGTAACGACAAATTACGCACAACTTGTTGTGGAACATATTCCGAGAAATACAAAAGAATTTATCAGGAACAAAAATATAAAATGTATAACATGCTGCACCTACGGTGAATACAGTTTCTGTGGAAATGTTTTCCCGTATTATTCCCGATAGTAGTAGCCGAGTAAAGATAGAAGCGCATCTACTTAAATTATATTATTAGTGTTCCTGTTCTCATATATGAATTGTAACAAAAAAGTGAAGATGCTGTGGGATCACCCTAGACAAAACTTCCAAAGATTGTCTTGCAATATCCAACTCTCTCTACTAGCCAAATTTGCCAAATTGAAACATGTATTTAATAACCATTACTAACGGATTGTAAAGAACTGATATACGAGTATAGCCCTTTCATGTTCTACTATTGCTTTATGCAATCTGCTGGGCAAACTCGAACAATAATATTCAATTATAGAACTGAAAGTAGAACCTGTCCTTTGCCATTATGAGACTTTCTCCAATTGGTTCTTTGTACATATAATCGAAAATATTGGTAGGGAGAGTGAAAAAAAAAAAACGCGGACTACATACATTCGACTTTCGATTATTATCTTTTTTATGTTGGTACACTCGTGTCGAAGATATGTTGATGGTTTTATCCATATAGCATGTTTAGTTTGTTTGTGAGAGGCATAAATAAAACAACTGTTGTGCGTGTTCGGCGATTTTCTGCTATCGAAAAAAAAGTTGCATCAAATTTTGTGTAAAAAATGGAATTAAGTGCTCAAAAATATTTGAAATGTTGGCAGTGGCATATGGTGAGAGTACTCTGAGTCAAAAGACTGTTTACAATTGGTACACGCCTCAGCACATCAATAACCGATGAAAATGTTGAGAAAGTGAGGAAAATTGCCATGAAGAATCGTCGAATCAGAATTAGAGAAGTTGCTGAGGATGTCGGCATATCGGTTGGCTGATGCCATGATCGTCCCAATGGAAGAGTTCGGGAGGGCCAAGACCAGAAAAAGCACGCCAAGTTCGATCAAATGTCAAGGTTTTTCTCACTGTTTTCTTTGATTACCATGGCGTAGTGCATTAGGAGTTCTTAGCAAAAGGTCGCACGGTAAATAAAGAGTATTACCTTGAAGTTATGCGCCATTTGCCCGAAGCAATACGAAAAAAACGGCCGGAATTGTGGAAAAAAATTCATGGCTTTTGTAAGAGATTATTTGGATCTTTGCTTGTAAGAGATTATTTGGCCAAAAACAACAACGTTGTCATGCCTCAGCCACCGTATTCACCAGATTTGGCCCCCTGCGAATTTTTCCTGTTCCCAAGATGGAAGAGACCTATGAAAGGACGGCGTTTTGCAACGATTGAGGAGATAAAAACTGAATCGCTGAGAGAGCTCAAGAACATACGAAAAAGTGCATATCAGAACTGCTTCGAGGATTGGAAAAAACGCTGGCACAAGTGTGTTATATCTGAGGGGGACTACTTTAAAGGACATAAAATAGAAATTGATGAATAAATAAATATTTTTGAGAAAAATTATAATTCATCTTAGTTTTTAATACGGCAAAAATATAACGCCCAGAGGAAAAGGCCTAAAGTACCAAAAATGCTTTTTACAATTTTTTAATTCTAATGAGCATTGTTCGCCTGCCCGGCTAGCTGGTAGATACAATAACTGAGGTAAACTTTTATGAATTTTCTTGATCGTAAATTGAATATATCGGCCGGCCCTTTCTGGTTTCTTCCACATAAGAGATCGAATCAATTCCCGATTATCTTTCAGAGTTTAAACTTTAAACCCGGTTAACCGGCAACCGGTTTCGAGCAAAAACGAAATGAGCTTCTCTTTTGGTTTTGTTTGGATCGTCTATTTTTGTAATTTCTAAACTGTTTTGATACCGATATTTTTTCAATGAAACCTACTTTTCCTTTAACAAAATTGGTGTCGTCAAGTTCTATTCCTTCACTAAATAAAACTTTTATCGCAATCATTAATTTGAATGGCAGGTACAAGAACGGTGTTGCTCGATTTTTCTTTGATATTATAAAGAATTGTAGAACAATGTAATGAATCAAAATCTAGACTACTATAGCGTAATAATCAGGAATTACAATGAATTAAATGAATTTCGAAAAATCAGTGTAGGAGGTGCCAGAAGGGGTAGACTGACATAGTAAATTTACAATCCCGTTCAGGGTTTAAGAAGTTCCAAAAAAAGTTACAGCAGTTTTCGTGTTTATGAGTTAGTCAAAGAAGCGGACATCTCTCAACAGACTTAATAAGTAGCGCAAATCATTTAGTTGGAAGATATTTGGTATCTAAGACGCTTCCAACTGGGTGTTAAATTTTTACCATATCAAATGGAAGGGCGAAGGTAATACCGAAATTAGTAAGAAAACTTCTTATCTTAAATTAAAATTTAAAAGCTGAAAAACACTCTGTATTTTTATCGTGCCTTATTTATAATACTTTATAGAAGTTTTCGGAAATGTTTTAATAAACATTTATAGATACAGCCCATAATTTGAATTTTATGTTTCCTGAAACTGAACTACTAAACATTTCCTTACGCATTTGTAAAAAACTTACAAAAAATAAAGGTTCGCGCAAAACAATTAATCCACCTGTGAGCCCTTACGTCTTGAAACATTGAAACAGTCATAGCCCTTTAAAAGTAAGCGAAACCGAGATGTGATAAATAAATACCAAAGGCTGCATACTTATGACTTATAGCTTATGGTATAATCATAATTACAATTGTAATATAATGAAAGAGTATAATTATATTAAAGATATTTCTTAAGCCTGTTTTAAATTGTTACCAATTTGCAGGAGTCTGCTATTATTAGGACTTAATTCAATTCCTAAATTATCAACATTATTTCTACCAAAGGCAGTTCTTTACAAAATACATTTCACATACATACTTCTTTACAAAAAAGGTTGCAACTCCACCACCCTTTATCAAACTGATGCTATTTGTTTCATATTTTAAGTTGTGCCACATATTACACACAAATACAGGGTGGCGCCCAAATGTACTACAATGAGAAATTCAAATAACTTTTTTTAATTAATGTATATAATTTTTTTTTAAATTCAATTTTATTTTATATAACTAATTGGTTTTGAAGAAGATAGACTGTAAATGATCACGCATATGCGACACCTGATCGGAAAATTATTCATTGCGGTATAGCCTCAATTATTGTTTTAATTAAGCTTCAAGTCAGTCTAATTCCTTGGTTTAATTATGTGCACCTCTTACTTGACATAAACCCATAAAAAAAGTCCGGTGTAGTCAGGTCAGGTGACCATGGTGGCCAGCGGAAAGTGGAGTTTCTAGATATTTATTTATTATTTATTTGTTTGGAAATTTTCGTTAGAACTCCGCCATAACCGGTTTGACTATGTGTGCAGTTGTTCCATCTTGATTGAACCAAATGCTGTTGAAACAGATACGTCTCCGGCGCGGTTCTCAGTAAAAAAAAAGAAAAAAAAACACTACAACATTTTTAAATAATGTTCCACAGTTGAGAGTAGCACGATTCGTGAGCCACCCTGTATTTACTTTTCCTATTTGAAAAAGGCTAAACAACAAACATAAAAAATTTAATGTTTGCATGTATGTGTCTTTGTTCCAAATAGGCGCCTAAATTATTCATGAAATTATCTCAGTATGTTTATATTTATAATTTATATTTAATAAATTAAAACGGAAAAATATGCTGCCATCCAAAAAACTATATTCGACCAAAAATTGTCTCTGCCCTTTTTGAAATTTGCTTACGATGACCAAAGTAATTGGCCGATCATATTTATTAAATTTCACCAAGTGTTACAGATATAAAAATGTGTAGTGTACTAAGTTAGTTATGATTGGGAAAAGGGACGTATTGTAAGAACTGATATCGTTTTTACCAAACATACACACATATATGCTACTAGAGATAAGAAAATTTGCGATTTCAAGGTCCTTCTAAAAAAAACATTGTAACTGCCACAATACAAGACCGATCGTCAAGAGAATTTAAAAATATGTTTCGATCAAACACAATATTGTCTTATGTTACCCAGGTTATGATTGTAAAAAAAACCGGAGAGACATTGTCCATTCAAAACTGAGATTTAGGCGAACATATCTCATAAACTATCGTATATAGTAATATGATATTTATTGTGCTACCGACGTGGGCAGGCCTACATGCTTAATGATGCGTAGGCCCTTTATAAACAATTCAAAGACCTGGTCCTATCAGGACCATTCGAACAACATGACCCAATCAACGCAATTGCCCTATATGGATGCACTTGACCACGTGGATGTCGGTATATACCACATACAGTTCATTGTTCATGCGACTTCGATACTCTAAGTTAACAATTATGAGTCCATATATTTTCCGCAGTATTTTCGCATCCAAGATTTCCAGCACTAATTCAGGTAAAACCAGCATCTGGTATAGTCGGATTATTGTTTGTCATTGGATCGCTTGCTTAGCCCATAGTAATATCTGTCTGAAAGCAACACTTTCCTCTTTATCTCCATGCTGACATTAATTCGTTTTGTTTAGAGTGGAACCGAGATAGGTTAATTCACCCACCATCCCAAAATTATAGTTGTCACACAGCATCCCAAGAGAATTGGCTCTTTGTTCGTTAAAACAAATAGAGTTATTCTTTTTCTTGTTTACCGCCAGATCCATTTTTGAGTCAATATTTGAGAAGACTCCAGTAAATCCTGCAGTTTTCTGCCAATATTGTCTACATCGTCTGCATGATGTTACTGTTCCAAGAAATGTTGTTGACTTATTTACTAGTTAAATACACTTATCACGAAGGCATCACAGTTGCGAAATACGATCGTTATAAGAATTAATTCATTTAGAGGAACTTTTTCCAGTGGAGGTTTTCTGGCAGATTGAATTGTCTGTCCAATATATCATGGGAGTTCCAATGAAATGCAACACTACACTGCAACACTGCCCGTGAAGCCATCGCATCATTGGGCGAACAAATAATTTTAAACTTCTGACCAGTAAATTAGCCACGCTGCACCTTGTGATGTAGATTTTTCCCCTAAACGCTACACAAAGTCCAAATTTTATAAAGGCAGTCATTTACGATCTACTAATTGGCCAACACTACTTGCGCCACTCGAAACGATCCAATGCATCATCTAAAAATTGGAACCTCAGAAAGAACATAGATAATGCCATTAAATATTTGAAAATAATAATATCAGAAGCCGATAAACCTGAGACAGATGGCGTACAGTGTCTGTTCTGTTCTGTCTGGAGATTGGGAACTCCTTCTAGTATTTAAGGCATTTGATTTAAATCGATATCCTGGAACGAAGCTAACAAAGTGCTAATTTGCAATTTTGTATTATTGAAACGTAGGTGAGGATAGTTGATTTCGCATAAATTTAACTTTGTTTCTTCCTTTGAGGTAAAACTCGCTGTTATAACAAGATTTAAATGCAGATTTGTGGTTCACATTGCAGTTTGTATGTCTGAGCATATTTATGAAAGGAACAATTCATTGGTAAATAAAATACTATGATTCTTTCCCACACTCTAATTTAGGAGTATAGTTGGAATGACTTGTAGTGTTAACAGTCAACACTAATTCTCACATAATTCTCGTAACTTTTGGAGTGTCCGCTTCGTAACTTTTTCATACATTGTAAATTTGTATCTAAACTGGATGAACTAACCACGTTCAGTCTTGTATCTCCAGACGATAACTGCTTTAAATCTTTGTGGAACTTTCTTAAACCCGACATAGCCAAATTGTAAATAGACTGTATCGGCCTACACTTTCTTTTACCACCGATATAAATTAACCAATTTTCCGAAATTCAATTCCCTTCCTGTAACTCCTCATCCAAAACCTGCCTCAGAAGGAACACAAATCACATTGTTAAAATCATTCTGGTATATCCCATACAAATTCACCGATCTTTCGAAATTTTTAATTAGTCCCCATACATTCTTACCTGCACATCTTTCAATCGGTTGTACCAAATTCGACATTTGTTCTGAGGACGAAAATGTGCTACATTACCTCCTCTATTCTGGTAATTCCCATACAGATTGACCGATTTATCGAAATTTCATTTTCCGTTAATTCCTAACTCGTATATATTCCTAGATTAGTGTCTTTCATTAAGTTGCTCTGTATCCTATATTGAGCATACAACTTTTGCTTTTGTGGATCATCCATCTACATTAAAATTTAGCTTCTTTTATTGTGTTTAAATTTACAGTAATTTTCGAAGCGCCGCAAAAGGACAGTGGGTGAAGATATATCGTCTGACTAGGATTTTTATACTGGTTCTGATTCTATTAGTCATGCCTATATGGCATGAAACCAAAAGTTTTGAAGAAAATGCCTGATATTGTATTCAATGTCATAACAAATGCATTAAATTAATGCTTGCGAAATGGCTATTTCCCAGCAATTTATAGGAAAGCTAAAGTTGTTCCTGTTCTTAAAACTGGGAAAGATGCCAAGGACCCCAATAGTTACCGTCCCATTAGTATGCTCAACTGTGTGGATAAAGTATTCGAAAAAATTATTCTGGAGAGGATCAAAGAACACGCAGAAAATAATTCGGTTTTAGAAGAGGAACAATTTGGGTTTTGGAATCAACATTCGACAATTCATCAAGTCAAAAGAATTGTGAATACGGTTTTGAATAATAAAATACAGCGGAAAAGTACGGGAATGGTATTTCTGGACATTGAAAAAGTTTTTGATTCGATTTGGCATAACGGATTAATATTTAAACTCCATAAATTTGGATATCGTATTTATATACAGAAAATTGTACGAAGTTTTTTGTCCGATAGACTATTCATTGTTAGTGCGAACAACGAGCAATCCTCGGCTCGAAAGACAACTGCAGGCGTTCCACAAGGTTCTGTTTTGTCACCAACTTTGTACTCAATATTTACTTCTGATTTCATTTCATTTTGCTTAAAAATGAGGCTATTGCATTATACGCGGACGACACAGCAATAATGACAAGTGGTAAAGTCTCAAACTCAATTCTAAGAAAAATGAAAACATCTCTCTTACACATTAGTAAATATTTCACGAAGTGGAAAATAAAGATAAATGAGGGAAAAACACAAGCCATAATTTTCCCCTTTAATAAATTGCCGAGACGAACCCCTTCAGCAACGCTCAACATAGGTGGCACAGATGTTCCTCTGCAGAATTCGGTCAAATATCTGGGCATGATATTGGACAAAAATTTGAACTTTAAAGAACACGTGTTTCATGCTGCGGACAAAGCTGTAAAATGTGGCCGAGCGATTTCCCCCTGATCAATCGTAGATCCCAATTAAATACTAAAAATAAACTGCTGTTATACAAGTGTGCATTCGACCAACAATGACATATGGCTGTCAGGTCTGGTATAAAAGATGTGCCAAAACTCACTTCAAAAAACTTCAAGTTATCCAGAACAAAAACCTAAAACAAATATGTGGCTTAAACATGTGGTTCCCAACACTGATGTTACATGAACGTTTTAAGGAAGACATGCTACATAACTTTATTGCCAGAATAAACGATAAATTTGAAAACCAAAACAAGTTATCAACCCATAGACTGATAAGAACTTTAGAGGAACAGCTGTTATCTGTTATGAATTAATGCAGTTAACTAATGCTGTCGAAGCATTAAACTCAATTTTCTGTTTGACTATATAAAAGGTTTTGTCCTATCTTTTTCCTTTAACTGTCTTCTCCTTCATGGAAAACGATTCTTACTTGGAAAAAAATAAAATAAAAAACATATATACTTGCTGCAGTACTTCTAGTTATATCTCAAAATTTGTAAATATTAAAATTTGTTAAATATTTTTTAAGTGTAAATATGACAGAAGAAATAATAATAATAAAAAAAATAGTCTAAAATTATATCAGCCTTAATATTTTGTAAAGCATATCGTAGCTGGTAGCTAAATCTTGTGTAATTTCCCGACTAACTGAAATTTGCATGTTATTTATTATGCAAATGCGGCTAATAATACAACCTGAACCAATTATTGAACGTGTTAAAAAAATCAAAATCGTTGTTTCGCGGCAGAAAGCTGGTCTTCCAAGAGGAGAGGAACAAGCAAAACATTTTGATGTATTGTGAGAAATTGAAAGAATTATTAAAACTTAAGAAAAAGTAATTCGATGTATGTATGTTACACGAGCTATGTAAAAGATGTAGACGCTTTTATCAAGGTGTGAGTTGAACATGAAAGAAATTTAAAAAAGTATAAGGAATATTTCCACTACATTTAAGGCAAAGGATAATCTTAACATTTTTCATTGTTATTGTAAAAAAGAAATTAATTTCGTTCACGTTATCTTATAACCAGTGAAGTATTTTAGGCGAACAATTTTTAACTTTATATGTATGCACTTTGATACATAATCGTATCTGCTGGCGGCATTATGTAATCATGTATAGCATTTGCACAATGTATAGCATTCGCTTTACTTGGACGTCGCTGATGCAGATCACATCAGAGAATAAAATTCAATAATCTACATGTCTGCAATTTCAATCGCATTCTGACAAACTTTTTACTAATTTAGATTCCAGGTAGTTCACATATAAAATGAGAAAAATGTTGAATCAGTTCAAAGTAATGAACGTATCGTATTCGTCAGTACATTTGCTGCTGCAGTAGATTACGATGTCGCAAAAAATAATAGATCAGAAAGGGAAATAAAAAGGCAGAGAGATAAATTGAATGAAAAACTTTTGTATATAATGGGTGTCCTTTATTTTGCAACAAATGCCAGCAGGCAATGGAATATTCATGCTTTTACTTTCCTAATGGCTTTAGACAATACCATTCACTCACTTTTGCATGTATACATGGAGACCATACAAATCTACGTATACACGTATGTATGTGTGATTTCATTTACTTAAGTTTTGGTTGCCACTCTTTTGCTGATATCTGTCTACACCAGTTTCATCACCGTCATCGTCAACATCAACCTCATCGTGTCGGCGTGGCATTCCATTTTCCCTCATGTGCGTGTGTCCCACTCAGCAAAAATGTGGCAATTCAATGTGGCATTTTTGTGGTAGTCTCCCCTTCCATCTGTCACTGTAGCACTGCAACCATATGTGGTGCCCTTAAAGATTAAAGTGTTTTGAAACAGCTCCTGAATTGTGACATAGAAAATTGTTGTACATACAAAACACATTTCCAAAATGCTCAACCAACATTTATCTTAATTTTTTATGAGATATATCTATTCGTTTGCACAATTCTGCACCAGAGCTTTTCAATCAAACTGCATAGAGTGCAATTCAGGCGTGCCGAATAACAGTGCGTAATAACTGGTTGTTAAAAAGAAAAACAGAAATTTAGGAAAGGATTATTTTATAAATTTCACAAAGCTGGAGTAAAATTTTGATGTTTTTAAACTAGCATGTTATACTATTGCTTCGGCGTTTTTATACCACACCAACCCATTTGAAATCACAATGTTATCATACCTGCTTTATATCGGGCAAATTGTTCATTTTTATGACGGTTATTATAACAAATTCAAACAATCACTTCATTGGCTATAAAATTATAGAACGACCAATTTGGAATTTTGGGGAAATGGAAGACAGTTATCAAGCATATTAGAAGCTCATGTTTTTTAAATATCGGATGCACGATCTAAACAAATTCCACAAAATCCGGCCTTACTGTTTTAATTATTCTCATTACATATTTGACTTTTAAAGAGATTTAAAATGTAACTAAATACGAATGTAAGATACTGTCGGGGTAACAATAAGTGATAAAAACCCACATGAATAAATATTTACAAGTCCATCCCTATATATGTAAGTATGAATTTTTAGTTCATTTTAGTTTGTTTGGGCATGGTTTTATTCCAATACAAATTTTTGTCACTTCTGTGCCAGCGAACTCAATAATAACTGGATCAATGTCGGATATATGCGAACATTGAAATTTCAGTCAGGTGAAGTGACTTGTAGTTACCTTCTTCCAATGTCAATTAGCTTTGTTACAAAAGTGTGCAGAGTGCCAGTAAGGACATAAGTATTGCCAGGGTTGTATCAACAAATGTTAAGAATTAAATCTGAATAATGCATTTAGTACAACTGAATGAAAGCTATGAATCCTCGAACATATGGGTTAAATTAGGTAACTTTTATGGTACATACCAGAATCCTCGGGTTAGCCGGTCGATTGTTTCAGATTTTACCAAGCAACACATTAAATGCTGTTAACAAAAATTAAAGCTACTACAATCTAGGTATACAGATGGAAAATTAAATTTCTGTCAACTCGTCTGGAATGTAAGCGAATGGACATGAAGCTGCATTTCATTTTCATTCGCACAACTAAGTTTATCAAAAGCATGACGTGTGCCACATTTGCCAGAACCCGATTCAACTGCTCGAAAGATATGAAGCAAAGAATATATGGCTCAAATCGCTCACTGATATTGCCCATTTACAAATCCTGGCTACGATCATGTAAAACATTAGCTGTGTTTTATGCAGTTGCACGAAGATTTACGGCATTGCTATGACCATCAGTCAGTCAGCATGACAGACGGACGTAGGTCAATGGACTTAAAAACGCAGTTAATGTATTTGGTCGAAAGATTCTTGGTACGTTGTACACTTTCTGAATCTCAAATTTTTACCATATCAGATGATATACAGCTTCATTCCATTGGGTGAAGGTATGAAAATACTATTTGTTGGATACTGGTATCATGTTTATTAGTCATTCCCGATGCCAACTCATCCCCTTCCATATCATCATTAAATATTTTTAAAAAATTGTTTTTATTATCAAAAAGTTTATATTTTGTGCTATAAAATATTAGCAATAGAGCCCCATTAAAAACAAAATGATTTTTCCGCAATAAGCTGTTCACTACGTCGTTTGCGATCTTTCCTAAAAAAATATTATCGTTACTCATTGCATGTGGAGGAATGTGAATGAATTATTTCTGTTATCCTTTCCATAAATATACAATGCCTAAGGAATGAATGTGCCACAAAAATATCCTATATACGCTAAGGTTTGGAAATGAAAATTCATTTTAGCAAATAAAAACATAACGTTGAATGATGATGCTTGAAAAAAGAAACGTAGATTTGATTTTGAAAAATTCAAATATCTATTGAACCGAAACAAATTGAATTACATTTTGTAGAGGAGAAATTAGTTTCATATTCTGGTGGTGGTGTTTCTAAACAGGAAATTATTTAATGCGTTCAAAAATTGAAAATATTCTTAAAAGGATGTATAGGTAGTTACAATGCATAAAGCCGTGCATTTGGATGGGGATTTGCGATATCTAAGACACTTATCCAACTTGTCTCGCAGCATAGACCAGTAGGTGACCACACACGCTCAACCAAAATCAAAGTAAAGTATTTTTTATTATTTATGCACGGAAGACAAATGCAAGGATGTCAAAGATACATTTTATTTGTGCACATAAAGAGAATACAACCGCTGTCTTGGACACGATATTGGAGTAGTTCTGTTATATTTTAATATCAAAGTAAAATGGGAAGATGTCCTCAGTCCAACAGACGGCAAATTCTGCATAGCGACAATCTAAAAAGGATTTCGGATTAGTTTTTATCGCATAACATGATAGCAAATGGCACCCAGAGAGCACACGTTGTAATAGACGGAATTAATGTTTTAAGTGTCACGGACGATCGTATGAAAAATGAAACAATTTCGGGTTAGTTTTTTTTTTTCGCATGGTATAATAGCGAGTGGAACTAAGTGCATACGTTGTAATAGATGGAAGTAATGTTTCAAGTGTCACGGACGTTCATACGATGCTTTATGGTAATATAGAGTTGGGTCATCATCCCCATTTAGAGCCATACGTCTCACCTTCATTAATATAGGCGTAGATATGATAATGAGCAAATCTGAACAACACGCGACTGGCACAACTCTTAAAAATCACATGTAACGTACATGTGTTGTTGATACATACCTATACTAATTGATCGAAAACTAAGGAGTGTTACTGCTATCTTCTCCACCCTTTCTGGTACCTCCCACATAAACGACTGATTTAACACATAAATTCTTTTCATCATGTCTTTTATGTAGTTGCAAAATGTTGTCAAATTTGATACTCGTTGAGAGTTTGCCAATGTGCTCCAATATGTGAACGAAGGACATTGTCGCAACCCCTCAATGATCTCCTATACAAATTGCTCGATCTCCAGAAATTCAATAATTCCATTGCAATTTCTAAATACAGGGCTGCAATATTCTAGATCTTTTATACTCTCCAAAAAATTGGATAAAGATTAAACAAAGTGATCGATTTAACGCATATGTTCTTACTTCCATATCCGTTACACACTTGTACTGGATTCAGCCAAATTTGGAACGTGATATGCGTTTGATAAATCAAATTTTAAGAAAGAAAATGGACGAAGCTGCCGGGTCCATTATAGAACCTACCAAAAAATTGACCGAATTATCGAAATTTAATTTGCCCTAAAATTTCCAATTATTAGTTACTTAAATTCTTCTCAATTACGTTGCATTATAAAACGCTATAAAATATGAAAAATCAATAGTCAGTCAATGGTCGGCCAAAAAAAAATATAAGAAAATTATATCGTATTAAAACGGTCGTTTAACAACCGAGGAACGCGTAAAAGTAGTTAAAACTTACTACTAAAATGGTGATGCAGATGTGAGCGGACAACACAGAAGTGATTGTGAAAAAGCCATTGCGTTTGAAAAAGTGACTGTTTGCTGCGCTGTATGGTCTGAAGGTGTCATTGGACGGTATTTTTTTTTCGAAATCTACCTCAAAAGGAATCACCACAAAGAGGTCATTTAAACGACATTGTACGAGTATTTCATACATAATGGGGAGCATTATAATGAAACAAAAGTTTCATCGAAATCACGATGAATTCTAGATGTTGAATAGAATGTCCGTGTACAGTCCAATTTTTGTTTTTAACACATCATCATTGTCTGGCTGGTATTTTTGAGATATTTTCATTTTAGACCAATATTATTGGCACATATATTCAGATTTTTTGTTGTTCTTGGGCAGTGAAAAGAATTTATAGTCCTACATATACGAGTGCCCTCCCAAAACTAGCTCGACGCATAGAGTTTGAAAAAAATTAATTGGTAAAATGTGGCTACCTTATAAAACACATATTTTAAGTTTCAAGGCGGTTTAATATTTTTATTTGAGCTATCAAAAACATACGATCTCTGTGGATTTATAAACATGGTAACCGTTGTATAATTCAATAATTCCATTCGAAAGATCTCAGTCCAACCAATATTAATGCCGAGCTATATTCTACTACGGGGTGTCTGGCCCTTCTTTTATAACTGTAAAATATTAGATAACAGAGTTTAAACGAGGCTGTTTGTGCTGCCAAGACGGCTGTTTGAGCTGCCAATTGACGTGTTCACGCCAGACACGGTTGAGAAAATGGTTGGTGGTTAGATGTTTGTCGGCTGATGGTGCGTGAGCTAACTGAAATGATAGGCATTTCATGATGAGAAAGCTGTGTTCAAGATGGGTGTCGCGCTTGCTTTCAATAGAGCAAAAACAGCGTCTTGAAGATGTTTGAGTAGAATGTTTGGCGATGTTTCACCGCAATAAAGCCGAATTTTTACGTCGATTTATAACCATGGATGAGACATGGGTCCACCACTTCACACATGAGATGAAGGAATAGTCAAAACAGTGGACTGGAATGAAAGAACGGTGTTTAAAAAAAGCGGCGACGGTTCAATCTGCAGGCAAGGTCAAGGCGTCCGTTTCTTGTGATGGGCTTGGGATTATTTCTATTGATTACATTCAGAAAGGAAAAACCATTAACGGCGAATATCATGCTAATTTATTGCAGCGTTTAGTTGATGAAATTATGGAAAAAGGGCGATAATGAGATTATGTTAAAAAATAAAGAAAATTGTTGACAATCTTTTTGCATCTTTTTTGTTAGGTCAGCTAGTTTTGGGACCGCCCTCGTATGTCGTATTTGATGATTGACATTTCCTGACTTTATGATGTGAAATTCAACCACTGAAAAGTTCCCCAAAGCAGGTCAAAATGAAATTTTCTTTAATGTTCGTCAATAAATCATACCAATAATTATTTCATATACCTATAATGTGTCTTTACTAGAGTAATTGAACATTCCAAGTACTTTCATTAGATATTCGGGATTATGTTGGTTGATTGAAAGGCACCTGTAGGAGAGTAATTATTTAGTCGGTTTAGCTTGAAGTTTGTTCAGCAGTATAAACTAACATAAAACGGAAGGAAGGATGAAAATGCGGAAAATAAAACAATTTTTATGAGTGGTTCAAGAAGAGCTATGATTAATTGGCGGATGTTAATCACAATTCTGTAAGTAGCATAAAACAACACAATAAATAATATTCTTGGTCACTGCTACCTATTGAAAAGGAATTGCTGAGGATTACATTTTGATAAATCGGTTAAAGGGAGTGGCAGGTATCAGAAGGAACTGGTCGATATAGTTGTTTTACAATTATCGGTTCGGCTCTTTACCAACCGGCCAGACAAATAAACAACTCAAGCTCAATGGACTCAAAAACCATGAACAAGTTTTGGTCTAAAAAAATGCCTAATATTTTATATTTTCAACGGTTTCCGGAGTGCTAATTTTGTTGCCACATTGAATATCATATGCGTTCGAATAAACGTAAAACAGACATTCTTAAATTGTAGGAAGAAAATTAAGTTATTTCCTCTAAGCATCCTCAACTAGTCTGCCTTGCGATTCCTGCTAGATAAGTAAACATATATTGCACTTCTAGAGAGGTATTCTCTGTATCCTCTGCGCATTTAAACGTGTGAGCTTGGTCTCTTCTGATATAATGTCGCAGCTACTTTTAAATATTCCCTTTCTATGCTCTAGAAGACTGCACTAATATATTTGCAGTTACATCATCAGCTCATATATATATAGGTAATTCTGGCCGGCAAATTGAGGAGGTCTGTTAAAATGCCCTATTAAGAATGCGCAGTTTTATAACTTGAGAATAAAACTTTTTCTCACATAACTTTTGTGTTTTCCGTTCCTTGTTTTGTATATTTATGTTCAAATTTGGTACACAAAGTAGCCAGCGTTTAAGATTCACTTTGAAATCTACACTTTGGTGGACGCCAAAATGTATCATAAAAATGAAGAAATCATAATTTTGAAATAAATCCTCAGCGTCTTTGAAGTGAACATACACACATTTTGTTTATTATTTACTGAAACATCAACTTGAAAGCCGTGAAAGCTGTCATGAAGTAGCCTGTGATCTTGCTTTATTCACAAGAATGCAGAGACCAGAAATAAGTTTGTTTCTAAACGAGCCAAGACAGTCCATGATTTGAGTGATAGTTGTTTCATCGCATAAATTTTTATGGCATTGAATTACAAAAATTGTGCATGATGTAGATGAGTCTCATTCTCCTACTTTATTCTATTTTAAGTGCCACCGAATTGATATTATTCACAACATGCTCTTTAAAATTCGTACTTGGCACTAATTTACAAATTTTAAAAAGATATTACGTAATTTACCAATTTTATGCAAATATTCAATGACTCATGATGTTAACAAAAATTGATACAGAGTTATAAATTTGTCTGTGAAAATATTCATATATTTGGCCTTTTTGTTTCACATACGCCTTTAAAGTAATATTTATTGCAAAATTATCCGATAACGTGGCGATACCAATAAGAAACCCCATCTGAAAACCTGTTAAATATATTAAATTTATTATCATCAAAAGTGCTTAAGCCGCCTGAAAATTGATTTCGACACTAACTCTTATGTGTCGTTTGCCCACATTCAAAATTGCTACGAGTATATGGATATGAATGCAAGCCTCATAAATGCTGCAATACATAACCCTAGCCAGACATGACAAACAGTCCATTCGTTTGCCTTGTCCACACCACGCAGATACCACCAAACCAACATCGTGCAGCAGCACTCATATAACACAGCTATCAGTACAAGCAAAGTTATTTGCTACATTATCCTTTGATGCGACTACGTTATGGAATGGAACCATATTTTCACATTTTCCGATGTTTGCTTTCACTTTTTCTCTTCGTTCCGCTCATATTTTACTGATTGCTGAAGAGCTTTGAGACAACATCGTTCAGTCCGTGCGGTATGTAATCATGTCTGTGTTCTGTTTTCGTTTTTTGCAGATGTACACCTGAATCATGCACTGTACCTTACAAATCTTTCCGTCCCGCGCATAATTGATGCCTCGCAAAAAGCAAAACTCTTCTGCAGTTATGGCATCGGAAACCATACCCTCAACTCGGTGAAATGGTATAAAGACGACCAAGAGTTTTTTAGGTAAGTTCAACCATTTTTGCACTGGCAGCCCATCATGAAATGTGTATTATTCAATACTTTTTACGTTTTTTCGGATTTTTTATGTTCATTACAAACTTTTTATGCGAGGATGTATGGGAATATTTTTTACATACATATATTCCATAATAAATATGTGTATATCCTCTATATTATTCTTTTTGGAAGAGAGTTCGTTTTTATGGCTGCTTTATCAATTTTGTTTTTAATAACATAAAATACTAGTATTTGGCAGAACTAAAAACCGGATGATGAAATATGTCGTTGCGCACAGTGTGACCAATTTGGAAAGTTTTCAATTAATTTAAGGTAATTGAAAACAATTCGCAAATGTGTTTATGAGCGGATGCAAGAGATTCATTCTTATGACAACATAGGGTACGTAGTCCGCTAATTGGACATACGAATTGCATACGATTACATGTTGCAGTTTAA
The DNA here is from genome assembly GCA_019455685.1 of Philornis downsi. Lineage (NCBI taxonomy): Eukaryota > Metazoa > Arthropoda > Insecta > Diptera > Muscidae > Philornis > Philornis downsi. The sequence continues at coordinate 1,681,470 of JAHXMU010026336.1, read as the reverse complement.
AGAAATTGAATACTTTTTTTATACCTCCACACAAAGGAATGCAAGTAGTAACACCCAGAGGGAAGCGTTTAAATTACAAAGTATCTTTCACCAGATGTGTTTTATGACTTCTTAAGTTGATTGAACGATGTCCATCTATCTTGTCTGCTAGTTGGTAGGCACGACAATTGTTAAAAATCTTTATAAAAACCTTTAAAACATAGCACAGTCTAATATTTTGCAGTAGTGTACCAGCGGATTTTCCAAAATGCAGTTTTGTTCGTAACTCCTAATTAGTATATTACAGCAACATAAAATTTTTAGATTGATTTTTGTTACACTGCACGTCAAATTTTCAAAACAGAAGGAACAAAACTGTAGCTTTTTCAAGTCCCCGGTTTGGGAAACAATCAATCAACTGTGTATATTTACATGAGTTTCGCCGTGAGGCCTTACTCATGGTGTGCCATTACACATGGTGCTGTTTTCTATAATTCTTTTCTTGGTTATAATTTTTTTCTTCTTGCGGCAGCAGGCGCCCCTTTGGGGTACCCAAACTAATCCCGAAAGGATTGGTCGAACTACCTTTGAGATTAGAAGTAGATCCCCTTGGAAAAACTTCCTCAGGGCCCGCTTCCTCTCTCGGCCAAAGTACCTTTGCAGTCACTTGGTATGAAGTGAACTACCTCCCGGTTAGGAGTTGAGGTAATCTAGGAAGACCTCGGATAGACATGAACAGTGTTTTCCAAGCTTCTGCCTTCCTTCAGCAACGCAACCTGAAGCAACGCAAATGAACTGAAAACACATGTTCGGGCAACCACAGCCAGCACGATGCTCCCACAAGGGGTCCAACGCCATCGACCAGGAAGGAACAATGTTCCTTGGGGCCCTGGTCACCCGTGCTACCAGAAGAGAAGAACCCTCTGGTCTGGGTTTCGCAGACAAGCTACTCCAGTTTTGCTTTATCATACCTCGCATGGAACTGGTAATCAATTATCTACGGCACAGATTTTCAATGTCCGAGGAAAAAATATCAACACAGCAAATTACTGTCATGCTCCTCTAGTCTATTAACCATATCTCTCCACGAAGGAACTCCTTGGTCGTACGACTAATAAAGGGGAGAAGATATATCTTCCGATATTTCTCGACGGCTTCTCTGTGTCCGCTCCTGTTGCCAGGGTGTGTAATTGTCTTGTTAAACTATGGCTCTCCCCTTTACTTGGTTTTCGAAAAACGAGTTCCAAGATCAGTTTGATGTCATATTGTAGGTGGATCCCAAGACATAATCCACCTGTTCCTAGGGCGCCTGGTACAAGGCCACACTACTTTGTTTTTTACGCACAGCACCATCCTTTGCCTTCTAAATTACATGATCGGGTAGAGAGGCATTGCGTTTTAGAGGTAAGCGGTACAAAGCATCCCACCCACACCCGTTTGGGAAATGCAAGAATTTCGAATTTCGCAATATCGGCTTATTTGTAGGAAAGGGGTGTGACAGTGCAATCCATTTTCATTGGCAACAACAAACGCCTGATGCGAGCTCAATTACGCCCAATACAGCAGAATTGAATGAAATATACGAACATAGGAATGTATAGCTTAAATGAAATCATCTGCATGGGTAGTATCCGAGAATGCGTGGTCCTTTACTCGATTTTCCACCTTTTACCCGGTGTTGCAACGCGATGTAATTGACGAGAATTTAAGTAACTGCAGACTACGAATTAGGGATTACAGTGGAAAATCTATGAGAGATATCAGAATGGGCGTGGCAACGTCGCCCATTTTCGTTATCTAAACTTAGATCACCAAACGCATGATATGTGGCAAATGCGGTTGAATTTGGTCTAACAGCTTTGAAGATATGGAGGTTAGAATATATGGGTCTATGAAATAACTCCCACGAAATAAGTCCCACTTTTAAAAACGAAATAAGTCCCACCAAAAATTGCTATTTTGAAAGCGGGAGATATTTCGTGAGAGATATATCGTTTTTAAAAGTTGTACTTATTTCGTCAATTGGTGGGACTTATTTCGTTACGCGTTTTTTATTTTAAGTGGGACTTATTTCGTTCTGAGTGGGAATAAATTCGTTTTATAATGTGGGAGTTATTTCATACCCCTAAATTTATATTTTGGTGGATTCAAATAATTTATAAAATATTTGAGAATCAATTTATGCAAAAGGTACAATATTCCCTTCTACATAATATTTACAGAAAGGTGTTATGATTTCATTATTACAGATCGGTCCACATAACTTTTCAGTTTTCGATTCTGAAATCCGCACTACGTCTGCAATAGAAGCCTACAATAGCGTCATAGGAAAAAGCATTCCAAAGAAGGCTACTTTTTTCAAATTAGTAGCATTTTTACAGATGCGAGAATTTGAAAAAGTAAGACAATTTGAACTATTGATGAATACCAATGGTAGTGTGGGGAAAAAGCGTATTAAAAAGTCTTGTGTTTTGAAAGCAGATATGATTTCGAAATTCAAGAATGATCTCTTACAAGGTACTATAACTCCTTCTAAATTCCTTGACCAACTGGTGATGAAGATCTTTTTGAAGAATTATCATATTTGGAAGAGGACATTAAAGACGAGTCGTTAAACCATATTGAAACCAACCAGGATACAATTAATAATAATATGTGTATGGTTTGTTTCATAAAGCAGCCAAATATCTTATTTTTTCCTTGTAAGCACTTGAAAATTTGCAGTGAATGCTGTCTTACAATGCAAACTCACAAAATTGATGAAACCAGTAAACTAGTATGTCCATTCTGTCGTGCAGAAGTTCATGAAACCCTTCATATATTTATCTGATAAACAAATGATTTTTTTATGGAGGGGTGCGATAGAGCCATGAAATATAAGGCCATTATGGCTTTATTTCTCATTTTTTTCTTATGCAAAAAGTTATATATTGGACATTTCCTTTTTTGTTTATTAATTACTTTATACTTACCATAATAAAAAACCTTAAAAAAATGTGTACAAATAGGTACCGAACTTAACTACTGGAAAAACAATATTAAAAAAAAATGTTGACGTAATTACGTATCTATGTGTTTTATTATATTTTTAGTAGGAAATTGGAATTCGTGTTCCATGTTTTCTAATATCACCATTACAAAATACAACTAATCCCAATGCCACGTTAAAACTATAATACCGTCTACCATGCACTGGATCTTCAAGCCATTTATAAAGGTCGATAATTTTAATCTGATGGTCCTTCCGAAACGCTTTCCCTCTTAATAATAAGAACAATTGATCTGTACTTAAACCATTTACGAATCCAAACGTTGTTACTAGTAGGCGTCCTCTATACGTTCCTTGACCAAAAAAAGAATTAATAATAAATTCTGGAACTCTATCAAAATTTGTAATATCTATTCCATTAAGAAGCCTTCTGCAAGCTTGCATACGATTTTTCTCTATTATTCCTCTGCTTTGATTATGCATATTATTCGACGTGTGTTTCTTTCGAAGAGCCAAATACTTCTTATTTGAAATCGCATTAAACAGTGAAAAAGTGGGAATTATTTCGTTTATGAAAGTGGGACTTAATTCATTTTAGAAATATATTATTCAAGGGGGAGTTATTTCATTTTGAGTGGGAGTTATTTCATTTCAAGTAAATTTTTAAATCACTTCATTTTGGTGGGACTTATTTCGTTTTCAAAAGTGAGACTAATTTCGTGAGAGTTATTTCATTTTTTAATCAATTTTTGGTGGGACTTATTTCGTTTTTAAAATTGGGGCTTATTTCGTGGGAGTTATTTCATAGACCCGAATATATGGGTTAAATCGGTCATTCGTATGAGTGGTATCAGAGGGGGCATCGTTACCTGATCGAGTTTTCTCTAATATAGTGTCACAGAATTGTGAAACTTTTTACTGGATAAAACTCTAGATCATTAATTGAATTTGACGATATAGACCATTTGCAATCCTCGTCTACGATCTGGAAATATCGTATGCTGTGCCAAATTTTGAGAAGTTTCATGAGATCATAGAAAGAGAGATTAGTCTTGCAGTCTAATACAATTTTTTACACAAAAGGCATATTTTACTAAGGTTTCCACTGATTTGATGAAAGAGGACATTTAGCTTGACACAGTGTTAAAGAACGTTGTAGTAGTCCATCGAAAATAATCCTTTGTTTCCAGGGAAAAAATAAGTCGAAAAATTTACCCATTTAATTATATAAAAAAAGCAGAAAAGTTACGTTAAATGAAACTGCAACTGCATTGATTACATACCATATATCCCAAAATATTCTAGGGCTAAGCTAACAATTTAAATATTTGCATTTTTGAAATATTTTCCTCATCTTTAACACTTAAAATTTCACTGAAAATGCAACCTGGTAAATTTCCCTGGAATTCCCGCCCGGAAAATCCCGGAATGCATTCCGTAATAAAACACGATATATCAAAAATTGCACAGTGGGAAAACTTGGCGAAAATATTCCAAGAACACTATCTGACTCTATGAAATGTTATAGGTATGTCCTCCAGTTACTTCATTATACACATATTTATATTTAGACAAGCGAAGCTGCTATAATGAAATAAAATAAAAACTATCTGGACAAAGTCGAACACGTAAATGAAGCCTGTTTCAAATAAAATTTTTAAATTAACTTTAAAATAAATGATAAGGTACAATTTCACGACTGATTCTTTCATGCATTCAGAATTCAGTCTCAATTTATTTTAATTTTTTTTTTAATTTATTGCAAAATTTATTTGTTCATACACACAATTTTAATCCTCCAAATTTCATAAAGGTGTTAGTGATATCTGCGTTTTACAAAAATTTTGTCATTTTTACTGATCAAAAAGTAACGGCTAATGCACTGCGATATCCATACAATAACAACAACAATTAAAAAATAAGGTTGTTTCGATTATACATTAATGCTAATTCGATTGTATTAGAACTATCTAAAGGACGTGGACATTAATTTGCAATTAAATAAATCATTAAATTTGTTTTGTTTTTTATTAAAAAATAAAACTTTTATGCAAGGAGTATTTCAAATACAAATATCAATGCAAAAATACGTGAGTCAATTCCGTCATTTTCGTGAGAGGTACAAGAAAAGGCAAATAAAACTCTAGAAATAAAATTGAAAAATGTTATCATTATTTTTTGTAACCTTAATTTTTTGCTAATATTAACAATTCAATTTTTGTTCTTAAAAAGTACACAAATTGATGTAAGGTGCAAAAGCATAAAGAGAAATTAATCATCACTATAATTTTTAGTTATTTAGAAGGTTTTGAATAAAAACTTGCTTCAGCGGGAAATCGAATTATTCACATCTACCACGTCCATTTCGTTATTAGTCTGTTTATATTGTATCTGTTTATAGAACAAAAAATCCCAAATGCTAATCTAGGATTCACCAAAAAAAGGAAACATTTTGAAATAGACTTAGTGTTTCCTAAAAAAATCTGTTTGTTGTGTTATTGTCTGATTTTCTGATATTTTATTTCTATATGTGCTTTAAATATGTAATGTTAATTGATTTCTCAACCTTTGCCTACGCTTGCTAATCAAGGAATGTGTAAACTTTATGTTAGACTAATTTTTCAGTTGAGTTTTATTATTATTCCAGAACTTTTATTAATAATTGCTCAAAGTTGAAACAAGTTCAATAGTATTACAAATATTAAGGAATTTGGATTGAGTAACTTTTTTCTATACACATGTATGGAAAAGACATATTTTTCTATCTTTCTTGTATAAATTCATTCGAATTTATTACAGATTTTGTCCCTTTTCTAGTCTGTTTTTACAGAAGTTATATAAAAATTGACTTGTTTAATAAACAGCACTTAATATTGTTTTAATTTGAGCTTTTTTGACTTTCATTTTTGTTGTGTTGCGTTAGATTAGAAAACAACGATGAAAGTCAACGCTATCACTCAGCGAAAATGTATTTTTATTTACTTATTTGATCTAGAACTTGATTTTTTCATAGAGAACTACAAACCTTTTATGACAGGTTTCATCAAATTTGACGTAAAAATATCAAAATAATAAAATACGTTTGAATTAAATTTTAGTGCCACATTTTATTACCGCTGGAGACAGAAACAATAATGCTTTATTCCATATTATTTTTCTCATCAAAAACTGTTGTTGCCAAAAACAATATGATGTTTGAACACTGCGTAAAGTCACTCTCGTGACCATACGTTCGAGCTCCAATGTAGCCAGTCATTCTACGTATGAATGGGATCATAACTATGGAAGTAGACGAGTAATAATAGTCCCCAAACGTTCGGAATCGTCATTAAACAGTCGATCTCCTTCAGAGAGTATAAAATAAAATGGATTTAAGTTCACTGAATATAAGAAAAATCTTCCATGTCCCAAGAAATGCAACGAAAAATTTTTCGTACGACCGGTTTACCTAATGATATGTGTTGGTAAAGGCTAAATATTTTCCGAATAACCACTGAACAAATAAAAGTGGGCAGGCACAGAATTAAGTACGCGCAATAACAATAATATTAGAAAAATTCAGAAATAGTATAATTTTACAAATCGCGTATATAACAATTGCCCGGGCATGTTATGCCTTGATTGTTTCAATTGTGATGTTTACGGGAAGTAGTGTTGTGGGTGTTACAGAGTGTCTTCGTCACATAAGAGGGAAAATGCCCCTTTCGCATACATAACGTATACACCTTAATCATTTTTCAAATGAAAATTCGAATTTCAATAACCAGGCCCACAGTTTGGCGTAGTCCCTTGAAAAGTTTGCGAGTTGCAATTGCTTTTATTCTTAGTTATTGCAAAGCGACTGTATGTTAAGTCCTAGCAATTTGAACTTTATTTACAGCCATACAAATCCATCTGCTTCAAACCATATTTCTAGATTACTTAAAGTTACTAACGAGGGCGGCCCTCTGCTACCCAATATTTTACAGTTGTAAACGAAAGAGCGGACTCCCCCAGAGTATAATCTAGCCCGGCTGGTTGGACTGAGACCTGTCAAATGGAAATATTAAATTACATAATGGTGACCAATTTGTTCCATGTTTACAAATTCACTGAGATCGTTTACTTTCCAAGGCTCAAAAAAAAAAAAAAAAAAATACTAAACAACGTGGCCCTTGAAACTTAAAACGCATTTTAAAGTTGCCACTTTTCACCAAAATAAGGTTTTCAAACTACTGTCACCATCTATACGTCAGGTCGGCTAGTTTTGGAACCGCCCTCGTATTATTATTTCTGTATTTAGATTCAAGCTCACAGATGAAACCAATGCGATGTGATATGTGAATCTCAGTAGTAGTTACAAAAATTGTAACGTAATGAGTGATTAACCTTCATTGGCTAGTATTTTTTCTCCGTTGAATATTCGCCCTATCTTATATTGTCACTGTGCTTTAGTATCCAAATTGCGAGCCTGATAAAACAGTAAAAAAGAAAAGCAATTGTTTACACCCATATGGTACTATTTAAGTTCCCATAAATTAAATATTTTGTCTGTGATTGTGAAAATATCGATATTCTGCATAGCAAATTTCATGGTGGGAAAACACAATTGCGATAATAAAAAAAAGAAATAAATAAAAATTAAATTCAATAAAATGTTTTCAATAGATTAATCCGGCTTAAAAAATGGGTGTAAATAGGCTTTTAAAACTCGGGTAACAAAGAAATATAAACAGTGACGCAGGCGTTAAAGCAAAAGTGTAGGAAAATTTTTGTGTATCAAATGCTTTTTTTGCTCAAATGTCTTTCGTGCTCAATTAGAACTAAAATTTCCAAGAAACGGTTGCATTTTATGGGGTTATTGTCCCATGAAGACAGTAAATGACTTTAAGATTTTTTGCGATTACAAATTGCCGCTACAAAGGTAAAAAACAAAGTAATTAAAATAACAACTGCATAAAATGTAGAATCCCATTTTCAAGCAATTTTACCGCATATTGTCTGGAGTCATTCAAAATATACTAGTGCTTTTGTTAATGCGATATCTAAACATGTAAAAGGTTCAGGTACTTTTACATTTAAAAACTAAGCGTAAGATTTCTGAACTCTCTGTTTGGCACTATAATTTCTTTTAGGAATTTTATGATTTTTTGCGCTTAAAAAATAAATCACCTTTCCTCAAAGTTGTAGTTCAGAGTTTTGAGAGAGAGGCTTCTTGAAAATATTAAACTTTGTAATAACTTCGAAGGAACAGTTGAATCCTACTTATACCAAATGTATACTGTAATTCATACCGTTGAAATTACACTTGTGTGCATCGATCAAAATATCGCATGGACGAAAGTCATACAGATGGACACGCAGATTCTGTTCCATGTCTAATATTATAAGTTTTAGAAATGTCGTTAATTCAACTACGGAAAATTAGGGCAAAAGCAATAAAATGATGTTAGTGTGGAAATTGTGTGGATGATGGATCCAAAATATACGACAACAAATTAGGAATCGTTACGCTACTCAGGAATGCAGAAGTATTGGGCAACAGTACTCACTCGATTTTCTAAGGATATAACTCTATCTATAAATCTTTGGCGTTTGGGAATAAGGTCTTAAGTCATATACTATAGTTTTTCGTAATGTAAAATTGAAACTTATTTAATTGTTTGCAAATTTGCAAATTTTTTGACTTAGTGCCTAAAGACCAAATGATTACGATTGGATGCAGTTGTGCTAGATTTCAATTATTGATACCAAACGAAAGAGAAAAAAAAATTGAGTTAAACCCAATCAAAAACTCAAAATGCATTTTTTTGACTTAAGACCTTATTCCCAAACGTGAAAGAAATACGAACGAACAATTTTCCCTGTTAGATCGGAAAAATAAAATTGGACAAGCACCAGCCTCTAAAATCGGCGTGAATTTAAGGGCAACATATAACATTGCCCGTCACTTTTCTCATTACTACCGTAGAAAGATTTGTTATTTCTTCTTCAAAGCTCTTTTTTTTTGGAGTGCCAATATATGTATCTTGTTCACATAAAAAGGGAGACTTCAAATAATATAAAGAGAAAAATTTGAATAATACCAATACATTCATTCTCTTTGATTCAGCATAACTTCCATTTTTGAACGCCTTTGGCATGAGCTTTTCGGTCTTGTGTCGCCTTTGGCATGACATGGTCAATCCTTTCCGCTTAATATACACTTATTAAAATCTCATTGTCCAAACATATGCGTTTCATAACCTTCTAACATTTAACTATAACATTTGACGCATCTGAGACCCAAAATGTGTTTTAAAACAGAATTCAAATGCCAACATCATCAAGTAAGTCTACAATTGTTAATCGACGGTTTTTGAAAGCCAAATCTTGAACTTGTCTGACATGCCTTTCATTGTAGGGGGTTGGTAATGATCTGTTCTTCTTCTTCTTCAATTCGTTCTCAACCTTCTTTGAATTGTTTATGCTACCTTGAAATTGTTCTTTCTAAAAAAGTATGTTTACCAAAGGCCTTGTACAGCATTGTGAATATTTCCGCAGCAGAAATTCTATTTCGTCAACAAAATTTAATGCAACTTCTTTACTCAACAAAACTACACATTACAGAAATCGTTGAAATCCCGTTTTGCGTCGTACAAAAACTAAGCGTAGCTTAAACAATGATAACTTTTATGATGTCAAAAACATTGTCTTCTTGGACACAATACTATGTACATCTGCTTTCTAGGCTTTCCGATTGATGCGATAGCTGCTGTAAATCCTTACAAATTGTATTAAAACTGGGCATAACAATATTTTGCGATGTGGTAGCCGGCTACTGTAAATGGGCTTTATCGATACCAACCATTAAAATTTACCGATTTCTCAAAAATCATTGTGCTACCAATTACCTGCTATATTAATGACCGACTTAACCAAATTGACCGAATTTACAAAATGCAATCTTCTATCGTAATTTCTAATCTGTAGGCTGTAGTAGGCTTCATTTTATCATTATAATGCTTTTTTATCTGTCGTACATGCAGCAACGTTCCGAATTTATTCACATACTATTTTAATATAATATTTACACAGGTTGTCAAAATTATGGCCATAAGTTATTCGCCAATTGAGCGTTTTCAGTGAACATAGTAAAGATGCCCAAATAAAAGATGTATGTTTTTAATTTGAAATATAACCTTTGTTCCCAGTGTGGATACTGGTTTATGACGTTTTGATTTAAAAATAGATTTATGTGAACGAATTTGTTTCGAAAAGTTGATTCTGGAGCACAGTTTTGATACTTCAACATATAAATAAGAAAATATTTCAGCAATAGCGTGAATAATGTTGGTCCTACAAGATTTATGTAGCACAAAGCACAGTTCATCCATGGCGAATACATCTGATTGATGAAATCATCTAATTGCTGTAATATGACCCAATTCTATTTCCTGAGATAAATCATATAAAATTGTTAATTTTTGGATATTAAAGCATTGCAAAAATAATATGTAGCTTTTAACCTCTCCAAAAACTAAAGTTTTGCATATTCACAAATTTATTTATTCAAAATTGTGCTTCAAAGATAATTTTTCATGCGGCAATGTGTCACTCAAATTACTCTAAAACCTTATCTGTAAATTTTCTATGCAGTAACTGGTCAATCGATTTAAGTTCTTCGGCCAGACTAATTTTACGCGGTCTGAAATATATATTTCTAGTTAGTTTCTAGTGCGGTATGTGGTGCGATAAGAAAGTTCAATTTCTTGAGTGTGGCTTCCAATTGGTTTTTGCGCATTTCGGAAGTATATTTATTGTTGATGTTTTCGAAAGTATATTTATGGTTTTAACGATTTGGATTCCTAATATTATAAGCTGTGCAAATTAACTTGCATTTTTCAATTACATTAGGAATAGAAAATTCTTCAGGTCGAGTATTTCAACCATAAGGATTACTTAAGCACTAATTAATTCATCATATAATATACTGAAAAAATACAGGGTGGCGCATGAATCGTGCTACAAACACAATCTCAATGTCAAAGGAGGCCGTTATTTGAAGATGTTGAAGGAGTTTTTTTACCCAGAACTATGCCGAAGACGTATCCGTTTCAATAGTATTTGGTTTCAGAAAGTTGGAGTAACTACATATACATACATAGCCAGACCGGTTATGGAGTAGCACTAACGAAAATTTCCAAACAAATTATTTCCCAGAAACTCCACTTTCCAAAAGATGATCTGGCCTGACTGCACCAACATTTTTTTTGTTGGGGTTATGTCAAGCAAGCAAAACAATAACTGAGGCGATTCCGACTTCAACCCTTTAGACCGCAATGAATAATTTTCTGATCAGGTGTCGCATATGCGTAAATGAACATGGAGGTTATCTGCGGTCTACCGTCTTTAAAACTAACTAGTTTTATAAAATAAAATTGAATTTTCTATACATTTAAAAAAAGTAATAAAAAACGTTGTTCAAAAAATAGTTATTTAAATTTCTTATTGTAACACAACTGGTGTGTCAAACTGTCGATGGTCAAGCTTTTGGGGAAAATGGTGCATATTTTGCTTAAGGACAGATAGAGAAAGAAATATACCTATATATAGGTACATGTGATGAATTTCACTTTTATTGATTTTCCTATTAAATGGATTTTACAACGTTGTAAATAAACTATTTTCCAATAGAGTCCCTCCGTTGCAACAGCTGTGCGTAGTTGAAATCATTTGGTCTTCACATTCATATCATACAATTCTGTCCAAAAAGAAATTGGTTGTTGTCGATCCGTTGACGGTGATAGCAATGCGTACAGATAATGGTGGCTTCATAGAGCCCACATTAAACAGTGATTTTCTAATAGTTTATTATCACTTGGTAGACTTCGTATGGGTTAGCACCATCCCGGACTAATCATACACTCGTACAAATATGCATGATCATCATTTATCATCGCCTCCACACAGGAGTACCCATTTTGATAATAAAGTTTTATCATTTCATCGTTTTATAAAGAGAATATGTGAATTAAACGTAGTATTTGCAAGACGACAGAAATAGTGCTCACTACTTAAAGTAAACTATGCTACAAAAACTGCAAACCCATAACGAATTTTGGGGAAGACACTGCTTCGTAAGTTAAGACAGAATGGCAGTTTCGCTTCGCACACCAAAGGGTTGATGGTGTATGTTTGGTCGGAAATAGATTTAAAGAAAATTGAAGTTTGTGATTAGAAATGTGAATATAATTCGAATATCACAAATTTGAGCTCATATTGCTAGACTGTGAAATCTACACGCAAAATATCTATAGAAAAAACAATGCATCAAATAATTTTCAAATATTGTAAAAGAAAATGTTTGATTTAAATAAACCACACAAAATCGAGAATAATTCGGTATCGTATATATTGTACCAAAATTTTATTTATGCATATGCTTGCAAATAATATGGGGGAATACTTGATGGCGTCAAGTATCATTGGATTGGACCGAGATTTTCTAAATATTTTAATTGATTTAAATTAATTATTAATATTTAGCAATATATGAAGTCATTTTGCAAGAATCTGCCAATTGAGTAGATCGGCAAAAAATCAATAAAAATGAAATTCACCCAGAAAAATTGAATTAGCCGTATTTCGTCCAAAAAATGAAATATTGCAAAACTATTCAAATTATACCTTTTTTAAATGTCTTTAGCAAAATATCTAATATTTTCACACACTCTACACAAATGTCCACTACTACTAAGTACTAACTTTAGATTCGTCAAATTACAGATCCTTGATGACAGTGTTTCGAAATGCGGTATTGAACCTTACACTGGTATTGCATTATAAATTGAAATAATAATTGTTGGTTCTAAATAATTACTATGTTAGAATTTCTTCAATGCGATTGTAAGGACGATTTTCTATAGGACGTTTTAAAACACCACTTCCAGATTTAAAACTTCCTCTTTATAATGTGTTAGAGAAACAAAAAATTACCAAATCAAGTATTTAAAACAAAACCATCAAATTCCCTTGCATTCCATTATGGATATGGGACGGCTTCTCACACACTAAATTCACTAAAAGGGACTTACTCTTTATACATTGCTTCTACACTATAGAGCCTGAACCTGGATTCCAATTTTTTAACATTTTTTAAAAAAGGTAAAAATTTAATGCAAGGAAATATGACTCAATCGTAAATAAATCGTTCCTCCGGAATCCACTTTGTAAAAGTGGGATTCACTTTACACCATTCAACATACATATAAAATCTGGGAAAGTTATTTATTGACCGGGTCGACGCTTACATGTTCAACACCGCGTTAGCGTGGACAATGAACATGTATAGAACAAAAAGGGTGTTTAAAAATTAAAAGCAGAAAGTGAAGTTTTCTAAAAAAATCATCACCGTCATTAATGAAGGCTTCCGAAAATTGAAATTGTTTAAGATCAATATATGCACAATAAAGAGAATTCAGCATGGTGAACTGTCTTACATATACAGGGTTATTCATTTAGTGGTTTCAAAACCACCGGTCTGGCGAGGCTTCAAGCTGTTAAATACCTGTCATCTGAAGTGCTATTTATTTATGAAAGGTTTGCCAGTTGCGAATATGGATCGTTTAACAACCGAAGAACGCCTAAAAATAACTAAAACTTACTACAAAAGTGATGATTCAAACGTGAGCTTTCAATCCAACAAAATATTCCTCAGCGATGAAGCTAATTTCTTACTCGGTGGTTACG
>JAHXMU010026336.1:1582212-1667782 GCA_019455685.1 Philornis downsi | reverse complement strand
TATTCCTCAGCGATGAAGCTAATTTCTTACTCGGTGGTTACGTCAACCATCAAAATTGTCACATATGGGGCTCTTAGAACCCTAAAGTGATTGTAAAAAAGCGGAAAAAGTGAGTGTTTGGCACGCATTATCGTCTGGAGGTGTTATTGGGTCGTATTTGTTCGAAACCTATCTCAAAAGGATCTACTGCTGCAACCAATTCAGAAGCTGCCATTTAAATGACATTGTATTTCGTACGTAATAATGGCAAGGTGTAAGCATTATAGTGAAATCAAAGTTTCATCGAAATCATTGCTTTATGTGTGTTTTAATTAACTTAACTTGAAACCGAGAAATTGATATCCCTGTACATTAAATTACAGAAGGGGCGTAGTAAGTCTTACCGTTAAACGCTCTGAATTAATGTACATTACTGCACATAGTATAAATGAATAAAAGATACGAATCCACTAGTATGTGGATGAAATTAGTCATTTTGTATGGAATACACCAGAACCCGCAAGATTTGTTTAACACTTTACCAAGCAATACAATTAAATATTATTAGCATTATGGTTTTCAGCGGAAAAATTAAAGTGGGCGTGGCAATGCAGTCCATTTCCATTCTCAGAATTAAGTTTAACAAATGTCTGCTTGAAATATATATAAAACAAAATATGTGAATTTCAGAATATCGGACAACATGAATAAGGGGTAGCAAAACGGGCATGGTTGTGCAATCGTTGTCGGGCATTACCTTTGCAAATCATATTTGATTCAATATACATAGTGTACGATAACTGTATTGGAAATAGGAACCTAAAAATGTACGGGTTGAATCTGTCCTTTTTATGGGAGATACCAGAAGGGACGTGGTCAGCCGATCGATTTTCTCAAATTTTACAAAGAAGTATAGATCGACACCATAAACAAAAAGTCTGCAATATATGAATTAGGAGTTACAGAGAATAAAATTGATTTTAGAACACCGGTTAATTTATAATTCCCTACCACGATCTACCAAAATTTGTATTTGTCATGTCAAATGATAATATACAAAAGGAAAATTATGAATATTCGAGACTGTCCTTCTATACTGCCATTTCATAAAGAAGTATCCCAAAAGGGATGCAGATTAATGTGGCACAACAAGTTATCTGTCGCAATTTAGCTTTCTTCACCAAATGTAGCTTCTTTTTTACCATTTTAACTGACAAAATTTGGAACAGTTCTATGTGTTTTTCTGGCTTTTCTCATAATTCTTTCAGGTCATACACCCCACCAAAGTCGCAAAAACCACTGATCGGGCTTCCATTGTGCGCGAAAATAGATCAAAGCCCTTTTTATTCTGTTGTGAAATAACTTGGAGAAATTATTTCAATGTAAAATTAAGAAAAGTTTGCAAACAAATTAGTTCATTGATAGGGTATCATTAAAATCTATTGTATCTATCAAGTAAAACAAAATGAAAATTTGTATATTCAGTAATGAAACATAAACATTATTAAGAAAATCAACTTCTTACAATATCCTGGCCTTTCTAGTCAATAATTTGATCTTAAGCTAGCATTTTAATTGGTTTCACCCCAGAATACAAGTTTAAGTCCATAATCGAAACATATATAATTTCGAAATATATTGGAAATATATTTTATGTTATATCAAGTATAGTCAACATCGTGGAATCTCAATCAATCTCACCAAGCACAGATAAGATGTGTGACGCACATCTGGTCACCTACCGTTCATGCAAAATTTTTAAGTCGAGTATGTTTTCCTCTCGATGCAGAATTACAAAGAAGGCCTTGCAAATTATAAATATATTGCAGTTCTTTTAAGTTAGGAGGCCCGTCTTTTATTATAGGACGAAGAAATTTTGTCAAACTGTCAAATTGTGCAGTGGACTATTTTTGGATAAATAACCACATATCTACCTATGCTGCTATGGAAGACATGTGGCATAATATTTAGATCGGTGTTTAGAAAATGCAACTGCCTTCCCTAAACATCCTAATACGATACGATACGATACGATTTTTCCAGATTTTACCGAACAATACAATCATAATAGTCTAAGTTATTGCGCTTTAAGATTAAGAGTTACCAGGACATAAATGAAGCTTCTATAAAACGGCCAATTTGTGTGTACATTTTCATGCAATTTATTAACGAACATATTTATTTTGACAAAGTTCAATCCCCCCTGTCGCAATTTAATTGCTGACACATTTCCGTTTGTTTCAAATTTAATCATATACCTTTTTCACAATATGTACTTAAAGTGCTGACGACATGTCTGCATTGAATGCACCTCAAATGGCTCCCGTTGCATTCAATGTGATGATTGCTGTTCGATAGTTATATTAAATATTAAGTAGCTATTAAGAAAACATTATTATGACATAAACAGTCCGAATAAGAAGACATAGTCTTCTCTTTTAGATATAAAAATTAACAAATATTTTTCTAAGTTGCACAAATCTAAGCTTGTGAAGTGTATTATGTGTGCCTAATGTGGGTGAATTTGGCGCAGTTTTTGTCGAGATTAAATTATTTAAGATGACACCAGCATATTCCAAGCTTGCGTAGGTATGGCAAAACGTTAGGCATTAGGTGAACCTTAAATTCGAGACGACATTTATTTTGAAGTCATCCAGATTCATTGCTAACTAGAGCTTGGAAAAAACCACAGTTTGATGTAATAAAAGATAAAATTGGCCCAGATAAAATTGGCGTTTTAAAAATGGTGCAAAATATCATGTTCTACAGAATGGTAAATGAGTTTGGTGTATTAATTCCTTAGCGCCTTTAGCCATCATTAATCTCAAATTATTTGTGCCGAATTTTTTTAGTATCGGCATCGATTTACCATGACAACTGTTGTCTTTTTTCGCCTTAATAAATCCAAATTATCCATTTTTCGGTACGGAGATGCCGCATTAAGTGAAACAACTTGTCAAGGTTGGTTCCATCGCTTTAAAAACGTTGATTTGATACTACCTTCCGTTCGCGTGAAGGAAGACGAAAAATCTCTGAAGACACTGAATTCACAGCATTGCATGATGGGGATCCATGTCGAACGCATTTCCAAGTAATTGCATGCATTGGGAATGATTTTGCAAGGAACTTGGGTTCCTTATGAGTTGAAGCCAAGAGACGTTGAGCATCGTTTTTTCGCCTGTGAGCAACTGATTCAGAGACAAAAAAGAAAAGGATTTTTTTATCGTATCGTAACGAGTAATGAAAAATGGATTCATTACAGCAATCCAAAGGAAAGAAAGTCATGGGGGCTGCCGGTCATGCTTCTACGTCATCGCCTCGGCCGAATATTTACGCTACGAAGGTTATGCTCTACATATGGTGGGACCAGGTAGATGTTATTTATTATGAGCTGTTGAAATCAAGCAAAACCATCACTGGGGATCAGTGCCAACTTCAATTGCGATTGAGCAGAGCTCTGCGCGAGAAACGCTTACAAAACACGAAGAGGCACGAAAAAGTGACTCTTCAGCATAACAACGCTCGACCTCACGTGGCCAAGTCCGTTAAAACCTACCTGGAAGCGCTGAAATGGGAAGTCTTACCCCATTCTTCAGACATTATGCCGTCCGATTATTACTTGTTTCGTTCGATGGCACATAATGGCTAGATTTTTGGATAGCCTTAAAATATGATGAACAGTTTTACTGTGACGGAGTTCGACCTTTGGCTTTGTTTGTTAACATGTTTTCATAATAAATTCGCATTTTTATAAAAAAAACAGCGCAAACATTAATCTATGATATCGATTAAACTTTTATTTCATTATAATGCTTGGATTTTGTCATTATGTACGAAACATCGTGGCATTTAAATGACCGCCACTAGACTGGCTGCAGCAGAGGATCCTTTTTAGGAAATTTTCCATCACGATTCCACACATTTCGTGCGGTATCTCGGCGATAACTTGGCGAATGTTGATTTTCAAATGCTCAAACGTTTGGGAATTATCCGCGGTGTTTGATGCAACTCAAAAAAAAAAAATCGAACGGGATCAAATCGCATGATATAGATGACTAATTGACATCGCCATATCGTCTTGTTGAAACCACATATTGTTCATTCCATAATCTTCAGTTGCAGACCAAAAAATGTAGACTATCATACGGCCATAGCGCTCTCGATTGAAAGTCGGATTACCGGCCACACTTTCACTAACAGAAGACGTATTTTCGGTAGGGCGTAGATTGCGATGATGCACAGGTCTGACCACATCTGTAACGTTTCCAGTCTATTTAAATTTCTTTATATTCTTGCCAATTCCATGCACAGTAGATCTATTATGACGACCATAAGTAACCTGTAATGCACGACAAGTGCCCATATTTGAATCACCATTTTTGTAACGCTTCCTTCGGAAGGTTTTGTAACGCTTCCATATTCGTAAATAGTGAAGGTTTGCTATTTTTTTATTAAATAACACTTCAGACAGATATAGACAGATATTTAATAGCTAACAACCTTGCCATACCGGCAGTTGTGAAGCCACTAGATGGATAACCCCGTACAAATATTGCAACTTAAATGAATTATTGATTATTTTGTTAATTTCAAAGTAGGATGTGATAGTTGTTCCAATGAGAAAAAATAATCTATTAATTAAATTATCAAGTCATTTCTGACAACGTTTTTAGATTAAGCATTGGTTTCTCTTGAACTATAAATGCCATTAGTTGTCTTGTGACCATTATCAATTGGTTAGAACAAAGAAATTCTGTCACAAAATTATAGGAATTGATCAAACCTCCTTAGAGCGATTGTCAAACTTCTTTTTGTTGCCAAATTAACATAAGTGTCCTCTATACTGACGCGAAGTATGAGACCGATAGTCATTTAGCTTGTTTATAGTGCCCCATTTTGTTAGCTTCCCTGAAGTGTGATTTGCGAATTTTACAGTGAATAAAAATATCGAACAAAGATTTTATCTCAAATTGTATTGCATTGTGTTGCGAATGGAGTTTCGTATGCGAAACCGTTTGCCGAATGTTACAAAGGACTCACGATTAATTTCTTTTATCAAAATCACTTGCATACGAGTAGTACAGTGCCTTCAAAAATGTCGTTATGATTGAAACCCGTCCTTCTTGTTTGAGAGGCATAACCGCAGGACTTTCTGAGAGCTGCTTTCGAGTCGGTCCAAAAGACTCGAATTTTCTTCAAAAACTCAATTACATAAACATAGTTGAAGGCATGCGAACACATTCATAAAACGAATTGCAACTGGTGGTATGACAGCTGTTGGTTGCCACACATTAGGCAAAAAACCATTCAACAAAGTTCAAAAGGTTATGTAATATTGAGTATTTTATTCAATTGGTTCCATGTTATGCACTCGTCAGACGGTAAATAAACAATATTATTGGTCGTTACAGAGAAAATTCGTTAAAAATTACAGTTTTGTGGAAAGCAACCTCATTTGTGCACCATGATAATGCATCATCTTACAAGCTATCATTGTGGGCGAATTTCTGGCCAACAAATCAACAATTATCATCGGACAACTGATATGGATCCGGCTGGCGTTTATCCCTTTCCACAACAAATTTATTCGAGACACTCGGTTTAAGTCGATGAAAGGCGTAACAGAGAATTCTTGGCAAGAATTGGAATCTTCTCCGGAAAATGCGTTTGAAAAATGTATTTTTAAACAGCAATTACATGCAGTAAAAAAGAAAATACGGAGTTTTGAGCCATAGAATCCGCATAATTATATTTGTAAAAGGCATAGAGTTAAAACTGTAACTGATAGAAATAAAATAAATTTTGAAGAAATAGCCGTCTTAAGCTCTTATTCCACCGGGATCATCATGTGATATGTATATATTGAATTATGTTTTAATTTTTCCAGAACTTTGTACATAGGTAAGAGACATAACAGAAAGGGTCCTTCCATGATGAACTGATAAAATTTCGCAATTTATGTTTAATATTCTAAATAACCGATTTTGTACCGACATTAAAAATTTGTTGAAAATCCCCTCCCTATGGAAGGTGTCAAGTAGGAGCTGAAGAAACATTCAATTTAACATGAATAAACACAAATGAAAATTCATGAATCATAGTTACACTTACATCCCAAGCAAACAACCGAAATCTGAATTCCACATTTTTATATTGTACCAGATATATGAATGTGTATTTACAAAATCACTTGATTACTTAATTGTCTCGTTATCTATATCCAAAGCCATAAAACCATATAAAAAATGCAAAATTTATTAGTCCAATATTTAATGGCTTTTAATTGCATTTTTTCCTACTGACAGACATATCGCATATGATCAACGTGTGTATGTATGGTGATGACATATAATTAAATTATTCCGATATTGCCTTTAAGTGGATTTTAGTGAAACGCTGGAAAACCTTTTCAATTTGACGTTAATAAAATACTAATAGCTTTTTATTTAATTGAAACCGAAATTTTTCCGCGACATTAAAATAAAAAAAAAGCATTGGGATTGGCATAATCGAGACCACAATGTGGTGCATAAATATATCCGCATACAATGTATGTTCTTGGTTAGCAACCAGCCACTACGTGAATAATGCTAGCATGTTGAGACATAACAAAAATCCACCGGAATACCTGAAACAAAGGCATTAGTTATTGAATTGCCAACATCACGGAATTGAGAATGGAGATATTTTTGCGTAAAATAAGAAAATACAAAACTTGTAGTATGTGTCGCTTTTTTACAAATTGGCAGGTAAACGGTTTACACTTTTGCGAGTAAGAGTAATCAAAACAAATTCGGTTCACAATCCCTGGAAAATATAGGAGAAATGTGTAATCCGAACTTCCAAAAGATTTTGGGGAATATCAACGCCACATCATTTAAGACGATGCAGGTCGCAATTATGAACTGATTTCAAATAACTTTGCCATTTATTACTTTATTCAACCAAGGACGTATTCTTGTGAAAACGGATGATATCAGATACTATTTGAAATAGCGGCACGGACGGACTATTAACGTATGATTTTATCAAATATAGAACAAACAGCAAAAGGTCATATCGCATAAGTTCAATTATTTTAAATTTTTATAAGCAGCAAATTCCCATCAAAATTTGATCAAATTTAGAACAACTAAACGACCAAAACTGTATTGGGTAAACCCCATACAAAAGCACCATCCAAGAAGTTGCGAGATAGACGCTGCAACAAAATTGAGTAAGAGATTTCTTCACATGTGTTCACATCACTAACTTAAAAGTTGCAAATCATCCAAAATTGTTTTATGCTTCTATAGCCAATCGTTGTTACCAGCAAGTATGTCGTCAACGCATCACTTAAAATGGTGTTGTATTTGAGACTCGTACTCATTTTAAAACTGAAGTTTAAAAAGAATATTATCTTCGAGTATTTCGCTGCTAAACTAAAGAGTGCAGAATTGTGAAATTTTTGGACATCTATTTCTTTTCATTCTTCGTTATAAATTCAAGGATGACTATAAGGCTAACAATTGATATTTACAAACTATTAGAGTACCCAGCTAGACATCCCATCCCCCTTGCAGGAATTCAATATAGAGACAATCAGGAGATCGATAGCAGGAGCTGACAAAGCGTGCCAACTTTTTCCGAGAATCTAGAGGAACCTGAATACCAGGAAATAATCATCGGAAACGGTGAGAGAATATTTTAGAGGCAATGATTTCAAACAATTCCACATAAAAACCTTGAAGTTTATAGTACTGGGAATCGAAATTTTAATTTTAAATGGAATTTTGCATCCAGCTACTTGTGGAACAGACCTCGCAAAATGTTCCATCGCGTTTTTATATCCAGAAGTGGGCGATGGTAGTTTTCCAGAATTTTGATGGGCGATAATGATAAGATTTCCTTGTTACTTGCTTGTGAAAATCAAGAGAAATAATTGGAGCTCGCGCTGGAAAACGTTGCCAGTTATTATGGAGTTTTTTGTGCGTTAAATTGTCTTTCATCATCTAACATTAGAATAGATAACGGAGGTCCCCATTTCCACAAGATTCCATTGAGGAATTCGATAGACAACGAATGTTGGCAAACTTGATGTAGTACTTTCAGTTACATACCCTTTTGTGGTCAGAATAAAAATGGATTCAATGATAAAACCAAGTATTATAATACATATCTTGTTTGACATGGGCGCCATTGTGCTATTCACATCAACAACTTTGACAACTGCAACTAAACAACTGCAGTTTTCACCGTACAAACCTCACTTGAGGATTGAGGTATATACTCGTAAGTATTTTAACAAAAATTGTTCAAGCCAGTGTTACAGACGTTTAAAATCGCAATTCCTAGTAAGCAAGACTGATGATTTACACAGGAATGTCAATGGGCTCGTTAAAGTTTGAAGTGACGAGCATTTGTCCGCACCATTGATTTCTCTTCAGTAAGCTCGCCGTGTGGTTCATGGGAGATCATCATTATCATCATTCAGTTCTACAACCCGAGGTGAGTTTTTGGCTTTCTCCACAACTCTCTTCGGTTCATTTCTATGCAATAAGGAAGCGCGATAGTGAGGAAAATTGCAGTACTTGGACTGGAGCACGAAGTTGCTCTGTAGCTTCTTTCACATCCAAACAAAATAGTGATTTGGTGCCATTTATTGGCTGGTGGATCGATCATCGATCTATGTCTTCAAACATTAGGCTATGTAAGACGTTACGTTGACTGGCTCTTTGCTGCCTGAAAGTGAAGTCCGATGACATTTGATCTCAACAAAATTACACTTCTGTGTTATTACACTGCCCGTGAAATCGTGGCAGTATTGTGATTTCATGTCCCAGGCCGGTGATATCTCGGTCATATGATATTCACATATAACTTTTTTCCATCGTGGTTATGTAAAATCTAAAGTTTACATGTCGTCAATTGGCAATAACAACTTGCCAAAGTTTAAAGGAAATAATCTATATAAAATAAATACAAGATATTATTTTGTATGAAAAAAATCCAGATTCACAACGAATTTGAAATTATAAGAGTGGTACATGTGAGTCATTGAGTTCACTCAATGTACATATTTTAGTGTTGACGCAAATGCGCGAGTTTCGCCAAGTAGCGGGTGGGGTGGTGATAGCTTTTTGTCAAAAGGTACTCTAAAATAAAACAGAGAAACAGAGAAACAGAAAGAAACAAACGTATGAATTTCTTAATTAGAAATCATAGGAAGACCTCGGATTTTTGATAAATCGATTAATTTGTATGCTTTTACCCCAACAATGCATTTTATTGTCACTGACAATAGTAGACACCTGCAATGAGCCAAATTGCACCAAACTTTGTGCAATTGAATTAAAATTTTATTTAACGTAATTTTTACCTTTTTTATTAATTTAAATATTAATTTAATTCGGCACTTTCCACAATAAACGTCGTTACAAAAAAACTAGGTATTGTTAATTGTAAGTACTGCATAGTTAAGCAAAAAGTGTTTCTGAGACGTAGTTACAATTTTGGTTATAATCAACTACACGTTGTTCTCAGTCTAGGTCCATGTAGCCTGCTAACTACAAATTAAGGGGGAAATGTTGAGTTTTAGGGGCCCAAAAGTTAAACGTTATAAACATATTATGTAAAATGGACAATAATATATATTACTATAGCCTACGAATGAGGAGTTATAAGGAAGAAGTTGACTTTCGGAGATAAGTCAATTTGTATGAGAAGTAGCTAAAGGGTTTGGTCGATGTGGACCATTTACGATTTGGCAGAATGTCTGTTGGTGGCAAGTTTTAGAAAGTTCCATTCCATTCGTATTTACGGCTGTCTGTCAATCAGGTACTCAGCCAGACTGACGGATGTAACTCAGTTGACTTAAAAAGTTATGAAACAAATATAATTCAAATACACTTGGTACCTTAACGGCTTTATTCGGTATAAAATGAACATACTCGTATTGAAAACCCCGTATACGGGACTTAATTCAGAGCAAAAAAATGCTCCGGATTAACTCAAAATAAAAGAAGAATAAGTATAACTTACTGAATGAAGTTTTCGCTTAGAGATTGTCACTAATTCACTGATTCTTGCTAAACCTAATGATTTGCAAACATGGCACATTAAGTGTCTTGAGAATGCATTCTATTTCCAGCTGATATCCGTAATATTCAGTTTTTTTTAATAGAAATGGAAGTTGTCTACCAAAATTAAAATTCGACTTGAATTTTGAATTTCAGCTCGAAAAAGCACAGAATCTAGTAAGAAATAAGGCAAACTTGGAAAATATGAATATTTTGGAAAGACAAACAAAATTCCTTATAATTTCAAAATGGCAACAGTTGCGTGTACTGATCATCGGACTACGATTGATCACTCACTATCACTAAATTTAAAAAATATTCGACTTATGTATTATATTATATACACATATTTTGTAAATTGCATGAGATTGCTATTTCATTCATCCAAATTCTAATCCCGAATTAACATTTAATATGTTACTACCATAGGCAAGACTTGCGCAAATTTAATGAGGCATTCTAATATGTCAACCCGAACTACATTCTGACTTAAGGTATTTTGTGTGCGATGGGGACAATTGACGAAATTTCGTAGGTAATATGACTTACCAATTTTGTGTTAGCCACGTAAGTGGAATTCAGTTCAAAACAACAATTTTTAAAACGAATTTTTATCCACAATAATAACCGACTTTTCAACTCCGATAGCTTGATATATTTTTCATACAAATTCCAGCATTAGTAAAAAACTTTGATTTTAGCTTGAAATTAAATGTTGAGAACAGCATACGATGACAGTTTCTGAGTAAAAAAAAATGTTTACAAGTGGTACAAGCTTTTCACAGAAGGTCGAGAGGATGTGAATGATGACGCTCGCTCTGGACGGCCCAGCACATCAACAACCGATGAAAATGTTGGGAAAGTGAAGAAAATTGTTATGGAGAATCGTCGAATCACAATTATAGAAGTTGCTGAGCATGGCATTAAGCGTGTGGCAGAGGAGTTCGTTCCAAATTAATCAAATTGGACCAAAAACAACGTCGCATGAGCATCGTTCAGGAACTGTAGCTTAAAACGGTCATAACTGGTGACGAGTCATGGGTATATGGCTACGACATCGAAACCAAAGCTCAATCGTCCCAATGGAAGAGTCCAGGAGAGCCAAGACCAAAACAATCATGCGAAGTTCGATCAAATGTCAAGGTTTTGCTTATCGTTTTCTTCGATTACCATGGCTTAGTGCATCAGGAGTTCTTACCACAAGGCAGTACGGTAAATAAGAAGTATTACCCTGAAGTTATGCGCCGTTTGCGTGATGCAATATGAAGAAAAACGACCGGAATTTTGCAAAAAATAATTCCATGGCTTTTGCATCATGATAATGCACCTGTTTTCCTCATCTCATCTCATCTCATCTCATCTTTGCTTGTGAGAGATTATTTGGCAAAAACAAAACCGTTGTCATGCCTCAGCTACCGTATTCACCAGATTTTTTCCCTCGCGAATTTTTCCTGTTCCCAAGATTGAAGCGGCGCATTAAGGGACGGCGTCTTGCGACGATTAAGGAGATAAAAACCGAGTCGCTGAGAGAGCTGAAGGACATACCAGAAAGTGCATATCAGAACTGCTTCGAGGCATGGAAAAAACGCTGGCACAAATGTATTATATCTGAGGTGGACTACTTTGAAGTAGATAAAATAGAAATTGATGAATAAATAAATATTTTTTGAGAAAAATGAAAACTCACCCTTTTTTGAACTCACTTTATATTTTTAATTCTTTGGCCGAAGGTATAAAAAAAATCTAAATTAAAGCACAATAAAAAAGCAAAATTTTATCTTTCTGAAGTCTTCCATTTGGGAAATGTAGGGAGACCACCGATTTTTGCTAAAATTTGCCAACTTGTACAAGTATATCTGTTAGTATGTGCTCAGTTATATAGTTTGTATGGGAGGTACAAGAATGGGCTTAGCAATGTCGCCTGTTGTTCCTCTCAGAATTTAGATTACCAAACGCATGATATTTGCCAAATTTTGCAGAATTCGGTACAACTGATTAAATGGTATGAAAGTATCGACATATGAGTTATATTGGCTAATTGTATGGAAAGTGCTAGAAAATGCGCAGCTAATTGATTGATTTTCCTAAAATTTTGTAAAGAATTATAAACCAGTGAAATAGATAAAAACCTACACTACTTCAGCTTACCAATTAGAAGACGCAGAGGAATGTTTTGGAAAACCGGCTCATTCTTATGGGAGGTACTAGAAGATGTTGTTCATTTCCATTGTGAGAACTTGCTTTGTTAATGCAATCATATAAGAGATATGTGTCTAAAAATACATGCTTTAATTGGACCGTTTGTATTTGTGCCGAAAGAGGGTTGGTTAGACGGCTTAAATTTTCCCTAACATAAACAAATTGGTGTGTCGATATAGCTCATTTGCAACCTCCAGCTCTGATCTGCAAAGTATTAGGCTGTGTCGAATTTGGAAAATTTTGGTAACGATTTTCGACCGTTATATACCAGGACGGTTAGATGTATGCACCAAACTTTTCCAGGAATAAAATTTTTTCATATAATTGTTTGTGATTAAAAGTGGGCTAGATGCCCAAGCTAAATGAAGTATATCCCACACAAAATCACAGTTTTAACGAAAGCAATTTTAGACTTCTATTTAAAATTTTGAACTGTAATAAATACCATGTGGTAAGACGTAATATTTTGTACTTGATAATACGAGTATAATTTGTGGCATTTTGCAATTTAATCCATGGTCTTAAAGCATAAAATATGTATATATTTATTTATAATATTCTTATATACATGTGATTTATTTATATATCCAAATAACACGGAGGCCACATTTGTCGTTCCATTCGTTATAACTAGAAATACTAGCCTGAGACATAAACAAATATATATATATTATTAATCGTCGTAAACGATCTAAGCGTATAACATGCGAAAATAAAATTTTAATTATTCAGAATGTTCCCAACAACTTTACATTGTACTCACTAACTATAAGCAATTTAATATACATAATATATAATAGTCATGTTGCGTAGCTACCTCCCAGCCCTCCCAGCTCATACAAATTTACAAAGAAAGGCGGAAATTATGGATATTGAAAAATACTAAGATACTCGTACATCCATTTTCATAGGGCTGAGCCGGTATATAATCCTTGATTACGTGACTACTTACATGACTACTTGTCTGTTAATGTATGCTGGGCGACATCAATGTTTTATCTGATTTTCTCAGAAAGGATAAAAGGACGTTTTTGTTTATTTACCTGACAATAAGCTGACATGTCACCGACGGTGACATAGCCGGCAAGAGACAAGAAATTATTCCTATATGAATAAAATTGTTCATAAAAGAACTGGATCCAAATTTATCCTTTGTCCGAAGTTTTCTAATCTTTTTACCCTTTATTCGTCGTAAGGGGCAACCCTAGTTGTGTAATGCCAGAAGGCGATTTTCACAAGAAAAATAAGAAAATTGGCAGTACTTTAATACAGAGTGTCGGGAAGGTATACTACTTTATTTTGCCGCCATTTTTGTGAACATTAATCTTGACAGTTCATATTTGGCAGTCGTGAAGTAGAGACGTGGCCAATTTATTATGGAAAAATATTCGATAAACCAACGTCTTTTATCGTTAAAACATTTTATCAAAATCAATCAATCCTCGATTACTGTGATGATGAGAAAGTTACATGAAATTTTTGGAAGAAACAACATGCCAACACGACACACTATTTATCGTGTAGTGAATGATTTCGAAGAAAGAGGGCCTATAGCTGATAGGGCCAAGCATGGACCACAACGTACTGCAAGAGCGGCTGAAAACATTACTGCTGCTCAAGAAAGTGTTCAAAACAATCCATCAGCCTCAATTCGACGCCGTGATCTGGGTTTTCAAGAACAACTTTGGCCACAATTTTGCACAAGGATTTGCATTTGTTTCCATTTAAGATTCAGTTGACACAAGAGCTTCTTCTACAAGACCATTTACCCCGCCGTACATATGCCAATAGGATGTTACAGCTCGCCCATGACAACACCGATTTTCATGAAAAAATCATAATGAGTGACACTTTCTTTTAAATGTCTATGTGAATAAACAGAATAGTCGGTTCTGGGCAATGGAAAATCCTCAACTTATTCATCAGTCACCTTTTCATCCAGTAAAAGTGACAGTCTTTGAATCTGAAAACGGCGTAACGGTAACTGTTAATGGGCAGCGACATCGTGGTATGATTGAAAACTTTTTAGCGCCACAACTGCATACTTTGGGCTTGATTAACATGTGGTATCAACAAGACGGTGCCACATCGCATGCAGCCATGATTACAATGGAATTACTGCGAGACCTCTTTTCACAACAAATTATTTCAAGAAATGTTGATGTTGGTTGACCTCCACGGTCGCCTGATTTGACTTTTCTGGTAATATCTGAAAAGAAAGGTTGATGCAAACAAACCAGAAACGTTTGAGTAATTCAAACAAAATATTCGTGATGAAATTAATGAAATCCCGGGTGAAATGTGTGAGAATGTAATGAAAAATGTGCTCAAAAGTTTTCGCATTTGTGAGACTAATAGAGGCGGACATTTATCTGATATTGTATTCCATGCATAATTTCCGACATTAAATAAAACATTTATCAATATAAAATCCATCCTCTTTCATTTAATCAAAAATTATGAACAAAGTAGTGACCCTTCTCGACGGACACCCTGTATATAAGAAGATAGTCCATTGTGCTAATCCATTTGCTTTTATCAGAACTTTAGTAATACCAACTACAACGAACTATTCTAATATGTGCCGCCGTTTGCCAATAGATGGCGCAGCTGTAAGTGCTAGTCGATTCTACCATAACCTAAACGTCACGAGTCAAGCTTAAGCATATGGTAAACATAACCCTTTGACACAATAGTTATTTTCTTTTGACGTCGTATTCTTTTGGTTGTGTGAATATGTATGATTTTGTGGCAAAAGAAACGTCATATGCGGGAAGTATTGATTTTCTTCTTTTATTCGAAGAAAACGGAGGCTGAAGCGAGAGTTTCAAAACGTTTACGGAGATGCTGCTTT
Organism: Philornis downsi; assembly: GCA_019455685.1. Classification (NCBI taxonomy): domain Eukaryota; kingdom Metazoa; phylum Arthropoda; class Insecta; order Diptera; family Muscidae; genus Philornis; species Philornis downsi. The sequence continues at coordinate 1,652,692 of JAHXMU010026336.1, read as the reverse complement.
AAGTGAAACAATGTGTCAAGATTACTCTCGTTGCTTTAAAGACGGCGACTTTAATGTTGCTTGATGGGGATTCGTGTCGAATGCAAATATAACTTGCTTCATTATTAGGAGTTACCTGCCAAGCCATTTGTAAGCAATTGCATGCGTTAGGAATGATTCAAAACAAGGAAATTGCGTTCCTTATGAGTTGAAGCCAAGGGACGTTTTCGCCTGTGAGCAACTGACTCAGCGACAAAAATGGAAGGGAAGGTGGCGTATTGTACAGGGTGATGAAAAATGGATTCAGTACAGCAATTCAAAAAAATAAAGTCATGGGGGCTGCCCGGTCATGATTCTACGTCATTTCCTTGGCCGAATATACACGCTACGAAAGTTATGCTCTACATTTGGTGGGATCAGGTCGGTATTATTTATTATGATCTGTTAAAATCAAGGAATGACCTGTGGATAGCCTCAAAAGATGAACAGTTTTACCGTGACGAAATTCGAGCTTTGATAGAAAAAATAGAAGATGGGAAAAGGTAGTAGGCAATACTTTCAATGAATTATTTGTGAATATGTTTTCATAATAAAGTTGAATTTTTATAAATAACAAAAAAAAAACAGCGAGAACTTAGTTGCGCACCTATATATTGTAGGTTCAAATTTTAATTTTTGGTGACTTCGCGGATTCGGCAGGAGTGAATCTTTTGCTTCTAATTTACAATTTATGTGCCCGATTCAGTTACAATTTTGTCAATGGTTATATCTAACACGCGTAGATCGAGTATTTCAAACCGCTCCTTCGACTAAGTACCAATACCAATCCTCGTCGATTTTACCTACATATTCTCAGCTTAAGGCCATTATCACAATTTTTCCACACAAATTGGCCGGTTTTACGAAATTAATTGGTAGATTGAAGTATCTTAAATTTTTCTCAATTGTGTTGGATTATAATAGTTCTTAAAATTTTATTGTGCCTCTTTTAGCACCGCTCACGCTTTTGCCCTAAAGCAGGAGGATTGTTGGTGAAGGCATATGCAACTCGGCTCAATTAATTTTTATTTACATACATCGCTATTTTTATACCCACCGCCGCAGGACGCTGGCGTACTCACTTTACATACAGTTCACAAATATTCATATCTGTACAACCGTTCGCGTGTCCGTTGAAAATCCAATTGAGATCGCACCACTTGAACAAGGAGGGTGAAATTTCACATAGAAATATTCCGTAGTCTGGAGCAGATTAAGTTCGAAATTGGTAAAAAATTCAGACATTTTTTGGGACTGTTCCAACCATTTGACCATCTATTATCTAACTAAAAACAATACTTGTGTAATATTTTATGGGACAGCACTAATTCTGGGTATGTTACTGAAAAATGAAAAAAATTGTTCTATAGGCTATGATAATCCAGCTTTTCTGATAGGTCCACTTATTTGGCAATGAATTAATGAAAAAATTGTCGTTGTCGTGTTTTTAAATCGTTGTGTAATTTGCTCAATACACAAAGACTGCACATGACAGTAGTTAATAGATATACTCATGCAGTTTGTAAGGGATTGTTCAAATTGTGGGTGTGGTAATCGAATTCCACTTATCTGAGGTGGTTTCTTCGTCGTTGTGCCCAGTAGCCCAGTAAAAAATTTTGCTCATAAGAGGACTAAATTCTACCTTTGAAAAATTATTTTTATTTTGAATATTTCTAATATGTATGCTTCCACCGTATGGGAATAGTATATATTATATTTTAAAATACGAAGTACCTTTTGATCAAATGTGTTTCAAATCTTTATTAATCTTGTCGAAACTTAGCACAGCCTAATATTTTTCCAAATCGTGGGCTATAACGAAACTCTCCTCTTGATAGCTCCCACACAAATTGGCCGAATTTCAGAAATTCCTTTTTTCTTCATCATCTCCATATTAGAAGTCTGGAATAACTTAAATTTTTGTTCATTGCAATTGCATACATATCTTGGTGGAATGTGAAAAAATCGACAATAAATTAACAGTGCCTTCTGGCACTTCCCACATAAATTGCCTGTTTAGCCCGCATATCTTCTTATTTTTGCATTAAAATTGGTCGAATTTGGTGCACAAAAGATGGTCTCACAATGAAAGTGAATAGCAGCGTACCACCCCTTCTGGTACCACTCACACTTTATTGGAAATATATCGCACCCTAAATACAAAAGGGGCACAACTCAAAATTCTCTATTATTCAGTAGAGGCAAAAAACCGTGATCGTGCAGAAGCAACACACTTGACATAAAAATAGACATAACGGCATTTTTCCAGTTAAAGAAGATAGTGATGAGACGGAAATTTTTATAGTACTTAGAGATGTGTAATGTGAATCAGTTTATGGGAAAAAGGAGATTTTGACAATTTTTGAGTTGTGCCCCTTTTGTATTTAGGGTGCAATATGTTCGAGTAATATTGTATCATGGTAAGGGAACGTTGACGACACAAGTACTTATTTGACGTATCGTCCACATCATAGTGGACAGTACTCTATTGCGTCTATCCACTAGCTTTTACTATTTTCGCTTTTTTTAAAGATTTTCACTTTTCCAACTGAGAGCCCGAAGCGCTCTGCTCTTGTTCTTCTTTTTGGTTAATGTCAAAATTATATGACCACTTAAGCGTAGTATAAACGACAAATATGGGTGATTAAACAGCAATCAGTTATTGCTCGTAATGAACTCATTATCTTTTTGTCCTCAGTGCAGTTTTATTAAATTATATTCAAGTATTACTCTCAAAAGGATGTTGTGCAATAAAGGCTCCCAAGTTTAAGGTATGTTTGACGTTTTATCGAAGACAGCGTTTCACTAGAAAATAAGGATAAGAGACTAAAACTCCGCAGCACTCGCCAAACACTCTTACTGGATTTCTACATTACGTACACAGTGCAAGTAGATGGATGATTTTCGTATGATTTCCCGTCGTGAATGGATTAAATTTGATATCTTTTTCCTTCTGTTTGAGTTAAATCTACTGTTTTATTATTATTATCGACATTTTATGACCGTTAATACTGAACAAACGTTAATACTGCATCAGTACCCGTTCCATGACTACATGTGCATCGCTGAACAGTTCAAGTTGATATGAATTTACATTTTTTTGTATGGATTTGCATGGAGCATAAAAAGTTTTGCATATTTAAGAGCTTTCCTATGTGAGAGGCAAATTGGAAATATGCAGAAATCCTTTTGAAGAACAAAAAGGAAAATCAGTTAGACTGGTATGAGAATCGCTAATATGAAATATCGAATGGAATAAGCAAAAAATTTTGTTTTCGAATTTGAACGAAAGTTTCACATTTTGTGTAGAATAATTGCAAACTGTAAAAAATATAGAAGAGTGTGAGATGCTTGCCCGTATAAATACCACTATGTATGGTCAGTTTGAATTTTGTTGGACCATTTTGGACTTTTTATCGCATATGCTCGCATATGTGGCACAGTGGATTCACTGTATTGAAGGTCTCATAACATACGTATTCATAAAGAATACTTTAACTATTGGATAACAAATAAACTTTTAATATGATTCTATACTTTCTAACACTGTTTATGTGTAATTTAAATGGATTGTGATGTGCAAACAGAGTAAACAAGAACCAATACACCGACTAATAAAACACATTACAGTTTGTATGTAACCTAACAGCAAATTTCAAACAATGGGGGAATGAAATATTTAATAACTGTAACAACTGATAATAATTTTGCAAAATATGTAAAAAGCATATTATAATTTTCAATAAACGGTCTACAAAATTCCTCAGTAACCAGATATAATAACCGAACGATAAAAAGCTGCTTCATTTTTTCGATTTTCGATCCTCATCGCTATGCAAATAAACAAACGTGTTGACGATTTTTTTTTTTTTAATTTCGATAACAATTAAAACAAACGAAAAAATTGCATAGTTTAGAATTTCGGTAGAAGTAAAGCAGAAAAAACTGGAAGCAATATTCAAAGATTTTTGGTCAAATTGGGCTCAAATGGCTTCATAGAAGGCCAAATCGTTCAATGAAAATGGCAATCTTATAAAACGTTTGAAAGACATATTTTGGATTCATAAATACAATTTTTGGATATAAATTTATTAGACCTGTAATAAACCTATTTAAAATTATTGTGAATAAGCCCCTTAGATTAGTACCTTTCATTTAATCGTACCAAATTCAGTTCAATTTAGTAAGCTTAGCCTTAGTGTGGCCCACAAACAAATTGAACTATTCAGCAAAAAACAGTGGTTTACTCTACAATTCGGAGGAGAACTTGAATACGTTATAACTCTGGATCTTTTATGGTATTCAAATTCAGAGTATTTTTTGTAAGAACCAACAATTTACGTCGCCCCTTCTGATGCCTCTCACACTATTACAGCCACGCAAAATGACTTTAAAGGTCTGTTCATCTGCCTGAAATTTGTGTGCGGATTATAAACAAACAATACGTCATCAATTTACTTGCAAACAAAGGATATATGATTATACATACCATGTGAATGTCGCTTTGTGTATTCTATTACTACAGCAATTTCTAGTGCCAATTTCTTCAGGCAGCAATTCAGAAATAAAGTACAAATCATGAAATAAACCAAATCAAAGTACTGTATTCAATAAGTTTTTGTGGACCGACTTCTTCTGCAACAGTACTAAAGCCAATAAGTTATACCGATTTAGTCCGTATATTTATATCAAAATGGTGTACAACGTTATTGTTTGTGTCAGAACCAGAATCAAAGTTATTATTATTTTGAATCGGTTGCTAGAGTTGACGTTTTTCAAAAACTGTAATAAATAGTTGCTCAAAACATTTGCCAATTTATCTTCAAAATAGCAGAAATGTCTGACTGTGTTCCATTGTACGAGTACAAATATTGCTGAATTTAGAATATTAAATTTTTAATTTGGATTTAATTGCACGTACATTAATTTTTTCCATTCTCTTTAATATTTACATAACTACCCAAATTTGAACTTTGTCTGTTCCCTATTTCATTTGAAGAGTATCTTTTAATTTGAAACTTTCAGATACTCACCACTCACACCTCCGACAAGAAATTGGTTTCCTGTTAAAGGTGTTAGTATCGCCGCCGGCTCCTCGCACTGCAATCAATTCATCTGTGAGGTGGAATTGGAAAAGCTGAACGTGCATTCATCTGGGTCGTACCGTTGTGAAGTTTCCGGTGATGCACCAGAATTCAAATTAATCGATAAAACGGCAAATATGACAGTTGGCGGTAAGTTTGTTATTTAAACAATAACTACACACATACATAGTAAGTTGAATGTGTTCCTACTACATATATAAGCAAACGATTGTGGCGTTGATACGTTCATGTGGTTTGTAGCCTGTTTCCGATTACAGCTCGTATAGATTCGATAAGACCTGTTTCACATACATTCACAAAATATCCGAGTACTGAACAATGACAAATTGGAATGTTTTTTATGCCCTGAGGAATGCTTCCGTGCACATCGAAAGTGGAATATTGCCATTGAATTGTCTAAAACGATTTATTCCCATAGTGTATGTAAAAGTGCGCACCGTAGCATTCTGTTTAATTAGGTTTAAAGGATGTGATAACACGTTTAAAGCATAAGCATAGTAACAAAATCAATCAAATGTGGCTATTCTTCAATTTCATTTGACTTATGCTTGAACTTAAACGTATTTTACTCTTATTGTGTCGGATTTTTCATGACTTCAGAATAGGTAAAATTCGCGGAACTTGTTTGCTTTCAGTGATCAACTTCAATTTGCTTACTTATCGAGTATTTCACTAATTAATTAAATACAGTAAATCGTCCAACACTTGTGACGGCAGTAAAGCAAAGTTATTATAGAAAATCTGGCAGAGTAAATGTGTGACAGCGAAACAGTGGCATTAAAAAACTGAACTAACTGACCCTGCGACTGCCAAGAAGAAGAAATCAATCAACAATTGCATCATTACCAGCCAGAATTCTAATTGTTTTAATGCCTTGCTTATTTAAAAGCAAATTCAGGAATCGCATGTAATGTGAAAATGTTAATACTTTGACGATATATGTGTAGGTATATGAAGGGGTTTGACGACTCCGAGAAATTAAAAACAAGTCTTTTTACCCACTGCCATAGAATGGGGGAGGACGGTTCATGTCCAATTTGGCATTCCGTCTTTAACAAGATTCCATAAAGTTTATGTATACTGGAACAATTCGGATTTTAGATAGTCATCTGTATTAAAGGATCTTTCATTCCAAGCTTAGATATTTTTTCCGAACTTTGCAAAAATGTGTGAGGCCTAACATTGTCCATTGTGATGGAAAATTTCCAATTTACAATTTTACGCTCCGGTAATGATCTCTAAGCGTGACTGATTTTGACAGATACGTTCTGTTAAGGCATCCAAACCATAAACACAGCAAATATCTCGTTGCGTTCTTGGCCTTTTTGCATTTTCTGAAATAGAAGAGCAAAATACGATGAAAATAATCATTTTGTGGCTCCGTATTCACAACGCAATAAGTACTTCAAAAATTGAAGTTTGAAATGTCAAATGTGTAACGATACAACATACAATTGAATTAGCATTAGTGAAGTATTCCAAAAATAGCCAAATCACCATCTTTATTTAAAAAGCTCACCTAAAGCTTCTCCAAAACAACAAAAGCATTATCTGTGTGAGAAAACCGAAGTTACTTTCTTGTCAACCGAATGCTTAGTTAGATATTTTCTCTTTTTTTCAATGGAAAGTAATAGATTTTTTAAGTAACATTAATTTATATGTGTACACCGATAGCTTGGTGTTGCATAATTTGCCTATAATTTACTATGACTCTCTGTTCAAATATTAAATAATAGATATTCCAATTCCAAAGATTGCATAAACATGTGGGACAGTGATTGCATATCGTTTCGCGATATAACTTACGTCATACGATAATTATATCCTGTATTAAATAAGAGGTGATTACTTCTAACGTAACTGAGAAATAAACTACAAAAAGAGTTCTTATGTTTGTATAGAATTTAGGAACAAAATAATAATTGCGTTGATATAAAAATATGCTTCAGTTACTGTTTGCAAGTTTGATTTGATGGTTTCAATTATTCTATTGACATTTTCGATTGCTTTCCAGAATGTGGTGCATCTGTGACATCGAATTCGACTAAATTAAAATTGCGTACAGTTAGCCGTTGTAGTATCAGGGTCATAAATGCTCTTCCTATTTTCAGCTGCCTAGCTTCCGTGTTCAATTTTATCGAAGAAAAACTGTAAAATATGGCGTATTTTCATGCAAAAATAACCGACTTGACCTATATAATCTTAGGTTCATAGTTTGTCCCCAATTGCACCAAATTCAGTCAAATTCCGTACAGATTATTGTATTGGGAAAGCATGGTAATAGTCATTGCTACTCCCATGTAAACTGATTGATTTTTCGAACTCAGTTTTTGGCCTGTAATTTCTAATTTCTAGACTACGGCAATGTAAACTTTTGTTCATTACATGGATTTACAACATATTCTTAAACTGGAGACAAGTCGTCTGATTAACCATAACCGATTTCAGATATATTTTCCTCGTTCCAGATATCTCCCCTGTTCCAGATATCTACATATGTCAAATTTCATATCATAAATATCATTAACATTGGAGTTAAGCTTAATTTTATGCGACACAAAATGTGATTTTGGGGATTTTTAGAATAAGCGATTTTGTTGGGCAAAGAAATTGCATTAAATTTTCTTTACGAAATGTCATTTGGAATTTAGTGGAAATATTTAGAATATTGCAATAGCTTTCCTCCAAATGAAATGTTTGCAAAAGGCGCAAACACTGAAAGCTCCGGACAAAGACAATTTCAAACGATAAGAGTCATCTCGAACAAATCCAAGATTTGTTGCTTGAGATCTTGCTGCTTTATAAAGACATTTTGTCCTCCAGATTAGTCAAATTTTGCTGGGTAAAGAACACCGTATAAATATCTGTGATGATTTTTGGCTGCAAGAACGTCATAAAACTCATTATTATGCGAGATGAAATTTAAATTTATGCAAAACAACCGATTGAATATCGTAACAAAGGTGAAGCAAGACCTAAACAAACCGCCCGAAGCCACTTAAAAATAAACAATTGACAGTTATCTCCCATTATCATGCTGTTTTGCATTATAAGTTTCTTTCGCCAGGCCAAAATATCAACAAACTAATAAAACAATTCCCAAATTATTCTACAAACTGTTCGCATAAAGCAGTCGGATTTTTGTGGGCGTCACACAGCACCTACAATTAAACCAATCCTCCTCGGTCCGTAACTGCTTTATTTACCCAACGTCTGCCTACCTCATAAAATCAAAACATCTCTCTGGGAAAACCGTTTTGAGCCTATTGAAATTTCTACGCGAACCGCAGCGCACTCAGATTTTTGCAATCTATTGGATCAGTATTAGCCGAATCCTTAATAAACTGAAGTATCGTCACTCGAATCTCTTGTATGTGCTATAATTTTACCTATGTGGATAAATGACCTTTTAATCGAGTCGATTGTCTCACATCGGAAATAATTCCAAGCGCTTTGGTCTTCCACGCTTATGCCTTATGCTTATGCAAAGGCTGCCCATTGAATTCATTGCAAAATACTTTTCATGCTGAGCAAATTTCATCTAACCGCCATAATATCAAAACACTTGTCACGTCGATCTTGGTATATACGAGGTGTGTTTCAAATTTCGCGGGCTTCGTACATTCTACTTTCGATTATTATTTTTTTATGTTGGTACACTCGTCCCGAAGATATGTTGGTGGCTTCATCCATTACAATGCAAGCTGCAAATATGCAGTTTGTCCATCTGAAGCATCTACTTAGTGCAGACAAAGAAAAAATTGAATAAAAAAAATTAAACTTTAGTGCAATAATGTAATTAGTTTCATTTCAATATGTACTTCATCACAATTTTTAGTGTTTTGCAAAATTTAAATTCAAAATAATAGCAATAAACTTTGCTCCTTTTAATATCATTGTCGCTTGGAATCGAAAAATTTCTGTAAATGGATGTACATTTTGTTTCATCGCATTAAATGCAAACTAAAACCACAATGAATTCGCATCTCAGTAAACGTAAATGTCTGATTTAATTAACTCAATTCGGACATTAACTGAATGTCAAATGGTGTAGTGTAAATTTAAATTGCATTCGATGAATATTATTATCAGAAGTCAACAAATTCATTTCCTGCTGATAAGTCTTTTGTCTGATTCATTTCGCTTAATAGTGATTCCTTTCATCACGAAACCTGTTAGCAACATCAACAATCATTATTCTTTGACGGTGCGAAAAAAAAATAAAAGGAAACTCTCGATGAACGTGTCTTCCTTTTTAATTTAATCAAATTATTGTTTTAAAAAATTATTGAGCCATAAATAAATTACAACAAAAATATTTATATTATGCAGTAAATTGAACAGTTACTCCCATAATGTAATAATTCGCGCTGCCGCTGTCGTCGCCATCATCATTATCGGCCTCTTCTACAACAACATTGTTGTCGTTTACCTCAGAATTTGAATATAAAAGTAATCGAAGAGTAAAAGGAAAATGCAAAGAACACAAACTGAAAATACGCCACAAACAATAAATTTCATTAGAGCCGCAAAGATGACGATGGAATATATGATGTCACAAGCATCCGCAAACGCAATACACCCCTTGGAAGAAGTATCACACCAACTCCCCGGATACCATAATGACTACAGTGGCTGCGGCTGGCGGAGCGGTTGCGTTATCACTGACATTGATACCAGACAGAGGAAAGTAGTCCGTGAAAAAGGCGCTTGACGCACAGAGTTCATTTCGTACGTGATGTTTTTAACACAACATTTCGTACGCTCGCCTCATTTTATCACACTTTTCAGCCTTTAAGCAAACAATGCCGGAACAAAGGGCCCAAGCGATTTAAAGATAAGATTATAAATTGATTTGTACGGTAAGCACGATTCTGTCAAATTCTGTGAAGTTTCCACCATGTCTCACATCCGTTACCGCCCATCGCTCCTCCACGGGAGAAGAGGAAGCATGAATTTTCGCTTCTGCTGTCACTCCGGGCGATTGTGACAAACATTTTGTAGCATTTTTTCGCTACAAATCAAAATTATGCTCAAGTGAATGAGCAGTACTCACTCAAATGCTGCCGGGGAGCTGCTGTTGGGACCATAGTCGCAGAAAAATGCGATTTATTAAAGACCATTAGTCATACAAATGTAAGGACGCATGTTAGCAATTTTTCTACTTATGGTAACAATGATGTTTCCTTCTGCTCCTTCTTTCTCCTTGTTTTTCCCACCATTTGAAAAATGATTGTGCTTTTTCTAGTTTGCTGTTTTCTATGTACAAAATACTTTGGATGTACTTTAAAATACGGGCACTTAATTTTCGTAATTCCCCCAGCACCTTCCACCAGCGCAAGCACAGGAGGAGACGGCTCACATGTACTGTCAAAGCTGTTGTCCTTGTTATTTTTTATATTTTTCTTGTGGAATATTGATGACATCGATGCGATGCGCCGTGTTATCAAGCAACGGGGATGCAAAACAGTTGGTGCTGCTTGCGGCCAACAAACTTACTTACTAATTGACAAACACATTCACTGAAAGGATTCGAGAGTTAATCAAGAAGATATGAGAGAAAATTCTTTAAACGACGGCTGTTATGCCACTACGGGTGTCACACTAACGTACATCGTTTAACACGGGAAATGGAAATCATAATAGAAAACTGTGAAAACCGGATGATTTCAGTGCAAAAAGCTGTGTTCCATATCTACATAATGAATCTCATAAGTGTCCTTGCTTGGCCTAGCAAGATTACATCGATGTCACATATTTTATCCACAACTCATTCATTCGCATTACTAAACGTTAATATGGTTGGATATTAACGACCACACTGTACCTTTTAGTATGGGATCTAAAGCATAGGCACAGTAACCCCAGAAAATCGATCCCAAAAATGTTCTTCTGAACATCGAGGTAAATACCAATAAAAGAGTGATAAATGGTTGTATCGACGTACAGTGTACCGGTTTTTTGCCAGTAGCTCCTCCCTGTGGTTTCTATATATATATACCTATATATATACATATATATGTATCTATACATATATGTATATATTCTATATGTACACATATATATGTACATACTCCTATTATACATACTCCTATATATACTCGGCCAGGAGCGACCAATAGGAGAGAAATTATTTTTGATTAGGAAAACAAAATATATATATATGTATGTGGGGTTTCTTTTGTGAAATAAGTTGCAGGCAACAAACTTTTAGTTTATAATTCATTTATTCACAAAGTAAAAAAGTAATGGTTGTCACTTATCTCAATTTTAGTTAATTAAAATGATAGAGTTTGTAGTTGATTGCCTATGCACGTCTTTTAACACTTCTTTAGAGACTTCTTATAAGTACGTCTTTTCCCCAGCAACTCTCTAGTTCGACTAACTCCTCCGTCATACCCATTGTTCGTTTTTCTCTCTACTCATTTGTTCTGCGTCACATTTGATCGTCCATCAGTTAATTGTAGGGTTACCAATCCCACAATTTGGCCATCCTACTGAACATTCGCCTCGAATGTCTCGTCATCCGAATATTGACCCGTTCCAATAGGCCACGGTTTGAAATATTCCGCACATGTTGTCGTTCTCATTGGCCCTTCTGTATCTCCAATTTTCACTACATCGTACGTATCATTCGGCTTAACTCTAAGTATCTGGTACGGTCCAAGGTATTTTGGTTTTAGTTTAAGACCACCTCCAAATTGAATGCGTTTCGTAGCGACGATATCCTCAACTTTGTGCTGATACGGTGTCTTGCGCTTTCGATTAAAACTTCTACGATTTTCATCTTGAACTTTCAGAATTTGATGGTTTGCATGTTGCCTTAGTTCTCCTCGATTGCCTTGGAAATTAGAAACATGTTGCTCTTCAATCAACTGTCTTATCAGAGGATCTTCTTTAGTGTTCATTTTAACGCCGGTTCAAATGGAGTTGAATTAATACTTCGACAATAAGTTGAATTTAGCACTTGTTGCACCTTGTCCACGAATCGGTACCATTTACTTGGATCGTCAATACTCATCTTAGCCAATGTCGACTTTGTCGGGTAAAGCCAGCAAAATTTTGTAAAAGAGTCGATTATTACAAAAATGTGTTTGTAGGACTTACTCGTTGTCTCTAAAGGTCCTAAGAAATCAATATGATACGTTTTTAAAGGTTTATCTTCTTTATGCAATGGATGAAATTCTCCTTCTTGAACACAATTCATAATATGTCTGCGAATCTTTTCGTTCAGATTTGGTATGAAAAACTCCTTCTCGATAAGTTCCTTCGTTTTCTTAAGAGCGAAATGCCCTCTATCATGAGCTCTTTTGATTATTTCCCGGCACATTCCCTTAGGTACTACTAGTAATTCGTCGTGATTCACTAATTTGTACAGTATATTCAACTTTAGAAAATAATCGTTGTGTCTTCCGTTTTCCTTAATAATGTCAATAATTATTCTGAACTCATCATCGTTGACTTGTGCTCTGGATTAGATACCACGTCGTCATTTCGTATTAACATCACTGGGCTTCGACTTAGCGCATCTACATGTCGCATTTGAGATCCTGATCTGCGTTCAACCGCAAAGTCGTATTCCTGTAGGGACATCACGTACCTAGCCACCCTGGTAGACAAATCCTTCTTATCCATTGTCTTTACGAATGCATTGCAATCGGTTATCAATTTAAAGTGTAGACCCAATAAATATACTCTAAATTTTGCTACAGCTTCGACCACAGCGAGAATTTCAAGCTCATAACTACAATATTTGCGCTCAGCATCCGAATTTTTACGACTGAAATAGTATACGGGATAAAGTTGGTTATCCGCAGGACACTTCTGGAACATAATACCTCCATAGCCATCAATAGACGCGTCTGTATGCAATTCAGTTTCATGCTTCTCGTTAAAAATCTTAAGGACAGGTGTTTTACTCATTATCGACTTCAAATTCCCGAATGCTGCTAACTGTGTTTCGCCAAATACAAACTTTTACACACTGTGCTTCTTGAGATCCCTTAGGGGCCTAGCCATCGTCGAAAAACTGGGAATAAATTTCCTAAAATAACTCGCTAGACCTAGGAAACTTTCCAATTGCTTCAAAGTCTGCGGAATTTTAAATTTCAACAGAGCATCAACTTTAGTCGTTGGTGGCATAATCTTCTTCTGATCCTCAATTACATAACCTAAAAATGTAATTTTCCTTCTCAAGAATGCGCACTTCCTCAAATTTAATTGAAGTCCAAATTCCTTGCAACGTTCAATTACCAATTTCAAATTTTGTAGAGCACTTTTGTGGTCTTCCGCCGGTATAATAACATCGTCGATGTACGTTAAAGCAATGTTCCGTCTGTTGAGATCCCTGAATATTGGAACACACTAGGCGAATTTGATAAACCAAATGGGACTCGTTTGAACTGATATTGCCCTCCGTGCGTTACAAAACTAGTGTATTTACGGCTGGAGTCGGCAATAGGAACATGAAAAAATCCATTCTTCAAATCTAAAGTACTAAATACTTTCGCGTTCTGTAATCTGTCGAGTTGATCTTCTATTAGAGGTAATGAGAAACAATCCCTCAATATGACCTTATTAATACGCCTATTGTCAATACATAGTCTTGGTGTTCCATCCTTTTTCTTGACTAAGACACCCGGACTACTAAAATTGGATTCGATGATACCGTCTTGTAGCCATTTATCAATTTGGTCATCAACAATGTGTCTTTCCGTTAGTGGTTAGTAATAGATTGATGTTTCGTCATTTAATATAATGCTCATTTCTATGCTGGTCGATTTAATGTTCGGATTAGGGGTATATCCTTCCACAAGTAGCTGAACTTCTTTCGCGGTTTCCTCGTTCGCCAACAGATCTATATCCAGTTCATCTTCAACTATGTCAATCTTCATGATGAAAGTGACTTCGCTAACACTTTCCCCGATAAATTTCCAGATATGTAAACCCAGCGGATTTATAGTTACTTCACACTGCTGGCAAAAGTCTTCTCCTAGAATTACGCCAATGTCTATACAGTCGGTCGGAACAACATGTAACTGCACGTGAAATATGTCATCATCAACTTCTATAGTCGAGTCAAGCTTTCCTAGGGATTTCATCTCATTACAATAACTTTTAGGACCGAAACCAACAAATATTAAATTAGATTTCTTCAAAAAGGGTTTGTTGAGACGTTCATAAGCATTCTGTGTAAGAACGTTGTACTTACTACCAGTATCAAAAAGTGAGGTAAATATTTGATCATTAATTATGATAGTCTTGTCCATTTGACTTGACTTTACATTCAAATTTCTTATATTAGTATTACTATTAGCCTTGCGATCGTAGCGGTTACAGTCTATGGTCCTGCGCTCAAAATTATTACATTTAAAACACTTTAGTCCCCTTTCTTTGTTCTCACAATTAGCCGCTCTATGACCACTTTTATCACAATTATAACATTTTAACTTACTAGTTTGATCTTTCTTAAAAGTTTGGTTTACATTAACATTATTAGTCTTAAAATGATCATTTCTCTTCTGATCTTTATGTACCCTTGATCGGTACGCTTCATAGCTTTTCAGTTTGTCCTAAAATTCATTCAAATTGCTAGCGCCATACAACATAGATTTATTAATAATTAAATCATTTATTCCATCAATTACATATTGGATTAAAGAGATATCCTCTATGTATCCTCTTGAGGCGATATCCCTCATTCTATAAAAGTATTCTCTTACATTATCATCTTTTTTCATACGGGCTTCAAATAACATTTTGTGCAATTGTGCACTATTAACACACGTCTTAAATTCTGTTACTAATGACATCTTAAGTTTATTAAAATCAGTTATACCCTTCTCACCCAATATGAATGTTTTGGCCAAACCTCGTAATAAATTCTTAGCAAACACAAATTTTTGGAACTGGTCCCAGCGCATTATCACCGCCATCTCTTCAAATTCATTAAACCATCTCTCAATTGGTACTGTGTCATCCCCGTTGAATGTACGTATTGAATCTTCAACATCTCTAAAACTCATTGCAAACCTAGCCATCGTGTTGTCCTCTGCAATACCACTGGTTGCGTTGCTTCTGTTGTTCATGACGTCGTCGTTTACAAAAGACAAAAATCGATCACCCTCGGTTTTGGTTTTGTTCTTGCGCACTTTTTGTGTAGCACCAGTCACAGATGATCGCTCTACTTCATCGTTGTTGTTGCTTTCACCATCGTCACTGACACTGCTGCTATCGTCATTATCGTCGTCGTTATCGTCTTCATTAACACTTTCGCACAGCAACTGGCCTTCACGGAGATCTCTGAATATGTGCAAACAAACATCATCGACGTCGTAGCTGATACCAAGTAGGTTACAAATTGAAACAAGGTCTGTTTCCCTCAGGTTTGATGCATCGAAAGAGGAAAGCGCTTGCAATTTTGCATCGCTCTCTCCAAAATTAAACCCTTCAAACTCTCTTAGGTTTTTACGATTACATTGTTTGTCGTCTCGGGCAAAAACAAATTTATGGAAAACGTCAATAGTACTCTTTTTGCCTGTGCGTAAATTTATGCGAACATGCTCGAAGTCTGCCAACTTTGCCATTGTTGTTATTATTGTGGGTCTGGACTGAAGAAAATAATACGGTATTTTTTTTTGATGCTAGAATAGTGAATAGTCCCGTTATAAATTTATCTTTTCTCCAAATACCATGTACAAAATCAATATTAGTATTTTCGAGAATGCAACCGATTGACACTTTCAAGTTTTATTGTGCAGTTATGGGAACACGGCAATTTACATAATTAACTTTTCGCACAATTGTCCTATACTTATTTTACTCACAAATCCCACTTCTGACCCCAAAATTTGTGGGGTTTCTTTTGTGAAATAAGTTGCAGGCAACAACGCTTTTAGTTTATAATTCATTTATTCACAAAGTAAAAAAGTAATGGTTGTCACTTATCTCTATTTTAGTTAATTAAAATGATAGAGTTTGTAGTTGATTGCGTATGCACGTCTTTTAACACTTCTTTAGAGACTTCTTATAAGTACGTCTTTTACCCAGCAACTCTCTAGTTCGACTAACTACTCCGTCATACCCATTGTTCGTTTTTCTCTCTACTCCTTTGTTCTGTGTCACATTTGATTGTCCGTTCTGTGTCACTTAGTTGTAGGGTTACCAATCCCACATGCATATATATGTATATGTATAGAAACCACAGGGAGGAGCTGCTGGCAAAAAAAAACCGGCAAAGTAAGTTTCTCTTAAAACATTCGCCATAGATGAGAAAATATGGTAATCGCTTGCACTGGTCCGGACTATACGGTGGACGCATAAGAATCTCCCAATTCAGCATTCGAAACTTCTGGCGAGTAATATGGATATGTGTATCCTGACGTCGTCCTGGTTTAAAACAATTTCTCTCCTATTGGTCGCTCCTGGGTGATAGCTTAGAATTTGGTCGTAGGGGAGCAGCTCATCGTAGAAGATTCTATCTGTCACCCGCACCAAACACACAAGAAAGCTTCTTGACCGGTAAACCTGGCTTGGCCCCCGTGTGCACCGGCTCAGCGCTGTCCGACCACTGCCGTTTTCACTTTGTCGTAAGTGGCGTACTTTTCGTGGCCAGTCATAACTGATTTTATTGCAATTCACAGATGGAAAATCGTTCCATGAGGTCTATTTTGCGTTAACTCGCTTGGCACCCGTACATCGAGCATCGAGTAATTCCGAACGGTTTGTTACGCAATGTTTAGTTCCTGGGCATTCAAACAGTGTTTTGCTGTGACATTTTCACGATCATAAACAGTATTCACATTACAGCCGCCTGGTTTGCGGTTTTCACCTTTGTCGAAGAAAAACAGTAAAATATGGCGTATTTTCTCTTTGCGGGTGTCCATCTTTTTTGCGCTCGTTCAATAATGTGTGAAGCAATGACGAAACAAGACAAATATATATATATATATATATATATATATATATATATATATATGCATATGTATGTCTATTTATTTATTTTTTTTATATAAAGCTAACTTAAAGTTGAAGAAACTTAAGGCTAACTATATTAAAAAAGAATTAGCCATGGCTACCAGGGCCTTCAGCTAACGTAGTAATATTTTAAAATACAAGATGAGAAGTATTAGAATATAAAGTTTTTTTAAGTAAAAAATTAAAATTTAAATTTTAATATACAAGTTCGATTTTTTGATGAAATCTAGAATTAATTTTATATTTCTATTTGAAGAATTAGCGAAGAGAGTGATGGGATCTTCATTAGCGAATGTTGATAATCTCTGCTGGCTAAGGAAGGTGCATGTGGAAATGATGTCAATACAAGCGCTATTACATAAAGGACAAATATTGCTTAAGCCCTTATCTATATAATGTGCATTTGTTTACTAAGGGGAGAGTGGTTGCGAGTTTAGCTATTGAGTCGACTTTCTCATTACCTTTAATGCCAGTATGACTAGGTATCCACATAAGTTTTATTTTGGGGAATTTGTCAATAATTATGCTTCGAATTTTAACAGCGTAGAAATTCTTATTGTTGACGTTAGATATAGTATTTAGCGATGAAAGGGAATCAGTGCATATTATATATCTACCAGGTTGCTTCATACAAATTTTAATTGAATCGTATACGGCTATAATCTCTGCAGTGAAAACCGTTGAGTAATAAGTAATAAGAATAATAAGAGTAATAAGAAGTCCAGTTTTTAAAGGTTCCGATTCTGTTGAGATCCCATATCCTGCAATATCATTCGATTTTGAGCCATCCGTGTATAAGAAATTGTAATTCATGTATAGATGTTTAAGTGTAAGGAAGTGTTGTTGAAAGGCTTCTGGAGAGGTGATGTTTTTGTCGTATTTTGTTAATGTTGTATCTATTGAGTTGTGTATGCGTTCCCAGTTAAGTTTTGAGTAATTTATATGTTTAATAGGTATGAATGGAAGCTCCAGATGTTTACAGATGACAATTGCTCTATCGACTGCGCTTAGGTGTTTGCTTTTGGTCTTAGACTTTGCTATAAATTTGTTGAGAGGTGTGTCATATGATAGTAGAAGTACCTTGGATAATTTGCCAGCTAAATAGTTGCGTCTATCTTCTATTGTGAATGTTTTTGATTCTATTAGCATATCGTTTATTGGGTTGGTGCGGAAAGTGTCTAAAGCAGTCCTTATTGCTGAATTTTGAATTGTTTTTAATTTGTTAAGTAACGATTTAGGAGTGTATCCGTAAATTGGGAGACAGTAATCGATTTTGGACATAAGTATGGCCTTGAACGCCTGGATTAATGAGGAAGTACTGCAAATATACTTTGTATATGAAAGATGTTTAATAATTCCGAGTTTTTTTGATTGGTCGGCTGCTAGATTAGTAATGTCAGAACTCCAGTTGTATCTCTTGTTAATTGTTAGTCCAAGTATTTTTAACGAGTCGACGTCAGTGGTGGTTAAGTTGTTAGAGTGAATGGAACAACGGCAATTTTTCTTCCGACAGATATGCAAATGATGTGATTTGTCTATAGATAAAGACGCACCTGAGTAGGTGCACCAATTCTCAATTTTTTGGAAGACATGGTTCAAGTTTATTCTCTGATTTTTCTGCTTCTTCAAATCCATTAAAAGATAGTAATCGTCCGTAGGATATAAGGAACAATATCACGGAGATTGCTGAGCCTTGTGGGATGCCATTATCAAGGGAGAAGGTGTTTGACAATGTTTTATCTGATTTAACAATTATTTTCCTGTTTGTCATGAATTGGGTGACGTAAGACAGTATTCTGGGACCCACTTGCCATTCTTGAAGTTGGTGAATAATGGTGTGAACTCCCATCCTACCATAGGCTTTGGCAAAATCGAGAGAAATGATGGATATATGACGTTTTGTTGCAATTGCTCTAGATCCTAGATGATCTACATAAAGTAGAGCAGAGTCTAGAGCAGATTTGCCCCTCTTGAAACCATATTGACATCTGTGTATGAAACTGTTCGTTAAAACAAACCACCACAATCTTTTTGAAATTATCTTATCCATGCCTTTAGCCACACATGAAATTAAAGAGATTGGTCTATATGATTGCAATTCAGTTTTTGACTTTCGAGGTTTAAGAATTGGGAGTACGAGACTCGTTTTATATGTTTGGGGGATATGAGTATGTAGAATATTATTGAAATGTTTCAAGATACGATGTTTGAAAGATGTGGGGCATTTTTAATCATAGAGTAGGAAATTCGATCTAGACCTGGAGTATTGCCTTTAAAGTATGTATGATGATTAAAAGTATGATGAGTAGAGTAGTGAGTTGGCGTTTTGTCATTAAGTATAATATATTCGGATTGATCAATACATTTTTCCAAAGTGTTACCCCTGGTGTTGCTTTTCGTGGAACACCAGCAGGAATGGCAGCTATTGAAATCACCAAGTACGAGGGTTGGACAGTTTTGGTTTTTAAGAACATTATCCAGGTTCGATGTATGAAGTTTTCTTTAAGATTTAATTTCAACGCCAATGGCTTCAAAATCTGAGCTAAGTTGCAATCGCCTGTGACTGATAGAATTGTGCACCAGAATCGCTACTCCACCAAATGAATTAGAGATGTTCGTAGATATGAGGGAATAGTTGATTGGAATTGGTAAATGTTGAGTATCTGTTATGTGAGATTTTTGCAGAGCTAAGATGAGTGGTTTATGTTCGCTAATGATAAGCTGTAACTCACTGAAATTGTTTTTGTGCCCTTTTATATTCCATTGAATTAACATCAATATTGAGTGGTTATGGTTACATTTCACTGTCTGAAAAGAGCATATCACTCTCATCACTCGGTGCGGCTATTATTGATTTTTTACTCTCTTTTGTGCTCTTATTTGTTTTGATGGCAGATTTAAGAGCAGAAATTTTACGTCGTGATGTTTTAATTGGTAATATCTTAACATTGTTGGGGCGGGATGAGGAAGCTTTAGGAGGGTTCAGTTTATTTTGGGTTGAGGTTTGTTGATTTTTCTCAGTGCATACGTTATTGTCTAACCTGGGTTTAAGAGAGTTGACTTCTACTGTTGGATCAATTTGCAATATTACGTCGGAGTTAGATTTCGGTGTTGTTGGTGCTTACTGAGAAATTGAAGAGTATGTGGTGCCGTTATTTTGATGTCTGGATTTTAGAATGGATAGAGCAGTCTTATTATCACATTTGTTTGTTGTTTTTATAGCTTGGAGTTCTTGTTGTCTTATAAAAATGGGACAAGTCTTGTCCATCGATGAATGACGATTATTGTCGATGTGCTGTTCCGTGCAGTTGATGCATCGTTGGTTCTTTGTACATTTTTCGGAACTTTCTGGGTTGATGTGAGTCATGTCGCCGTAGTTAGAGCAAAGAACAAGATTGCTACAATATTTTTGAGTGTGATCATATCTGAAGCATTTCGAACATCTAATTGGTAATGGAACATATGGTCGAACCATGGTTCTTTCGTAACAGATCATGTTGTAATCTGGTAAAATGAGACTGGCGAATGTGATAATAATCAAACTTGTCTCTTTTAGATTATTATTTTCACGCTTTAGTATTTTACGTATGTCCGTTACCCCTTGGTTGGCAAGTTCTCTTAAAATTTCTTGGTCCTCAATGCCTCTCAGATCGTTCGAGTATATAACGCTCTGGTATAGTTAAGAGAAGGGTGTATGGTGACATTCAAGGTAATTGTGTTTGAAAATGACGTCAGTTGAAGAAGTTTAGTTGCTTGTAAATTATTTTTCGTTTTAACTAGCAAAGTACCATTTCTAGTTTTCTTGTAAAATTCAACTTCTCCTCTACAGGTGTAGTCGATTTGTTTTTTAATTAAAAAAGGCGAAACATTAGTCAGGTTTTCATTTGTTTCTGTTCTGTTAATTACGAGGAATTTTGGGCCAGGTGTCTTAAGTAATACTGAGAAGTCAACTGGAGCAGTTGGATGTGGTGTTCCGGCGGGATTCCGCCGATCCGGGGGCTCACCCATAGTAGTTCCGCTGATTTTCACGCTACTCTATGAACACTTGTTTTTCCAATTACCGTTAGTCGAGCAAAATAAAGAGAGATCTGAACAAAAGAGTTTAGAATTTTTCGAAATGAAAATTAAAGCTATGATGTACATATTTATGTATATATATATATATCATTTTTATATATATACTCCCATTTTTCCAACTTGTATATGTGTATTCTTTCGCAGAACTTAGTTTACTAACCGCCTGACACCTGCTATTACATATTATATTAATATTATGACATATTATATTAAGTTTATTACAACTGAGTGAAATATATATGAGTTGATCTAGTTAATATGTATGGCAAATCCCAGAAAAGGCGCTGGTATTTCGATAAATTGGCCAAGGAGACAATGTGCTAGGGGAAATGTCGCATTGCCGCTATTTTCATTCTGAGTACTAAATTTATAAAACAGTAAACGGAACCATACATTAGTAAATTTGACTAAATTCAGTGTAGCCTCTTGAAAGTTATAAGAATATAAGTATTAAATCAGTTGTAGTACATTATATACCAGACCAGCTTTTTCACTACAATCGTTTTACCAAATAGTTACAAAATTTTTGTTACAGAGACCTACTAATTAGAGCTTACAGAGGAAAGATTGAATTTTGGAAAGTTGGCCAATTTATAATATGGAAAGTTGACTAACTTGACTGTTACAATATTGCAATTTGGTTTACATCAAAATATTTTTTCTAATACATGCATTTAACGCATGATTTGCTAACGCCAATTATTTATATCATTTTTAACACAGTTTTTAATAGATCATTAGCAAATGAGATCAAAAACAGTTTTCTGTTAAGATTTTCATGAATGTTTTTATTGATACGAATCGAAAATGTACGCCTTTTTCACCTTTCACCAAACGCTTAACATGTTCCAAATTCCATTTGCTAATCTTTCGATTTTGTTCAAATTTTAATAAGGATAGAAAGAAGTTTAAGTAATTTTTAAAATTTGCAGGATTACATAGTGAAGATCAGAATGTTAAAACTTTTTTAACTTGCAAGTTGTTACCGCAAAAATTTTGTGTGTTACTATGCAGAACATTTCAAATATTATTCAAATCATTATTTTTCCCAAGTAGTAAATTACTATATTGGAAGCGATCTAAAAGCACTTCTGCTGGAAATAAAGAATCAGCAAGTGTCGCTGGTGGAAATGTTCTCTATTTTGGGGTACTTTCATTTTTTTTTTTTGTTAGCACTTGGAATACCCGACTACGTTTTAGCAAGATATTAGATCATTTCAAGGTTTACAAAGTTTCGTAAAAATTTACAAGAGTGATTGACTGCAGCAGCCAGACAGACGGACACCACTGTATTAATGTAGAAGTTCATGAAGCATATTTTTGTCAAATGATATGATACTCGTATATACGTTTATTCCTTATAAAGATATTTTTGTCAAATGATATGATACTCGTATATACGTTTATTCCTCTTGAGGATAGGAATGCTTATATACGTTAAATTAACTTGAACAGGCCATAAATTTCTCAAACTTGCAAAATATTATAATCAAAATCAATACAAAGACTCTGGCAAATTAAGAATTAGAGCGAAAGCGTGCACTTTTAGACTGCAGTTTGCCAAATTCTCGATGTACGCCAAATTTTACTGAATTCAGTGAAACAGGATATAAAATATGTACCTAAAAATATATGGGTTAAATCGAATATTTGCAGAGAAGATACCAGAAACAGCGAAGTTAATCGGTAAATTTTTCTCAGATTTTGATGCTTGGCATGAAGCAATAAGTACAGTGGAAAAACATTTAGGTGACTAGAAGAGCCCACCAGTTAAAAACTACACTAGAAAATCTTAATTTCGGTATGTTTTACGGAAAGTGCCGGTTTTTATTGCCTCATTTGCAAACCTAGGCTACGACATTAGCTTGTGGCCAATTTAAAGAGGTTTCATACAAATTTATGGCAGTTGCCAAATCTATCTATCTACCAAAACAAGCAAGATGGACGGACTTAACTCAATCAATTTAAATCGACTTGTACATCCATTTCCTTGGTTGGAGGTAAAAAAGTGTTTTCTTACATCTTTAACAAAAAAAAAAAAAAACCTTAAAAATATGCGTGCTGGAAAAATTAGGGTTGATTATATTGAATTTTTTGCTATTTGGAAAAGTAAATAAGCGTTTGCGTTATAATAACACCTAAAGAATTTTTATATCTTTGTGTCTGCATTTCGTTTTCTTATTTTGTAATGAGTTAATCACCATTTATCCAACTAAGATAAGGTAACCAAATTAAATCTTTTCGGATTTATAGTAGTGGAGAAATCATCTTCACCGGTTGTGTTTCGAGTACAAACTCATTTAAATTCATATTGGATCTTTTCTATTTATTGCAACAAATCTCATGGCTATATTTCCGTTCACCTATGTAACTACGGTAATTCATAATTCATGCGACGTCGAAAATCTTTGTATGTATGGGCATATTTGTCTGCACTCAATGTCCATAAAACACGTGGTTAGAGTGTAAACAAAAAAAAAAACGAACAACCCAATTAATGAGATATTGGAGAGCTTCTCACGTTCAGTAAGCTTACTCGTCTTCCATTTTTAAACTCAATATCAACCAGGAACCGGTTGTTCACGCCGTAGGAATAGCAAATTACACTGTTTAATTTGTAGACAAAATTGGTTACTTCTTTTATGGTAGAATTTAGGTAAACATATTTAACAAATATAGCCGCCGACTTTCACGCATTGTGTTTCGATAAAACAAAGTATCCTGTGTGCACAAGCAAACAATACAAGACTACTTCGCAAAAGATTTAACGATGAGTGTATCGAATTCGTTGTTAACATTGCTATTACAGTGTTCAAAAGCTGATTCTTTCAGAAAACAAGGTTTAGAGTTATTAGAAATAATATTTTTTTAATCAATAAACATTTCTATTTAGAAAGCGTGCACTGAATGACAAGTATGTTTCATCTGTTATAAATGTACCGCGAATTGGTCAATAAAACGCAAAATATGTATTATTAATTCAAATTTATTGCATCGCTTCCAAAATAATGCATTAATATCAACAAAACACTTACATTTTCGACAACCTCATTTTTGAAACAACACATTACGTCCAGAGAATATTCTATATTTATTCGACCTTCTGGCAAGAGTTCCGATGTCACAACATTGTAATAGTCATAGGAAACGTTCATCACTGCATTGAACTTTAATCGACTTTGACGTGTTTTGTTTTCGATTTTGTCTTAGTTTGAAGCTGTCATTCCGAAGATTGTTCACTGGTTTTCATTTCCAACTCGTAAACAAATAACTCATCACCAGATAAAACATGCCTTCAGCGATCTGTAAGAGACTGTGTTTGAAAAAAAAAACTTCAAGTCTTTCGGAAGTAGTCGAACGGCAATGCGCTTCATGTCCAAATGATATGTTTCTGTAGGCTTGTAAATAACATAACAGGGAAACACTTGTCAAAAAATGAGTGTGCTGTCATTAGTTGGTAACCCTTCGAGCGCCTATCTCTGTGTTTCCCAACAGTTATAAGTACGCTATTACAATAAACTCATACTTGACGTAATCTGTACGTCTACAACGATTCAAATAAAAAACGTTCAACGGTGGCTATTCTGGATTGGTATGAAAATTGAAAAAAATATAGCACGTTACCCAATCTAATGTTTGGCGGGCTCAGGAATTAGATGAATGTTTTAAAATTCTATCTTAACGATATGATAATTGGTAAATGTGAGTAAATATTGTGGACTTATTTTGAATATATAGCGTTTCAACTTTTTGCAGTTTTGGAAGTAGTTTATAAAATATCACTTAAATAAAAAAAACAAATGTTATAAATTTTATATTGCAATTTTATTACCAATATAAACTATTTTCAGGAACCTAATTAATGAGTTACTATTTCGAAAAATTCCAAAAAATAATCAAATTCTTGAAGCCGCTATAAAAATCTGTTACCAATGGCATTTGTTATGGTTGAATTTGAAGTGTGGGGATTATACATATTAAAATAGTTATTAACGCGGATCAAAATTTCCAATACACTGGGTAAATATACCTTAAGTTTTTCTCAATCATTCAAAAACGCTTTTATAAGCTACACAAAATCGACAATTTTCCAAAAACAACTTGAACCAATATAGAAAGCTCAGTTAAGTGAGCTGACTTACGTATACCTTCACCCAATGTCCTTTTGCGCTGGTTCAAATTTACGAGGAGCACCTAAAACGATGTTTAGTAAAACTAAGTTTCTATCACAGTACAATAAGAGAAGCAAAGTTATACCTCGACTTAAAATAATAGTAACTTTCGCCAATGCGTATGGCAATGCCCTTAGTTCCTTAGTTCCCCAGTTCGGCAGAAATCACCTCAACTGCTTCAAAGATAACGAACTAAGAATACGAGTATAGAGGTTAAATCGATCAATAGTATTTGCTCGATCTTTCTCTAGTTTTACTGAGAATTATAGATCAATGTAATGAACAAAACTCTAAGCTACTGCAGAGTATTAATTTAAAATTACAGAGCAAAGATTAAACTTAGGAAAATCGGGCAACTTATGTGGGAGGAAGACTTGTGGCAAAGCGCTCCAATTTCTTTAGAAGACCACACATTGGCGAACTCTTTACGTGAACCGAATTTGACTGCTTTTATCGCAACTAAATTTACGAGGTACGAATTGCCTAACCGGTTGATTTTTGTTTTCAACATTCGCAAAGCATGCAAGGGACAAAAATGTAAGTTAGTCCAGCCTATTAGTGAGGAGTAACGGTGAACAAATTTGTAATCAAAGGGTTCTTGAGATTTTAAACGTTTTATTCTGGATGTCACATTTTTACAGTATCAAATTATGTATACTTTCATTTGCTTAGGTGCAAAGCAGATAATATTTTTCATACCCACAACATTAACGAAATCGTGGCTTTAGCATTCAATTGTAGTAGCGATCAGTATGTAGTTAAGCTCATCTGAAGCAATATTTGTTTATGATCATCAAATTTATGATACTGCATGTGTTTGAATAACTTTCTGATGATTTTCATGAATTGTAAATTTTTTGTTCAACACAAAGTCGTTTGTAAAATGTTTTTAAAATTTTTCAAAACCGGTTAACAAAGCAAAGTTATAGGAAAAAATAGCGGCACATGATTTCGATCAAAAAATTAGATTTGCCAGTTCTCGGTTTCAATTTTGAATTAAACAAAACAAAAAAAAAAAAAATAAAAAAAAAAAACAAATTCCCTCACTTAATGCGACATACAGTTTAACGGCAATTTAGAACATCACAGTCTAAAAAGCATTCGCCAGATTTGTTGATTACTACACCACTTGAAATGTTCGTCAGACGAGTTGACCGCCTCACTATTACACAGCATTTTGATTAACTACCTTTGCCCAACCAAAATCTGAAAAGTGTTGATGGAATAAATAAATAAATACGAATTTTCAATGCGCTGCCAGTTTACGTTTTTCGTTGGTAGATCAACGATCATCAAGATATTTTGGGATTGAATGCATTGGATTACAGGTATCGGAAAAAAAATCCTATAATTTTATTTTACTACACTTTCTAATAAGTAATGCTACAAAAGTATATTTTTTAACAACAACAAAGAAAACACCATAAACATATACAAGTACGACGTTACATATATTGATATATCCATTTTATTAAAAACTTCATTACGCTTACGTCAACGAGAGGAATATTTTAATATTTTAACAGGCTTTTATTAAGCACTTCGGTGTCGTGCTCCGAGCACAAAGTGCTGAATTAAGAGGCGAAGACAACAAGCTGAAGGAAATTAAAGAACAAGTGTGTACGCTCTAGCTATTGCCGTTGTTGTAGTTTATTCCCAAAGTGTGTGTATTTTAGTGTCAAGTCAAAGGACCGACAACAACTTGAGAGTTGTACCATTGTTCTTGTTGCTGCTGTTGTTGACGGTGTTGAGTGGGTACTACAACGAAAGTACTTTCTATGTACACACAGAGATATCGTGTACTCCTCTTGTTGTTAATGGTCATACACATGTAGATGAGGGAATATGTTTAAGGGTCAGTTACACGGCGCAAAATGATGAAGGTGATGCTTAAACCCGCGTCATTTGACTCATCACCATTGCGGAGAATTGCGGCACCAGAAAATGCAAGACCAATAAAGCTATTTTCGGAAGCGAGGTAACCTCAATTACGCCATCTCCAGTAACTCATACGCCTTAAATTTGAAGGAAAAAATATAGATTTATTGAGATTTGTTGCTATAATTAAAAATGTACCTATACATTAGTGTTTCAGAAAACTTATCTTTAGAAGAGTAGATAATATAGATATAATAGATATAATTTTAAAATTTTTGCTAAAGTGAATTACAATCACACTTTGGGATGGGAATTATGATCAAACACATCATTAACTAAGTTAGGCTGAAAGCGCATATCAACTTTAACAACGACTTCTGATAATACACTTAAATTACGATTACGTTTGTGGTTCATGGGGAAGCAAAGTGAAACTTGCACTTGCAGCCAAATCACAGATCTTCATAGGCATAGGAGGGGTGCTGGGGGGCTTAGTTTCTCTCCCCAGGGTTTTCATAGCCAGCACAGAAAGAATATACTACGCTAATGCAGATCCATTCTCAGGCACTTGGAAATAATGGTGTATCATGCACTACACAGAGAATAACAAGCTCGAACCAAAGTTCCAAGTCAACTGATGAACAAACCGGCGGCTGGCTACTGCCGACCTATTATACGACCAACTCTACACCGCCTATTTTATTGGCTAAAATTGATTAGAAATAGGCGCCGAGTTTATCGACTTGAAATATCGTTTTCCCGGCAATTTTTTACCTGGTTGAACTAGACAAAAGTGTATCCATTGACATCTTTATAGGTACCTTTTGCAGACACTTTACTTATAAAACAGTACTTTGAAGTATACTTAACAATTAAAAATGTGTGTTCGTAGATGCTTCTCGTACAAAAGGTGTGTTTATAAAAACTTTTCATACAGAAAAGGAATTTAAGGAATTTTCATATATAAAATTGTTTTCGTAGACACTTTTCATGTAGATATTTGTCTTCATAGGCGCTTCTCATGTAAAAAAGTATAATATATAAGCATTATTCATATTCGAAAATGTTTTCATATAAACCGTCGACATTCAAATGTGGTATTTTCCATACACAAATATGTTTTTGGAGTATTACACAGAATGCAATTATAAAAAATTATCGAAAGAACATTGCCATAAGTAAGCATTAAACTGCAAAGTTTTCAAAACATTAATTGAAGCAAATGATAATTTGTGGAATATGTTTCAAATTTGTTTGGTAATTTGTTGCGCTAAAATTAATTGGTGTAAGCTATTAGAAAAAGTCAAACTAAGTCACACAACATTAAACAAAGTATCACCAGAGGAGAAAAAATCATTATTTAAGTGCTGCAAATATACATAGTATTACTATCTTCATTGTCTCATATTTTCGTTATTAGTTCAAATTTACATCCGATTTGGTTGAGAGCTTTGTTTTTATTTAATTTTTTAGTGATAATGTTAAAACTGATTCTGTTTAAATATAGTTTTAGCTTGTGCTGAAATTCAGCCGGTTTAACTTAGAATCGGCGCCCGCCGACCGAATAAAGCTGGCCACATTGCCACTTTAATTGGCTTGGAACTTTGGTGTGAACTGTCATCACACGTTGAAAGATTGGACGGACAAATTAGGCAAAGTTCAAAAAAACCACATTTTCAATATATGGACTGTAGTAGAGCACTTTCTAACCTACTTATGATTTACATATTCATATAATTCATACAATAAAATTACTGCTGTAGCAGCTTAAGTAGTGTAAAAAACAGGGTGGCGCAATAGAACGTGCATATTGCATCATCCTTTTTTGCGGGGTAGAAAAGGCGCCGGCGGGGGGGCGCCTACATCGTTGGGTTGGCGGGCTCATGGAGTTTTAGTCGCTATTAATCACTTCGACGGGAAGCGTCGCGTATTTTGCGTGCGCGCATTTTACGAGAACTCTCGTTCATATATTGCTACTAGGCGACTATATTGTGCTGAATATGGACTACGGCGAATTAGTGAAGCTCCGAGTGCTAATTTAATTAAAATATGGGTAAAGCGTTTTGAAGAGACCAGTTCAACATTTAAACCACAAGCAAATGGTCGCCCAACAACATCTAGGACCAAACACAATGTTGAGAGAGTTATGGAGTCAGCACGAGGAAATCCACAAATGTCGACTCGCAAGAGATCGTCTGTCTTACAATTATCGCGACGAAGTTTGCAACGAATTTTAACATTGGATCTTAAACTGCATTAACACAAGAATTGAAAGAGTCTAACTTCATAACAAGGCTCGCATTTGCTAATGAAATGCTTAATCGATTTTCCAATTTTGACAACATACTTTTCTCTGACGAGGCTCATTTCCTTATGAATGGGTTCGTAAACCGTCAAAGTTGTCATTACTGGAACGGTGAAAATCCCAAATCAAACACCAGAAACCATTGCATAGTCCTAAAGTGACAGTATGGGCAGCAATCTCTGGCAGAGGAATAATTGGTCCGTTTTTCTTCGAAAATGCGCGGGGCCAAAACGTCACGGTTAATACGGAACGCTATGTTGAGATGTTGGACGAATTTTTGGCTCATGAAATTGAAAGTTCAAGAATAGTGAATTCCAGAACTTGGTTCCAACAAGATGGAGCTACCTGTCACACATCAAATGACTCCATGGCGGTGGTGAAGCAGATGTTCCATGGCAGACTGATTTCGGAAAGAGGTGATATCCCATGGCCCCCACGTAGTCCAGACTTGACGCCTCTTGACTTTTTTTGTGGGGATACCTCAAACACAAAGTCTACAGTAATAATCCAAGAAACATCGTTCAGCTCAAGGGGAATATCCGTGGTGAAATGGCAGCCATTACACCAGTATTACTGAAGAAAGTTTTCAATAATTTTCGTTTGCGGTTAGAGGAGTGAGAGGGTCACCATTTAGATGATGTTATTTTTAAAAAACAAACTCCATTTATTACTCTACAATGACTTAGATTTATTTTAACCATACCTTTTGTATTTATTTTTAATCTAATTTTTAAATATGCACGTTCTATTGCGCCACCCTGTATAATAATTTTCAAGGCATTGTTGGGAGGAGATATTACATAGATTACAAGTAAGGAAATTTGACGGAAATATATCCAAACTGTCCTAGAATAAGCTGAAGGGATCCAGTATTGTTGACAACAATTTAGCCACTTGCTTTCCTTTAATATTAACCACAAAAACTATCGATAAATCTATTTATGTTATAAATGTTAGCCCTTTTTTGGAATTTAAATCATAATTTTATCAAATGGTTTTTTTTAGCAAACACAAAAAGGATTTTGGGTTTTGTTACAGCTTTGGTTTGACAGCATTGGCAATTGTTCCAATCGGGCTGAAACTTATATAACCACTAACTTCGATTGTAATCAACAGTGACATAGTCTTCAGCCTTCTTCCAACACATTGTATATTGATTTCCCTTACTTTTCCAGTGGAAAATCGTATTATTTTTTTTTTCTTTTGATAAACTCATGATGTTACTTCCCGCTTCTATTCTATCAAATACCATCCAATAATGAATGAATTAATTAAATGGTAACAATTATATAACTATTTGAAAATAGAACCATTTTCCAAAAGTTGGGCTTAGTCCTACTATTCTATTTTCTACTGAACCAATTAATCACAATTGTGACACCTACGAGATATAGAATCATGGACGACGTATCGACTTATCGCCAGATGAGTGGGCGCACCAAACACACTATTGCCATACCTAAAATTTATATTTTATTTTTCCAGTGACAATTGTGAATTTTTGATATTAATTACGTATCCACATCAAAACCCTATGGTTGGATGGTACAAAACAGGCGGATAACCGCCACAAGTTTATGAACCTGCCAACATGGATGATAATCCAGTGTTGACTTCGCCCGGTCTTCCGATGATAACTCTTATTTTTATATATTCACCCGGGGAAATGAAGTTATATACAATTTGAAACGGAAGGAAACACGCCAAAGATGGCATTTAGAGTACCAAGTATTTTTCTTTCAAGTGTGTTTCAATAACTTTTTATGCCGATTAGATGAGGTGTGTTTGTCTGGCTTCAGGAAATTTCTTGAAATTTGACGCAACCTACTATACTGTCAGATCGTATCCGGAGATTATAAATGGATTATTTCTTCTAGAATTCCTAAATAATCAACTGCAGCTACCTATGTCATTGATCATAGTTTAGATACTTCCACGTACTTCTGGTAACTCCCGTACAAGTGGCCGATTTAACTAATATATTCTTAGGTTCATACCTTTTATATGATTGATCTTTAGTCAAATTTGGTGCACGTTGTGCGCTTGTCAAAGCAGGATCATAAGATCAAAACTGAGCGCAGTGCCACGTCGAGCGTTACACCCGATTAAGTGACATTCAATGTTTCTTCTGGAATTTCTAATTAAAACCACCCATACAAATTACCGATTTAAAGCATACAGTCTTTGCTCCAATTTTTTAAGCAGTTGTACTGAATTCAGTCAGATTTAGCTCACATCATGCGTTTGGAGGACTAAGTTCTGAGGTGCCCCTCATAAAAATTGATCGATTTATCGGACATTCATTTTTACCGTTTTAACCTCCAATTCGTAGACTGCTGCAATTTAAACCTTTTTTAATTGTGTTATAATTATATAATTACACAAATTAAAAAAGAAAAAAAAATACCGGATGACATTCCTCTCTATGTCTCTGGTAACTCCCATAAAAAATACCAAATTTAACAAATATGTTCCCGCTCTCATATCTTCCATTGATTTGCATTAATTACACATTCACCCAAATAAATGAAGGTACATTTCGTTTGGTACGGATAAAAATGTACCACCCAGTAGGAAGCATCTAAAGTACCAAGTATTAAATGTGGTTCATGACTTTTCTGGCTGACTGGTGAAGACGACAGCTGTCGCAAATCTTTACTAAGTTTGTCAAACGTTGGGACAGTCTATGTAATACTAAATTGTAGCCGGGGATTGAATATGGGCTATATCGACCCGCATCTTCTGGTACTTCCCATACAAATTGACGGAATTTCAGAAATTCCGTTTTTCGCCTTAAACTCGACATTCGTAGACTGGAGTAACTTAATTTTTTGTGCATTGCATTTATTTATAATTCTTGATAGAATTTGAAGAAATCGATTGATTACCCACTTCACTTACAACTCCCAGACAAATAACCCATTTAGTTCATATATTCTTAGATTCATAACTCTTACATTTTTGCGCAAAGCGTAACTAAATTTGGTACAAGCTTAACGTTTGCCAAAATAAAATTTTACAATGGAAACGAAGCACATTTTCGCACACATTTTGGTATCTTCCATACAAATTGAACGATTTTCCGTAATTCCACCTTTTCTTTGCAGTTTATAATCCGTAGCCATTGCCTAGGTTCTTGTTCAACATTTTAACTTATAATTATTGAGAAAAATTGACCAAATAACCCCGCCCCTTCCAGTACCTCCCATACAAATTACCGGTGTAATCCGTACGTAATATTATTAGCTTCACATCTTCACATAGTATTGAATTTAGTCAAATTTTGTACGTGTTATGCGTTTGGCGAAATAAGTTATGGAAATGAAAACAGAGGACATTGACAAGTCCTTTCTGGTAACTCATACACAAAATGGGCGATTTATCGAAGTTTAATTTTTCGCTATAGTACATTATTTATGCAATGTTTCGTAAAATTCAACAAAATCAATGGAATATGTACGATCTCTCTGGTAATTCCCATACAAGTTACAAAAATGTACCCATATATTCCTAGGTCCATATCTTTCATTCAAACACACAAAATACAGTATAATTTAGCATGTATCAGGCATTTAGGAAGCTCAGTTCTGCGAATGAAAGTGACAGAGTACTTTTTAAAGAGTCTAGCGGGCATTTGGTAAACTTAGTTCTGCGACTAAAAATGAGCTACTACACCTACAAATTTGCCAATTGAGCGAAAATCGATGATCGCTCCACAATTTTTAAGTGGAGAACTTCAGAAGGTTATAATTTTGTTTCTTTTATTCTCTTTTAATTCGGAATAATTTGGGATCGAGCTTTTATCGCTGCCATCGCTGCCTTTCACGAATTTGGATGTACATTCATTGCTGGCAGGATACCTTGACTCTTGATCCTGGAGTATAATCCTCTTACTTTATTATGCCCATGGAACGACAGAAGGCAAAGTCGGAAGCATTGCAATAAGGGGCAATAATTTCAAAATTTGATTTTTCGATTGAGACGTTATTATTTTTAAAGATTTTTCCACAAATTTTTACTTAATTTTTAATATCTTGCATAGTTTTCACGGCAAATATGATTTTGGGATGCTATTAGAATGATACATTTAGCTGGTATTGCATGTATATAACCAACCTTTTTATAGCGGGAGCCTCTCTTTAGCATCATTATCAAATCAAACGTAATTGCAAATAACAATTATTTAAAAAAAAAAAACGTTGATGTTCACAAATATTTGGATCTATTAAAGAAAATATTACGCGCTGATAAAAGCATGGCAAATGCTTAAAAACTTATTAAGTTTTTTTTTTCTTTTTTTGACTATGAAGATTGTTGAGGCCTTACGTGACACAATTTTTCTATGTCTCTTCAGTTTCGTTTGTACGCTGAACTATGCATTACAATATTGCTGCTAGTGTTAAAATGACGCTTTTTCAAATTATATAATGGGGAGTGGAAGCGGAAAATGGAATCGAATGTAGTTTGGAAATCTTATAATCCCAAAAAAAAAAAAACAAATTCGAACAATTTTTCAATGCAGAATAAGGAATATCTCAGTTTTATCAGGCCACTCACCAAATTATTTTCAAAATGTGAACTCTAGGTCTATGTAAAAGGTTTTGATGCCGTGAATTATATTTTGGCAACAAAACAAATTTGTTTGCCGGCAATTGGTTTTATTTTGTTTTTTTCTAATTAAGTCGTTTTTGTGCCTCGATAACGAAAACTGCCCATAACTTTTCAAAACTTTACACAACCTAATATTTTACCAGGTTGTAGCCAGTCTTTGTAAATAGGCTAAGTAGGCACGGCTTCAAGTACCTAGCACATAAATTAACCGGTTTTCTGAGGTCCAATAAGTGCTGGTTTGTGTTGCAGCAACTTGCATTTTTATTGATTGCAGTTTTTTACATATCTCGCACAATCTGAAATAATCGACCAACTACCACTATCTTTCTGGTACTTCCCGTACAAGTGACCGATTTTATTGAAAAGAGGTTGCTAAATTCAGTCTTATTTAATACCCTTTAAGCGTTTGCTAAAGTAAAGTCTGAGAATGAAAACGGACCACCACAACATATCAATTCTGGTACCTCCCATGCAAATTTTTCGATTCCCCGAAATGTAATCTTTCTTCTGTAATTTCTAATCAGTAGGCTGCAATAACCTAGATTTTTGTTCATTATAAATCGGTCAATTTGATAATAACCGGTGATGTTTATTTATATATACCTTTAAGAGAAGAACTTAAGACTTCTTCTTTTATTTAGTTTTAATTTAATTTAATTAGCACATTTTTAATAATACGGAAGAACGTTGACTGAAAGTGTATGTAAGCACACCTGCACTGATTCTGTACTGTTCTACTTCTTAAAAAGGCATACCAGTAAAAATTTGCTGTAATATATAGACAAAATTTTTATGGAATATATAGACAAACGACCAAATATCCGAGGGGGTTGGATTTAAAATTTAATCATTTAAGAATTTTATGGTTCAACTCTACTTTTATTTTAGTTGCATTCATTATTTAAACCGTTCTGATTTAAACCATATCTAATGATTGAACTGAATTTATAAATTTATCAATCGTTCCGTAGATGCCCTTATCCATCCAAGAATAATAGCGGACCTAATAAAGTTTCGAAGACTGATTTTAGAACTCTGTCAAGAAGGTGTATGTGAAATTCATAATTTTATTGAATCAATACCATTCGTTCTGGAAAAGGTTCCATGTGCAAAAGTTTATCTCACTATAATTTCTAAATTTCAGTCTGTAAAATAGTCCGAAAAAAATTATAATTCTATTTAAAAGCAAGCGTGGCACCCATCTTCAACATACGATGTATAGCGCTCTTCAACTAGCTCGTGCACCTTCGGTCGATGATCATCCAAACCATTTTGTGCATTTTTTTAACTGTGTCAGGCGTGGACGTCGCAATTGGTGGACCACTAAGGTGTTCGTCTTGGCAATTTGTACGATCTCGTTTTAATTCTGCTACCCAATATTTTACACCCGTAAACGAAGGAGCAGACTCCCCCAGAGTAGAATCTAGCTTGGCTTTAGTATTTTTTGGACTGAGACCTTTCAAATAGAAATATTAAATTACATAACGGTGACCAATTTTTTCCATGTTTACAAATTCACTGAAATCGTTTACTTTTGATGGCTCAAATAAACATACTAAACAACGTGGCGCCTTGAAACTTAAAACATATGTTCTATCAGTCATCTGTACGTCATGCCGGCTAGTTTCGGGACCCTCATAAATCAAAAATGCATTCCTGCGGGTGAAGATATAAGTATCCACCAGCTTGTGTAAATACACCTTTATAATCAAACATTGTAAAGAAAGAGTTTCTAACAGTACCGAGCAACCCGCGCTGATCCTGGAAATATTTGTGACTCTGTATGTCGGAGGCATTAATGTATTTACAATGTACAATGCGCTGGTTGCAGAAAAATAATCAACAACAGCGTTGAGACGAAAACACTGGGAGAACAACAAAAACAAAATAATTAACATTTTACGACTCCCACGACCCCATGGCTATGTTCAATGAGTCCATTCTCTGCTCCAGTAAGACATAAAGCGAAAAAGGAAATTTTTTGTAAAAACACAACAACAGTAACAACAATGTTTGTTATACTATATTCAAGTACTTTAATTCAAAGTACGTCCAATCACACCGCATTTGCGCATTTTCACCATAATAACAGCTGCAGGGAATATTGAAGAACTTACTCCGTACGTCGCAGTTAAAAGAAAGTGCACTACTTTAGATAATACGAAAAGGGATTTCTCAATAAGTTTTACTTAAAGAAATGAGTAAGATCAGTAGAGCAGTAATTTCTACGCTTGCAAAATTGCCTACAGAAGTGTAATATAGACGTTGTACGTCGGAAGTTGAAAGTGCGGCCAGCTAGCGATTGTGTTGCGCCTCTTGCATTTAACTCGCTTTTTGCTAAAACGTGTTTCTGTTGTCTCTTTGTACGTTAGATAGTGATCTAAGATCAGCAATCTCTATTTTATTTTGAGTACTCGTACAGTTTTAATCACATGCCAGAGTTTGAAAATATTATTTTAAGCTTTAGATATTACAAATGAATGGCAAATTGTCCAGAGTCATGAGCTACGTTATGGTGACCTAATTTCAGATGAATTGTTTCTAATTTATACAAACGAAAACGACAGGCTAATAGATATATGGAAGGCAAATATGATTTTGTACACTCCATACATTAGGACATACAATGGATTTTATTTGAGAAAACACAGCATTAGTTTGGAATGTTCAAGCGGCATGTGTTAATATTGTGATATACTGTAGGGCAAATACGGCACCAAGACAATAGACGGAAATATCCGCATTATTTTGATGATAATGTCTGCGATATTCTGCCGTGATTATCCACAGCCCAAGTAAGTATGAACTATCTAGAAATAGAACTCGACATTCTTGAGAGCTAAAATCCGCAAATGTCTGTTGTTTCTTTCAGCCAAAAGATACCAAATGGGGGATCTCAGTGTGAGATGTACCTCCTATTAGACAAATTGAAACCTATCTAATTGTTTTGATAACAGGTAATCGGAATCGAGACACTCAAATGACTTATAGTAGTTATATTAAATGTTATCTTTTGGCAGAAATTGAAAACATCGACCGGCTTACCACTCTCCTTCTGGTATTTCTCATACAAATGACTAAATTAAATCATTTACTATTACGTTCATATATTTTAGCTTTATTTATTCAATTTTGTTACATGTTCACCTTTTGCAAAAACGTGCTGAGAATGAAGCCAGAGCGCAAGGCCACAACCCCTTTGATACTTGCCATGTGAATTGGTCGATTTTCCAAAATTAAATTTGTCTTCTCTATTTTCTAATCAGTTGGCTGCAGCAGTCAACATTTTTGTTAATAACATTAGTTCATAATCCTCTGCAAATTCTTAGTTCAAAAATTTCCAAATAGTTCAGTACAACATGCCAAAAATTAATTTCTAAGATTAATAGAGGGCATTGCCACTCCACCAGTGGTATCATTCATAAGACTTGAAATATATGTAGACGCTGAAATGTCTAGCTCTGCGAATGAAAATAAGGCTTCATTGTCACGCGCCTTATGGCAGCACACATACAAATTATCACCTACAATTTCTAAATGGAAGATTTCGGAAAGTTATAATTTAGCATCTTTTTGCGTTTTAAGTGAGAATATTTTTTGATAGCAATCTAAAGATTTATTATGCGAATTCAGTAACCCCATACACTTTTGTACCAATATAATAAGATGTTGCGTAATAGTGCTCAATCAGCTCACCTGACTGAAATGTGTGTACTTGTTTTACGATAATTTTCTAAAAATTTTCCGTGGTCTTCCTCTCACTGCCTTTGCTCTATTGTAGAAAATAGCGAATTTTTAATGACTTGATTTAAAATAAGTTTATTTTTCTTCCCTTTTACATTTCCTTCGGAACAAATTGCTATCTTCCCCAGAATAAGCTATGAGTGGAGCTATAATTTCATTAGCGGCGCTGGCTTCACGTCATGAAAGTGCATTAAGTATTTCACCTGCATACATTAACATTGTGACGATTTATCTCCTTTGTATTAAATTTGTTATTCAGACACAATAATTTAACAATTTTCGAACAATTTTTAATGACTGATTATTATCTTTTTCATAATGAGAATTGTTATGTTTCGTACGTTGTTTCCTATCTTTAGCTTCTCGCCACTGGCATAAAGCAATTAATTAAAACATCCTTTAATGTTTGCGGTCACGAGCTCATTTTATTGATCAATGTCACTTTTCGTTAAAGAAAGTAATCATTGAGTTAATACTCAATAATAAGAGATAATTTTTGACAATTATCTTTATGGTTTTCTTACACTCAAATTAAGAAACTTCGTGAGATGAATTCAACGTTCAGATACATGGAACTATTGAATAAGTTTATTAATATACTAAGACATATCTAAATAAAATAAGCGATGCTATTCTGACTTATGGTTTTTTCTCGAGATCTCCGTTTCTCCTTTTTTTGATCTAATCGTGTTCGTCTGTCCGTTTTCGTCGAAGGCACTATAAAGGTCGTATCAGTAGAACTCAGAGACTGAAATTTTTCAGGACTCTTTTCTCAAATTAGATAAACTAAATTCGAAATAGTCCAGCAGGAAATATCTACAGTTATGTTGCATACAAACTCGACGAATCAATCTCAACTGCAATAATTCGTTTTTTTTCGGTGTACCCATCCTCTACACTATGGATAGCAGGTGGCGCAATTGAAGCTAAATATACGATGTAGTAAAAAAATCCATTATTTTCGCTTTTAAAAGTAACTCCATCACGTTTCTCTCATGGAAACCCTTATTGACAAAAAACTGGGACTGACACTTTTCACAAGCTTCTCTTGAAAATTCCATATAAATTCCATAGATGGGAACAAATTGTAATCCCTTAATCATTTCATAATCTCGAATCTCGAATCTTCTTTGCCAGAGAGAATAAAAATTGTTATATTTTGTGAGGCCGAAGTCGCATTTAACATGTCCATTCATCTGACGATGATTCAATACATCGTCCGGGAGACTATTGGCTGTAATGTGCGGTGGCAGTGTAGTCGCAATTGGTCCGATTGAACTTATGCTGCCTTTTTTTGGTTTGAGCTAATTTACAGTTATAAATCAATGAAAGTACATTAAATATTTTAACGGATATATTAATAATATCAACGCAATCATTAATTTTCACAAACAATATAAGAGCCCGCTAAATTAATGAATTTGACTTTTGTTACATTACATACATTAAGTTGTTGTCTGAAATCAACCATACAGTTCCATTTCCATAATTCCTTGGTATTAGAACTTCTTACAACAATTCTATTTTTTATGTCTCTTCCTTCATTGATATCAATATTTAGACGCATTCAGTTACTGACGCATTCAGTTCAAATTCTATGCACCAAAATGTATGGATCAAAAGTTTTAGTGTTCGTTCATGAAGTAAATGAACGATCATTAAAAAAACCAATGAAGGTATTGCGATCAAAATACTTATAACTTATTTGTTGACATTATGATTAAAATTTTCGTATATAAAAGTTTAGTATAGGATGATTTTTTAAGATTTAA
The DNA here is from genome assembly GCA_019455685.1 of Philornis downsi. Lineage (NCBI taxonomy): Eukaryota > Metazoa > Arthropoda > Insecta > Diptera > Muscidae > Philornis > Philornis downsi. Next base: position 1,613,034 of record JAHXMU010026336.1, on the reverse strand, counting down.
GTTTGTTAGGTTGGCAGCACTGGTTGGTAATGGCGTCCAAACGTCATCTGCCAAAGTGAAAAGTGTACAGTATACTCTGCCATTTCATCATGGAAAGACTAACAAACGAGCAAAATTCGTGCTCTGTGACAAATGTGCATCTTTTGATACGACTATTTTTGGTCGTCATAATCGACCTGCTGAATCAACAATTCGTGCTGTTATCTCCAATTTTACTTTGTTGGACATTAAACTATCGACTCCCATGCGTAGTTCGTCGCCGTTCTCAGCGATTGGGCATATGTTACTCAACCACAAGGAATTTTTTTGCCCCAATTGCGAAACAATGGGATGCATTTGGTGAGCAGCTTATCTCTCGATTTGGCCCTGTGAGTTGACCCCCAAGATCTTGTGATTTAACGCCTCTTGTTTATTTCTTGTGGGGTTATATCAAGTTGTTAGTCTATGTGGACAATCCGAACGCTATTAAAGCCTTACAGGATAACATAGTACGCGTTATTTGTAGAATACAGGCCGAAATGCTCGAAAAAGTGAAGAAAAATTGGACCTTCCGAATGGACATTTTGAAACGAAGCCGCGGACAACATTTACATGAGATTATCCTTAAAAATTAAATGGCAAAGACCAATTTATCGATTCCAGTAAAAAATTTTAGTATATGATGCAAATTTGATTTGATTTTATTCGATTTAAAAAAAATACGATTAAAAATTCAGCCTATATTTATTTCTGCCCGTAATTATGATAGTGGTCCAAGAATTTCCTATAACATTTGCACTACATTAGAAAACGTTTTTATTGGTTGTCAGAAATTGAGCAATTTCGAACAAATCGACATGTTTGTGATTACTGTGAAAGTTTGACATTTACAAAGCTGGATGAATTCTCTTCTTTTCATTCTTTGACTCCTATAGAACTTTACGGAATAATACCTAATAAATAATAGTAGTTTCTTATTAGGCCACTTATGCATTGAGTGATGAAAACATACCAAATCTGAATCTGATAGATTTCTCACTTCCTTCACTTTTGTCCTAATGCCCTCACTCATTTTACAGTACGCGACCTACATAAATCCATTCTAAACATATTTTTTTTGTTTTTTTTTCTTTTTTTTACCGACACAAATGTTTTCGTAATATTTTTCGCGACAATAATACTTGCCGTCAAATAATGTAGAAAAGGAGTAGTGACCTCTCTACTCACCAACGAAATTAGGCCTTTGGCATTACAGCCAACTATCTTGCTTTCTCGATTGATTCTAGCAGCGCTTTCGATTATTAGAACATACTAAAATTAAAAAAAAAATTAAATTTGTTCAAGTTTAATGAGTACATGAAGCCCGTCATTTCTATTCTTTGAAATGTAAAAGGATTTTTCACAGCGGCCACATTATCCCTCAATACGAACGTTTGCTCCGATACTGGCCGATTCAGGGACACGGAATTACAAAATAAGTTTAACAAAAAGATTAGACGTATCGACCCCTTTTCACAATTTCTAATTGTAAACAAATTATCTGGAGTGTATTTTTATTTTTCTGTCAAGTATCTTGTTGACTTTTTTTCAGCTTCAATAGGCAACAACTGCAAAATGGAAAAACTTTATGACAAGGGTTCATACAACCTTTATTGTTGCCGTTAATGTTCTGCGGCTTCCCGGTTCTTTATTATTAGCATTGTGCTTTGTTATGTGTATTATCTCTCTGCCTCCAAAGACATGAGATGTGTCGCTTTGGCTTGTATAATTCAAGTTTGGGTGCTTATGAAAATGAAAAGTTTTCCTAAATTTTCGTTATCGATTACTTGAACTGGCGACGGGTACTTTGCTTTAAGATGCGATTTTGAGTGCCCTGCGTTGTTTGTTTAAATAATTAAAATGTTGTCATAATCAGCATTATTTCGATATGTTTTAAAGTTCATGCCGTCTTTTGTTGCTGGGTTCTTCAAATTGATGGAACCGAAACGAACGAGAAAGGACCTCCGTTTGTATAGATTTCCCAGTGTTTGCTCAACACCAAAACAACAAAAGCAAATACAATACAGCCACAATAACAATAACGTCAAATGTCATACCTAATTTAAGTTGTGGTGATTAATTTATGAACTAAGCTCAGAAGTTCTCTTTCAATACTTAATTTTCAAGGAGAGTTCATTAAAACTTATGGGGTCGACATTTAGCAAGTCAATTTTATTCCAGTCAAGTGGTTTTTCCTTCCCTCTGTCCTTTCCCAGTATGGGCCTTCACTAAAGAAATCACGAGTGCGAGTATTATGTTGAGTTTGGGTGATACATAATCTGTTTTTGAAAACTTTACAACAAAGGCATCGCATTAAAGAATGTTTCACGGAAAACTGACACTGATTGGAAAAAAGTGTGAAAACTTGTGGCGAAGTGTTGTTTGATGCTAGGTAGTACTAATACGAATTAAGCTAAATAACTACTTAACTGATTACTAAGGCAACATTTTTTTTGTGATGTTGATATATGAAAATCATCATTAAAATGCAACTATATTCTTGGAGAAATAAAAGGGAATAATGATGATATTGTGATGTCGAGGAGGCCACTAAATGAGTCTGTCCGGAAATAGAACAGTATTATGATTTACCACCATGTTGGCATCTTATGTTTAATTGTGACTGAAGTGAATCTATGAACTGTATGGATATTTACACATAAAAGCAGAATAAAAGAAACAAAATTACAACTTTCTCAAATCCTCCGCTTAGGAGTTATGGGGTGCTGTACGAAGCGTGACAATACAAATAATTATTATTTCGAGGAAAAATTTTTGCAAATGACTGCCGTGTACTGAATGTATATATGTAGGTTAAATTATGTAAATGGAAAGGAGGATACCAGAAAGGTTATCGAGCATCACAATGCAACATAATTAACAAAAATTTTAAATAACTACAGTTTACGAAATACGTCTTAAAGTCGTTTAGTCAGTTAGTATGGAGGGCTTCGGAAAGGACGTAGTGATGTTCCACCTTTACAGTCTCAGAACTTAAATCATAAAACTAATTATGTGTGCTAAATTGAAGTGCATTAAAGACAACTGCTTGGAAACTATGAAAGTAAATTAACAAAAAATACCTTTAATAAATCAAATAAGAACAAAGTTGGCCGTCAAAAATTTTTTATTAATTTTCAAAGTAATACACAACTTAATAATTTTATTCTTAAAAATAACAACGTCTGCGTGTAAATCGGCGCGTTCGCACTCATTTAAGCAAATAAATCAATTTCTTATAATGGCTCGACAGGTAGACTTCGTGATGACTGTCATTTCATGGCGGATATTTTTTTTTATTGAAATATTCCGGGAAAGTTGGTTTTTCGTTGGATTTTAGATTTGGGACAACCCCATTTAAGGAACCCCATAAAGGTTGAATCTGACTTCCGCATAGACCAGTTTATGTCACCTCCAAAGAAGATCAATCTGCCAGAGTAAATTCAACCATGTTCTTTAGTTACTACCAGGAAAATTTTTCAGATCAGGCAATAAGACATTGCCTAAAAAAGTAAGGACCGAAAATGCCTCGCGACGATATCGTAGCTCATTTGGTCTCTTTAAGCGGATGAAAGGTTTCTGGTGCATGGGCTTCGGATTCATTGCACTGGAGCTTTAATCCTTGTTCCAATTAAAAAAATTAAATCACACTTTTAAAGCATTTCTGAATTTGTGCGTTTCTGAATTGAATGTTTCGGATTGTCATAAATAGACTGCGGCGCAAAATTTGGTTTTCAAAGTATCTCTTCAATTTTTGTTAATCCATTTTCTAATGTGGGAAACGGAGAATCACCAAATCAAAGTTTATGTAAGCAAAACGCTTCCAAGAAATGCTGCATAGCGACTGAATTCCCAAGAACCAGACCATCGATTGACATATCACTGATAGTAGCCATAACAAACACAATCTTTCTTTTAAGATACACTATGAATAGGCTAAATCGGTCATTTGTATGAGAGGTACCAGAAGAGACGAGATTATTTGGTCGATTTTTCCCATTTTTTTCAGAGAACTATAAACGTAATAGGCAAAAATATATTACTGCGACTTAATTGTTAGAAATTGAGGAGAAAATATATATGAGAGATATGACACGGACTGTTACAATGGCCTCTATTCGTTTTTTTTATCTTTCTCTATCAAATCTAAGAAAGACCCATTTATTCAAATCGGTTATTTGTATAAAAGGTGCTACAAGAGGCATGATTGACTGGTCAATATTTTCAAATTGTGTTAAATATTACAAGTTCATACAAAAACAAGTTACTGCAATGTACGACTGAGGAGTTACATAAGTAACATTGAATTTAGCAAAATTGATCGAATTTGTACTTCGAGTTGACAAAATATTAGGCTGTACCAAGTAGTTGGTTGTTTCATACATATATATTTTAAGACATACATGTATTTTATTTTAAGGCTGCCAACCAGACTGGCAGACATTGCAGAATCGGCTTAAGAATTTATGAAACGTATTTGGTGAACACATACTTGATGCCTTAAACGCTTCCTTCTGAATGACACATTTATGCCACATCAAATTACATATACGAGTACATTCATTCCTTCGGATGAGGTAATACTACCAAAAGATGTCATTAGGGTACTCTTACAATTACCTGTAGCAACGATTACAAAATCATAATAGGAAAAATTTAATTAGTGCAGACTAAACTATGCGTATTGGTGTAATATCATTATTCTACGAAGACATGAAAAAAAATATGTCTTATAAATAAATACCCATAATCTATGGCCTTTTACCGAAATTCAAAAAAAGCTTGCTTTGCAGCTTGTACTTTAGTTACTCTTAAAGGGGAAGTGTTCAAGATATTACCTCCGTGGTCAAAGCCTGAACAGATATTATAAAAATAGTTTTTAAAGGTATAGCGCAGAGGACGACATGGGGATAAGGGAAATTATGTCATATTTATAGGTATAAGTTACAATATGCTTCACAAAAATTGAGTTAATTTTAAGTTAATCACTCGTATATGAAGTACCAAAAAGGATGTTGTTCCAGTTCCAGTTTTGCTTAAGGCTCCAAAAATTTTAATATACATATTATATTATGATTTAAAGTTACTTGCTTGGTGGATACCATAAAGATCGTATCAAACTGCTTCCATATTATCAGTTGCATTAAACTATAGCAAATATTGGTATTATTTAATTAGTAATCTGATTATAAATTACTTGTTAGAATGTATTTTTTGTCAAATAATCCATTTGAAATATACCAGAACGATCAGCTCATCCAGTTACAGTCTCAAATTAGAGTTCAAGAAAAATTATGGCGCGATAAGTTTAAAGGATTTGTTAATTTTAAAACAATTATTCCTTCGAGATTTTGTGATTTAATTACCTACTTATAATAACATAACTAATTTGTTGTATCAAGTGTAAGACTTCTGTATTTCTAAAGCAATCTTCGTCGAATCCTCCATTTGTTCATAAAGCCGCAGTTCTAAACTGCAGCGTAAACGGAAATACTATGTAGAAAGTCTTATTGGATTTGTGCCGACATCTCAAAGGTTGTGATGTAAAGAATGTATCAGAGTTTCATTTTGTTCATGTGGGAGGCACTCGAAAAAGTCGGTAAATTTATTCCAATAACAACAACTTTGACGTTGCCGAGCGGTGAAGAAATCGTTGAATTTGTAAATTAAAGCTTGGACGGGATTTGATGTCACATCCATCTTATAACGTGTAATGAACATTATTATTATTATACGTTTAGCAGGTACGGCGGAAAACCATACGACCAAACCAATACGATTTCTTGGAGTAGGACTACGGGAGTCATCAATTAGCTAGCTAATCAGTCGGTTAGGGGGGTAAGCGTCCTTTCCAAGTAATCTGTTCAACATTTCAATAATATTATTAAGACTCCCTATTTTTTTTAAATATTTTCTACGTTAAGTGGACTCTGGTTACTAATTCCTTCAATCAAATGCCCCATAGGAACTTAGTAAATAAAAACTGCACTCTACAACAAATTGGCATTGGCTGTTCGGATTACATTAAAATAATATGCTCACAGATGTTATAAGAGCATCGCTTCTAAGCCCACCCTTTCCAATTATTCTGGCGGCGTGTTGTATAGAATCCCAATATAAAAACTTAGCTAAAAGTCTATTTCATTATCATCATGTTTTGGTAGGAAAACCAAGGTAAAAATTTATAGATTCATATTTCCAGAACAATATTTATTCACAATTTAGAACAATTCGAAAAACAATTCATTTGAATATTCTAAGCTTAGTTTCAATAAAAACTAGGAAACTTGGTAATTGGATACTTATGCCACATAAAAATTTTAATATTAAGTAGATTGGTAACAAAATTATATTTTGTAATCGTGAACCATAGAAATGTTCACTCTATACTGATTTATATTATCTTACATACAAACACAACAAAAATTCTTTCGTTCAATTGAACCTTTACTATATGTTTTTGAAGAAAACAAAATTAGAGAAAAAAAAGAAAGATCATAATTACTGCTTAGACACATTATTTCGAGAAGGGAGCATTTCAATTCTCCTAAGCGAATTATTGTATGCATATTACGTAGAGAATATACCCATACAGTCTTTTTACAGATGCTTAAAAGAGTATCACCCGTGACAAAAAACAAAATCATAAAGAGAGTAATTGTATTATAATATGCTCACTGTTAAATTTGTCTCTTAATTTTGCACTAAATATTCTCAAATGTTAAGTACGCAACCATTGTATTAAATGACTTACCAAATACATCCATCGGAGATTAAAAAAGGCCTTTTTTTGGTGTGATGAGACATGCTGCAGTAAAGTTGATTAAAATTTTGGTTGTCAAACATGTTGCAATACTTTAAGCTATGAAAGTTTAAAAATAGTTGGTTTGTTAACTGTTGAATTTTTACTTGGGTATTTTACTGCATGCGAAGATAATTCGATTTAGTTTTTTTTTTTTTTAAGTAAAGAAAACTTGCAATTATCAAAGCAATTAATTATACATTTTCGCGTGTCATCACTAAATCGATTTATCCTCACAGGCACTTAAAATTTGAAAATTTTGCATACTTCACCACGTTAGAATAGATAAAAATATCTGATTCTGGGGACTTTAGTCTATTTTTCTTTCTTTTTTCTTACACTTAATTACTGAATTATTTAAGACAATGTTGGTTCTTTAAATCAAATTTTTCTTAGGTTTCGAATGTTATTACTCCGTGGTTGACAATAAAATAATGATGGCTTTCTCATTATTTCTGCTTTTGCTGGTTGCTGATGATCTTAATTAGACTTACGGTACTCGAACTCTATTTACGTTTTACTCATTTTTTAGGTGATTTTTTGGAATTTTGCTTCAAAGATGATTATGTTTTGATGATATCTTTTACTATTGATGTTTTAAGCTCTATTTCTTTCTACTTCAGCCAAGCGAAACTTTTGGAAGAAATTGTATCTGGAGCTGATGAGTCATTAGATGGTTTGGAAGAATTTATAATGATGAAGCATCATTATTTATTTTGGATGACGTGGGCCACATTTACAGTCATTAGAACCAAAATTTTTGCAAGAGTATTTTTCCCCCAGAAAGCCAAAGATAACACCAGATTACTGAATTGTCGGGACTGCAGCCAAATTGGAATATTTTGTCTATGCGACCTCAAATTTTTCCAGATTTGAAGCAGGAAATTTGTTGCACTTCTCCAATGCTCTTTAATCAGTATGACAAAGAATCGGTGTGCAAAGGGATCTAGTGAAATTGTCTGGAAGACGGATTCCACTACCACTGTGTGGTGATGTACATAAATTAGGGGCACAATCCGATCACAACTGCTTAAAGGCTTCAGGTGGATTTCACTCAATATATAACTTTATCAACTTATGGAACACTTTATAAAAACTTGGTGTTACCGCTTTGGCTGTTGAAGGAAAAAGGAAGTTGTGGCCAAATTTTGCGAACCTTGAAACCTATCATAGACTGTGAAATTTTACAACGTGGTATAAATGTCAATTTTTCGGAGTATTTTATATATTGCCAGATCGTTAAAACCATAGTACCATTACGATAACAAACTGATGCTTGACAATTGTACACTTGACAATATTGTAAACAAAAGTTAGCGACAGAGATGAAAGGTTTTTTTTCTACCACACCATCGTTATCTATTTTAGGTAATTTGAAAAAAAAAATGCTATGAAAATTTTGAAAATGAAAAAGTCCACTACAAACGGGATCTGAAAATAGATTATATTCTAGCTTAAAATTAATTATTTGGTTGAAAAATTTGACATTTCGTTCGAACAAAAAAAAAAATGAAGTTATTTTTTCGCTGTGTTACTGATGGATATTTGAAATTTTATTGTAGTACATATTTTTATATCTTCAACTGAAGCAATGAAGGTGGATTTCGTCTGATACGGCAAAACTGTAACAGGCAGATAACAGCGTTTAAAGTACTAACCACCCTTTGATTAAAAGGTTTAATTTCTTTCTAAGTAAATTAATCGGTGTTCGTCTGTCTGGAAGGCTGATAGTTACGATGACTGCCATAGTCTTAATAAAACTTAATAAACTTTTCAAAATTTAAAAGAAGGATTATCTGGTATTGTAAATGCCGAAAAATTTTTTCTTTATATTTGAAATTTGGCGGCAGGTTTGTTTCCTCCACCAAAACTAGACTGTATCAAATTTTTGGTCTTATTCGGATTTAGAATCCAAACTACACCATTTCTAGTTTTTAAATCTAAATGTCTTTTTTTTCCGTCATAGGAAATGGCAGAATATGAGTTTCCGCCATTTGTTCTGAGAATGAATCGGAAACATATCTTTGGTGCACCGATAATGAAACTTGTATAAAATACAACTAAAAACTAAAACATTACAGTGCAGGGATATCCATGATAGCTATAAATACCGTTGAGTATTTATACAAACTTAAGTTACGACAGAACAACATATTACGGCGGTGTTGTATTTTAATTAGATTTTCAATTACATGTCCGTAACTCAAGATACCCATTGCATGATAGTCCAATGTATGAATTTACTATCGTATGTTCTGAAGCGACTTCCACAAGTTATTTATCTCTGGACTTGAATGATGGTATTTTATCATTTGGGGCGAAATTTATATGCATATTTATAGTCCCTCCTTTAAATTTTCTCTTTCGCGTTAGAAATAGAACTTCTATTTCATTTATTCAGCGCAGTGTGTGATTCGAATTGAATTTTTGCTGACTTACTTTTGTACACTTCTATGAAAATTGTGGTAGTTATATTTTAATTATTTGTTATTACTTCAATGTTAGCACTATATATATCGAACTTCCATAAGAAATAAAAGTGGTTCACTTTCTGTAGCACAAACTTCTTCTTATTATCATTCCTTAACGAAGTTTTAATGAAAAGTCTTCTGTGTTAGGCGGTGTTACCAATTTAGCTTTTGCCTCGATAAATTCAACTTTTTTCTAAACTGTTAAGGGGCCAAAAATTGGATTTAGATTTAAGTTTTTGTTTTTTTTATTGTAAATTTTTTAGACTTTTTTTTTCCTTTTTTTAAATATTAAAAATTGCTACAAATTATTACTAAAGCATTCAAATTAAGGAAAACGATGTGACTAAAAAATAGCCTGCGAAAAAAATAGCCTGCGTTGAAAAAATAGCCTGCGAATAAATCTCAGTTTCAGAACCCTCGTTCTCAGGTCAATGCGCGCGGCGTTAGTTCAATTTCCTTTTTATTTTGCTGCGAAACAACTTTGGGAAACTTGTATGAGGTATAAATTATGAGTTATTCAAACGGAATCATGAAACACTAACATTTTTATGTAAAAAATTTAATATTTTAATACTTTCACGTGAATTATAATCGAACCGAAAATGTATCAGAAAATGAGTGCAGATTTGCACTGCACATAATTGCTACAAGAAACCTATTTAAATAATCGGGTTTTGTTTAAAACTGTTGTGCTTATATTCAATAATAGAATATCAATTTTAGTAAAAAAGTCATCTGTCTGTCTGTTTCGGCCCAAAATCAGATTTAGAATTCAGTTTAGGATATCTGTTAAAATATTTCACACTATGTCCTGCGACAATTTTAAATCCATATATGATCGAATCATATATGTATTAGGTTTGATGAAATATATTCATCGGGAAAAACACACATTTCTTATATGAAGCTTTATATATTTTGTGTTAAATCGCTGCTTGATGGTGTGCATGTGCTTTGAAGGAAATGTATCCAACGTTAAGGTTTATGATAGAATAGTAAAAAATCCCAATAGTTTTTTGTTTTTGTTTTTTTAATTTTAATATTTCCTTTACGGCGTGAATGAAACCGCTTAAAGTTCACACTAATATGTAAAAAAACATCGAAACAATTTGAACTCATTGAGTATCATTTAACTCATGTTGAATATAACTCTCAAATTACCAATTACTGCAAATTTATGTAGTAATTTAGACAAGTTCGGTTTGGTTAAACATATTCAAATCAATGACACACTAGTAGAAAATATTTGGCACAAGTACACATTTTATTATATGAAGCGGATTAAAATCAAAAATCAGTTCACAATGATTAAAACAGTATTCGGATCTTTAAATATATTAACCGAAGTAGACAACCTGTCAACCAAAAATTATACTTTAGAAAGAAGTCATATGGTCTCTGGTAATAAAAACAGTTTTACCGGTTTGGATACTCCAATAACAAATAATAATTCTATATTAAGATAATTGGATCTAATGGCAAAAAAGAAAGGAGTTGCTGCTGACTGGATGGGGGTAACACTTTTTTATAACTTCTATGAACGCTTAAATAAAATTGAATAAAGACATTACCTGTTAATTTCCAACTTATACTTATTTCAAACTACATTAATTTTCTTAAAAAATCAATTTTTTTTGCTTTTTACGAAAGTTGTGTTTTTTTATTATTAAATTTTGACAACACTGGTGTTGGAAGCCAAAATTTCGTTTGGACTACATAGTAAACTCATTACGTTAAATTGATTATTTTACCAATTCAAACCATTTCAAATAATAATATGGCAATTTTCTCACATTGAAGAATAAACGTAGTCACTGGGGCGTATGATGGTTAAGTCACTAATACCGCATAACGCATACGCACAAGATAACAATGAGTTAACTTGATACTTACGTGCATACTATTTGCTGTTGAGTAGATTTTTTTGCATACTTTTTGTTTTAACGATCCACTTCTTATTTTGTGTCCTTCTTGCAGTTCTGCCAAAATTTGATCCATTTATCAGCGGTCTCCAGCATACCTACAGATACGGAGATTACATCCACTTGAATTGTAGTTCGGAATGGTCAAATCCTCCGGCAACACTTACATGGTACATCAACAACAAAACGGTATGTATCAACACACGTATACACTACAGTTAAGGTGAAATTAAACTGGACAATTTCGGGAAGAGTGTTACAGCGCTTACATTTTGGACTACGTTTTTCATAATTTAAGCAAAACTTTGCTTCGTATCAGATGGTGCATTTTTGTGTTTCCAACTCCATAACAAATAAATGATGGAATGCAGCGTCATCAATATGTCGCCGGTTATGCTTTGTCTGAGGTTCTGACGAATACATCGGATATTAGAGCTACCGATAAGACTAAGAAAAGTTTCTGAAAGTGATGTTCGGATTATCGCATAAAAATAATATAAAATAATAGTATCATTGTCAACTTTAATATCCATTAACTAAAAATGCAACTAAATGACAACAACAACCAGTGACCATAATTCGATTAATGTTCTTATAGGAGGGCAGCTTTATGTCATAATCCTTACTTTTTGTACCTCCTCCTAAAGGAATGAAAGTCCAAATCATCTGATAGGATGTATAAAATGCGAACAACATATCGACTAAAAGTGCTTCATAGTACACATGATAAATATGGTAAATCATTAGAAATCTCTAGAAAACTGGATACAATCTAATACAAGATGTAGAAAGATGTTGAATGGTCCAGTATTGTTTAAAGACCCGCCAATAATGGAAATAGGCAAGGAGAAGATATGTCATATTTTACAGTTTTTCTGTAAACGCAAGCCAGGCAGCTAAAAACGTGGATAGTGTTCGTGGTTCTAATATTATAACAGGCAACCATTTTCAGTTTTGGTTTAATCTATTCCGTTCCGTCAACTTTGATGTAAAGACGACCCACGCTCTTCATGGCCAATTGTCGACAATTTTTATAAAATAATGAAACCATCAAGTCTAATTACCATGTAAGCGCTGTTTCGATTACCCGGGAGCTAAACATTGCGCAAAAACCTTTGAGTTAACTGTAGAAAAAGCCTCATGAACTGAATTTTCATCGCTGCACAGTCGCAACAGAATTTAACTATTTTTGAAGTGGACGTTGACTGACGATGTAGGTCAAGTGGTTGCATTCAAATCGCAGTGAACTGCGACGACGACCAAGAAACAATTATTAGCAAGTTCTTGCTGCGTGTTTGACGGCGTTTTACATTTTTTCACGGAATCACCTACAGCCGAATTTATATTTATATATATATATATATATATATATATATATATATATATATATATAAGCAATACATATTAGCTAATATACATACGTATATATGTATAAGCTAATTTTAGTCCGTAGTACTACTTTAGGCGACATCGTATTTAAGACGGTAATCATTGTGGTTGATTTAGAAGTTTAGGGCTTTCTCCGAAATTGCCCATTAATCTGAAATTATTCATAGAATCATTTTCTAAACTTAGTTTTAAAGTGAATTCGGATTATTCCCCATAATGTCCCTGACGCATATTTGGAGATAAACATGTATTGACAACATATTGAAGATGTAGTGGTCAATGCTGCGTATGGAATTTACCAAATTCCGAAAATTATCTGAAACAGAGCACACAAATTGATGTGAACTCGTTCAAAATATACTTTCAGGCCGACAAATTTTATATTTATTTATTTCCTTTTTAGCATATTTTATTCTTAGCATCATTTTTTTCAACCAGCCTCAATGAATATAATTAAATTTGGCTGACATCATGGGCTAAATTAGCTCATTTCTTATATTGACAACCCAGGGTATTTAACCTTTCCTCTGTAACTCCTAATTCGTATACTGCAAAAATGTTTGTTTTTATCCATTGTATTTATTCATAACCTTAAAAGAATATTAAAAAATTGACTTAATTTTCAAACACCTTGTGGAAGTTCTAATAGAAATTAACGATTTAGGCTGCTTATTTTCAGCGTATATCATGCGTTTTGTGAACTAAGTTATGGGAATAAAAATGGAATACATTTTCGCAACCCTTCTGACAGCATCTATACAAATTGACTGATTTCCTGAGTTTGCAGTAATCTAAATTTTTGTTCATTTTATTGATTGGTAATTTTCTGTAATTCTTGAGATATATAGACCAAGTGAACATGCCCCTTCTGGCACACATCATATAAATGACCGTTTTAACCGATATATTCTTAGCTTCATATCTATCAAGCAGTTGCACTGAAATCTGTGAAATCTGTCCCACATTATATGCTTTGGTAAACTAATTTCGGGCATAAAAATGGGGGGCACTATTGCCTCACTGCTTCTGTTACCTCACATACAAACTGACCGATTTATCAAAAATGATTGATTGCATTTACCTAAATTTTTGTCAGAGCACTTTTTGATAAAAAAACGAACGATTCACTGTGCCCCTTCAGGCACTACATATTCGTACTTGCACCATATTCGCACCAACGGATTAAGGCGTATATATATCAGTTCACTACCGCACTATATCACTTGGCTGCCGCATAAAATATATAAACTCGTTCCGCTTCGTGGAAAAGATTTAAAAAGTATTGTTTATCAATTATTTTGTGTCCTTGGGTACAGTTGTTTTTTACTCTGACTGTACATTCATCAACACAATGATGCTATTGTTGTCCCTTTGCTGTGTGTTGTTGTGATTTTGAACGCCTTTATTGTTGTTGTGATAATCGTGCAATTTACCCAGAGGAGCTTTTGTAGATGTGTTTGTGTGTCGAAGCAGCATTTTAAACTATCGCTGAATTGTTAAAGTCACTGATTCCTTCCTTTTGTATGTGCATCAGTATGTTGTATGATCCCATGTAAATGTGTGTGTATGTATGAGTATGTGTACAATCTATTCGTACTATATACAGTACTGTGCTGCTCTTTTGCCTTTATGTTTGGTATCTGTGATTTATTGCTCAGTATGCATTTTGTTGCATAGTTTTGATAGAGACACACGCTCTGAATGAAATTGGATGGTACATGGTCGTAGAAAGTAACACACACACACGCATCCAAACTCAGAATCACATACAGACATGCACACACATGGAGACGTAATGTTGCTTTGTTCTATGTTGACATTTTATGTTGATTAAAATTGCAATTGGGAAAAGTGTTTGTAATTTAAACATACGGGTACTCTGTTTTTTTCCTGTGATTTTTTTTGTCGATTCAAAAAAATGACAGATACAAAGTTTGTGCTGAAATCTAAACAAAAAATAGTAGAAACACATCGAAAAACAACCAAATATTTAAATGCGTCCACTTCGAAACAAGTTTGGTGACCACCAAATAAATTTCGGACATTTAAATTTCACATTAAAATTCAGATTGGCTCTTGAAATTTCATTGAAACAATTGTCACATATGCAGACACATTGGATAAAATAAAAAATTAACACAATCTATGATGTAGTCATGTATGTAAATGATTCATGGCTCATCGATTTTTACAGGTTACTATTCAGCCATAAAACAATGAGAATACATGTTTTCTCACACAATGCCCACGGGTTTTCAGAACGTGGCGTTGAAATCTATGCATGGAGTGCCATAATGGGAATTGTACAAATGCCCGTGGCTTAATCCATTGCTGCATATTGGTGGTGTTTTATTTACTATTAAGTTCTCGTCTCTGGTTTGAAAACAAGCAAGCTATGGTAATTGCCTTTTTAAAGCAACTGACAATTTTTTCTGTAGGGTTTCAAAAATATATTGAAATGTGGCAGCAGAAACAATTTATTCCGAGAAATAAAAACACCATTTTATTTTAAAAATTAATTTGCCCTTTCTTTCCTATAAACTAATGTCTTCTTGGGAATTTTCTGCCCCTTGTCTTTTTCTATCGCTTGCTTCCTCTTACTATTCTAATCCTTACACGTTTTATTTAAAATAATACTGGTTGAGGCATGATTGCGGTTTTTTTGGCCAAAAACTCACGCACAAGCACGGAATTCTGTGCGTTTCTGACGAATTGCTTGGCAAAAACGGCGTATAACTTTAATGTAGTATTCCTTATTGACCGTACGACCTTGTGGCAAGAATTCATGATGCACCGTGCCATTACAATCATAGAAAACAGTGAGCAAAATCTTCACACTTGACCGAACTTGACGTGCTTGGCGACCAGGACGAGCATCGTGATCGACATCGTTTCGGCCTTCCTTAAACCGGTTATACCACTTGTGTTCTGCTCATAGTAGACTCTCCAAACGCCACCGTCAACATTTTAAATGTCCTTGCACCTTTAATTTCATTTTTTACTCAAAACTTAATATAGTTTCTTTGATCGATCATTGTCTTAAATAGTAAAAAATCGAAAACCACACCAAAACACGACTAACCTTTTTATCTGTCAAAAACAAACTGACAATCCAAAATGATTGATATTGTCAACATATTTGAAATTTGAAAATAACGGTTATATTTTGATCACACATCGTATATGATATTTTTAAGAGGAAACGGAGAATAACTTCCTGTAATTCCACAAAAATGTACGTAAAGGCATGGGGATTTAATTAAATTACAGCAACCTACTGAATACTAAGATATCTATTGCGAATGCTACACATTTCTTTTTAACCTGTATTTTATTAAAAATTAAAAAGTAATGTTCCTGTATAAATATGTTTTTATATATGTGAAATCATAATTTTTACTATAATTGGTGGAAATATGAAGTTGTGGTTGCGGTTCAACAAATTTTAATGGTTTGTATATATAAAATATATACATGTATATAGATTGCCGCAAAATTTTTTCACACCGATTTTTTATGATGTTTTGCGGTTCACTAAACTTTATTAATTTTTGCATCATGTCTTCCAAAAAGTTGGTTTTGCACTTGAACAATGTTTTTTTCGTCCTTCTTCAAAACTTAAAAAAATGTTTACTTTTTTGCCAAATAATCATTTCCTCAAAGCCTTTTCAAGCTGTTATATTTAGATTTAGTAATAAAGCCGAACATTTTTAAACTTCAAATTCTCTCTTCTAATCATCAAATAAAACCAATCTATCAATTTGGTAAAAACCGAATCTTTGCAAATTATTTTTAAACATATTTCGGTCTAAAATTCGTTCCTTTGGGTCCCTCCAGCGACGCCATAACAGGTTAAAGCCACGTAAACTATATATAGGTAGTTTCAGTAAAATACTTTTTAATGCAATCACGGTCATTATTTAGAACCCAATTTTTATCTATGGGACAAAGCACTGTGTGTGAATTTAGCACACTTTTGACAGAATTCTGTGCAAGATATTAATAAAGAACATTTGCGTTGGAGGAAAAGCAAATTGCGTCCATGTTAAAAATTGTATTAAGCGATTTGAGCTATTGCGATTGGTTACAATTTAGTTGAATTGGATGTACCAAATCTTAATTATAAGCCGAAAAAGTGATCACCGCCATTTTATAAAACTATTATAATTTTGTAAAATTTTTGGATTTAAGGCTTCAATGTCATTTTTATGTGGGAGGTATTGGAGGTCAAATTATAGCAATATTGATAGGGCGGCTTAATTTTGCATTAGTATTATAAAATTAAGCTATGATTGCAATTTTTATCAAATCATTCATTTCGCTTCGATAACCTCGAAGGGTCTTAGCGATTTTGTCCATATCTAACTCTAAACCATTATTTGAGAGTTACTTTTTGACCGCAATTTTTTATTGGAATTGCTGCAGATTTAACCAAATTATCAGATATTCCAGCCGTTCAGTTAGCCACCCATCCAGCAGATAGGTACATGATTGAATCATCTAAACAGTTCTAAAACGATTTCCATCTTATGAAACTAATGGCTTAACATGCTTTTTTCAGTTCGATTATTTATTTTCGTTTATCGTTATAAATGAAGCCATGAAAATCTAAAAAAAATATGTATTCTATATCTAAAAACTTACACAAAATTTGAGTAGCTGCTACTCATCGAAAATTCATTCAATTCATTAGGCGGAAGCGACTGCGGTAAATCTTCTAAGCGAGAAGTCTTTTAACTGTATTTCCCGCTCAGTGAGCGGAGTTGTTTTTATTTAACATGGTATAATATAAAATGCAGATTTTTTAGTGAAAATATTAAAATTACCCTCATACGAAGGAATAATGGTCTGTATCATCTGATACGGCATAAGCAAGCGTAGTATCCAGTATTTTTTGATAAAATGTATTTAACCACTTTTAGGTAGGCTACCTGGTATGCACGATAATCATCGCAAATAATTACGAAAAGCTTAAAACTTGGCAGAACATGATATTTTGTCCGCCAACCCACCCTTTTTGTTACCTCCCACACACATTAAACGATTTTCTGAAATTAACTTTCGTGGGGTGCAGAAGCCAAAACTTCTGTTCGCTATATTTTCTTACAATGTGCGGTGCAATTTGGTATCTTCCATACGAATGACAATTTAACACATACATTTTCTTCGTCCAGTTGTACTAAATTCATTCAAATTTGGTACACGGTAGGCGTTTGCTAATATTATGTAATATCTGAGAATCAGAAAAGACCACACACCCAGGAATATTCTGGTATCTCCCATACAAATTGGCCAATTTCAAGTTTTCAACTGTAACTTCTAACTAGTCAACTGTTTGATCGACCTTGTGCAAATTCTAGTACCTCCATGAAATGGAATGAAATTGTATATTTTATACTGAATTCAGTCATGCCTTGATAAGCATAGTTCTTTGAGTAAAACTGGACGGTGCTCTACGCATTTTTACTACCTCCTTTATAAACTGATCGATTTATCGAATTCTTATTCTTCTTCTTCATTTTTCTACTACCAAAAATGAGGAAGAACAATAAGAATTCGATGCATTATAATGCTTGATAAAACTTAAAAAATCAAGCTGATAAACACGCTCCTTTTGGCACCATTCATACAAAATGCATAATTTAACTTAAATATTCTTTCATAAATTTCACTACATCCAGTATAGTTTCACACCGCGTGTCGACAACTTAGTCTTGCGAATGATAATGAACTTCATAGACACGCCCTTTATGGTACATAAACAAATATAATCTCTAAGCGAATAACTTCTGTAGATTTTAATTTTGATCCCTTTATTGTGCGTTAAATCAGAGCGTTTTTCATAAAACATAGCGATTTATCACTCCCTTTCTGACATCCCTCAAATTTGTTCACCATTACGAACGAACGTTAGACGGAGGAATACGTAAGTCAGTTCACCTGATTACTAGTTGCGCACATGCGTTTCTGAAAAAAATTCAATTTAAATAAAATGGATATTACTTACTTGAAAATATAAGATCGCTACAAATGTAGTGCACTAGTTTAGTGACACAAAAATGCGGTGAATCCTGAAGAAATATACGAGTACATTATATGTACTTTTTTAACTACATTTATGTCTATCTTTCTGGCTTTACTTTCTAAATAATTATAATTATACAAAACTCCAATTATTAGTTTCAATTAAAACGTGAAAGATAAAACTCACAATCAACATGTTGTGCTATACATAGTGACTAAAATAACTCCTTTGTGGACATTAAAAACGTTGAGAATTACAAACACATGAAAGAAATGTTGAAACCGATATGCAAACAAGCTAAACAGTAGATTCGTTGATTTCTTTTCGGAAATTGAAGAATACAAAGAATGTCGGTAATTATACCAAAATAAAACAATTTTGAAAATAAATTATACAAAGGTCAAAACTAAACTTAAATTTATGCAAACTCCTAATAAATGTTAAAGGTCTAGATTTATATTGGCAGTATTACTGGATGTAGGACATAAGATATTTCTTAAAAACCTTCAGATTAAAATCAGCAAAAGGAGGAAAATAGAAAAAAAAGATTATGCAAAAAAATTGTAGCAACCAAATATTTACTAAGTTTTGTTTGAAGTACCAAATTCTTACTGGGCATGATTATCCGGTCGATTTTTCAAAAATTTAACTAATTTCAGTCTACGAATTATAGATTACAGGGGAAAAGTAAATTCATTCAATTTGTATGGGAGACTCTAGTGGGGATGAGGCAACGCAATCCATTTTCATTAATTGTTCATTTAAGTGGCACGCCAAAGACGTGGTAATTTAGCATACTTTCGTAAATACTTGATGTGTGATAAATTATATTGAACATAATGCAATTGAATGAAAGTACGATCGTAGTAGATACCAGATAAACAGTTATTATTTGGTAAATTTCTTCACAGTTATTTAACATCAATAAATTCTTAGTTTGGCTTGTGTAGAATATCTGTCTTTATCGATACTGATAAGAGTTTTTTTCTGACATGACTATCTCTTGTACTCTACTGCAAACCTCAGTTATAGGTTTTATGCACCACCTACCTGATTGCGTATGACAAGCAAATTATTTTAAAACAATGAAGAAAATGGTTATTTCCAATGAAAAGCTTTAACTCGTCGTTGATGACTACTCTAAACATAGGTGTAGAAGTCAAATTACACGATTTCCAAAATATAAAGCCTTTTCAGACTCCTACATCAAGGCTCAAATTTTCCTTTAGGTTACATTCATTGCATGTCGTGCTTTTATAATTCTTCCGAAAACCAAATTCAAACGCGTACCTCTCCTCAACTGCAGTAGCCAAATGGGGGATGGTGCAGTAAAATAAACGTTCCATTACATAACTATATCTATCACAAGAAATAATTCATTTTTTAAATAGCGTGATGTTTGAATTGCTTTACCAAAGAGCGGTTGGTTAGTCCGTTTGAATCTGTGTTATTTTTAATAGCAAGCGAGAATTTATGTGATTTCAGCAGTTTCTAAAGGATCTTCTGAGCTTATGGAACCCTACTATCGGCAGTTCGCCATCCTGGGTTTGAATTCAGAATCACAGATGCATAAGCCAACACTATAGTTGGAAGACATCACTATGATGTTGAAAAACATCAGTATCTGCTAAAAATTGTAGATTCACTCGGAGTTATGAAGGTATAAATCGTTTGATGTAGCAAAAGCATAAATCGTAGAAATTTTGTTTCTCGACTATTAAAGTTGAATTTTATAGCTGATTGATAGACAAGGTAACCGCCTTAAACCCTTATGAAACTTCTTAAAACTTGCCAAAGGACAATACCGATCCACCACCGCTGGTACGTTTCATACAAAATGACTGATTTTCCGAAATTTAAATTGTTTCCTATAACTCTTCATTTGCAGGTTGTACCAAACAAGTTCTTTATTTGTTTGCAACGTTTAAAGACATTAAAGAAATCGATCACATAACCAATTCCCTTCTGGTATCACCCATACCAATGGCCGATTTAACCCACATATTTTCTTAAGGACATATATATTATACAGGGTGGCCCAGAATGAACGAAGTGGTGTGAATTCCTTATAACTTTTTTATTATATTTTTTTTCTTTTCTTTTTAGTATTTTGTAAAGAAGAGCTGAAGAATTTATAATGGAGCAATACACAACTGAACAACATGCCCAAATCGTTGAAATTTACTTTATAAATCAACGGTCCATTGTGTTGACTCAGCGTGCATACCGTCGTCAATTTAATGTGCGGATTGCACCCTCTCAGTCAACAATAAGCCGTCTTGTTGCAAATTTTCGAGAACAAGGAGCAGTAAGGAACCTTCCTGGTGCTGGCAGACGACGAACGGTGCACACGGATGACAATATTGAAGTGGTACAGGAGAGTATTCAGGATGATCCACAAACATCAACCAGGAGACGTTCGACACAACTTGGCATCTCAAGAGGGTCGCTGCAGCGAATTTTGCACAGCATAAGAATGTTTCCATACAAAATTCAAATTGTCCAAGAATTGAAATCGACAGATTACCAGCAACGACTGGACTATGCAATTTATTTCCAGCAAAAAGCACAAGAGAATCCTAATTTTATTCATAACTTAGTTATGAGTGACGAAGCCCATTTCCAATTAAATGGGTTTGTTAACAAGCAAAACTGTAGGATATGGGCTACGGAAAACCCGAGAGTACTTCATCAACGACAATTACACCCAGTTAAGTGTACTGTTTGGTGCGGTGTTTCTTTAGAAAGGATCATTGGCCCATATTTTTTTGAAAATGAACGAGGTGTTGCCATTTCCATCAATGCTGATCGATATCGGGCCATGTTGGAAAATTTTGTAAGGCCAGCCGTGGAAAACCATCCGCAAATATGGTTCCAACAGGATGGAGCCACAGCGCACACTGCGAGGGCCACAATGGCTCTTTTACGCGACATATTTGGTGAAAGAATAATTTCACGTACAAGCAATTTTAATTAGCCTCCGCGGTTTCCTTTGGGGTTATTTAAAAGGGAAAGTTTATGTTAATAAGCCCAGGACTATTGACGAATTAAAATCCAATATTCGAGACGAAATTAACAACATAACTCCGGAAATTTTGCGAAAGGTCATGGAAAATGTGTTGGAAAGAGCACATTTGTGCGAAGCAGAAAATGGCCACCACTTGCGGGATATCATTTTTAATAACTAATCTAAAAATATTTGCCATAAATTTACTGTATTTAAAAAAAAATTTAAAAAATATGTCTTAAATAAAAAGTTATAAGCAATTCACACCACTTCGGTCAATTTGGGTCACCCTGTATTTAGTTGCGTTAAATTTTGTGAAATTTGACAAGCTTCAAACGTTTACAAAACAGAGTCTCAGAACGAAAACGGAATGCATTACGACAATTCTGAAATTCATTCTTTTTTCTGTAGTCGTTAATCAATCGACTGCAAAAGCCTAGATTTTTGTTCATTGTATTGATTGGTTATTCCCCATACAACATGTGAAAAATTCACCGAGAAGCCACTGCCCTTTTGGAATGGGATTTGGACAAATTTGGCTTACATCATATGTGTACTGAAGTAATTTCTGAGAATGAAAATAGAGAGCGTTGCAGTGCCCATTCTAGTACCTCCCATACAAAGTGACTGATTTATGAAAATTAAATCTTTCCCCTCTAAACTGTAATTAATAGACAGAAATTACTTACATTTGTCCAATTGCATTCCGTTACAATGATTGACAAAATCAAAAAAATCGACAAGATAGCCACGTCATTTGTGGTAACTCCCATACAAATACTTAATTTAAGCCATATAATAGCAGATTCATATCCTTATTTTAATCGCGCTAAATACAGCATGATTAGGAAGCATCAGGAACTAAATGAACTAAATATCATACTCAAGAACAGTAGGCAAAAGTGTCCAATTTGATGCCACTATAATTCAGAAGTCTCAGGATTGGAGACGAACTGTCGTAGTAATAGTAGATTCTGCTAAAATTGATTGTTGCTTCCTATACTCGTATGTTTTATTATTGGCTACAAACACTTTCATCCTGGGCAACGCCATGTTAGCAGGACAATTTCGAAATTCTGGGCAAAGCAGCGCTCGTGTGCTCATTCTTCCCATATGCTGATAAAATGCACTTTTGATGTCATCCGCTTTTAAACTTGGTGCTGCTGCCACATAACTGCTGATGCGTGATAGTTCCACATTAGTCTCTGATCGTGGTACACATCATATAGCAGCGATTCCAGGCGTCATTGTGTGAATTTTTTGTGAGTGGGGTTGAGATAAAATTTTCTCATTGTAATATCATGAATTATATGAACTGGTTACAATCGTTTTAGTAGTTTGTCAACAAAACATCAATGAATACTAATGATAAACCGTGGATAAAGCTTATGTTTGAAGAATATGCGGTCCCTTTACGTAGATCATATTTCGTTGTTTCAATATATGTTACCCATTGCCCATCCCCATTGGTGAATAAACGTTTTAATGCCAGAAGCAGGCTGAATTTTGTTGCAATTGTGACACTTTTATCGAGTCCTCTAACCAGTCGCTCTCATTTCCGTTCATTGCAGGCATCCGTGAAGACCGTACAACCACAAATCAATGAGATCTCACGCACTTCGGATGGTTTCCCTTTATCAGCGAGCAATCTACAATTACTCATAAACATTGATGATCCGCGTTTCATAGCAAAAAGTGAGGTTTTGGAACTGAAATGCGCAGCAGATATTCTGGGTATTCCCAGTGTGCGGCGCGAAACTAAAGTGAGAGCCACCATACTGGCGCTGGCAGATACGAGTCACAAGCAGCGCCTACAAGGCCCAAATAATGCAGGCAACAGCAATCGGTATCCAGCTCCATTCGGGGTGCAACTTGATGCACTATGTAAGTAGACACGTTACGTTGCATGTACTTATTCAAATAGTAACATAAATCTTCTTTGTATGCTTGTGTGTGCGTATTTCCGCCATCGCAACAGTTGCCACATCGACAAGTGTGCACCGCTTAATTTATGTGCTAATGATGACGACTCTGGTGAATTTGTGGCAGATGGGATGTTGTTATTGCTGGAGTTAGCTGGCCTCATCGACTCGTCGCCGTGCTGTGGATGGATGCAGTCATAACTACTAGAATATTTAAGTTAACATTTAAGGAGGGATTAGCCGTATAAGTATTTACATTTATGTGAGTATCATGATTATTATGATGTATGTTTGTGTGTATGAGTACATGCTGATGAAAAAGACGCTAATGCTGTATTTTGTGTAAGTGAACTTAACCATAATGAAACCAATAAAGAAGGATCTAAAATTGCAAAATGCGTTTTATTTGAATTTAAAATGATCAAAAGACAATCCACATTTAAAGGTATTACGAATGGTAATTCAATTTAAATTATTTCGAAATTAAATTTTTCTTCTACAGTTCCTAATATGTAAGTTGCGGTAACCTAGATGTTTGTCCGTCGTATTATGATTAACAACGCCTTTGGGTCTAAAGAAACAATCGAGTTGACTTATAGTTTTCTTAGCTGCATTTCTTTCCAGCAGTTGTAAAGGTATGCGCTTGATAAACTTAGCTCTGAAAAGTTAGTTCCCTTCTGGTATCTCCGACAAAAATCAGAAGGACATTGGATGAAAGTATGTCAAATATCAAATTTCTTTACCAGCTCTCATGACAATTTGATATTTACGTATGGCGTTACCCTCAGTCATTTCGCATAAAGCATAAAAGACGTTGTTTATTATTATATATGTATATCAGTGCCCTAAAAGAGCATACAAACTTTTTGGCTATATATATTTTGTTTCTAACTCATAAAAATCGGGCAAAGCGAAATCGTCAGTATGCTTCAGATTTCAAGCGATGGCCTTTTCTGTTAACTTTGCGTGAGGCAAGCAAATTTGCAGCCACTAATCTACAATAAATTCAGCCCTGAAAAATTTATCTAAAATCTCCAATTCTGCACCAGGAGCAAAAATCACTAAATTTTAGTCAAGTCTTAAACGTTTTCGCTTCACTTTTTCACGGTATTTTTCAAAAATGCATCAACATAAAACAAATAAAATTGGTATCACACAAAACTATAGAGTTATTCATTCAGTGGTTTCATAACCGCCGGTCAGACAACGGTGTCAGCTGTTAAATACCTGTCATCTGAAGTATAACTTATTTGGCGTAAGATTACCACTTACCAATATGGGTTGTTTAATAACGGAAGAACGTGTAAAAATAGTTAAAACTTACTAAGAAAGTGGTAATTCAAACATGCACCAAAAATGGTGCATTTCGGGATGATTATGGTCGTCATAATTGACCAACTGTGCGAGGGATTGGCAATATTATAAAGAAATTTGAAGAGACTAGAAACGTAATAGATGTTCGCAATGTTTACACTGCCGAAAATATTGCTTCTGTTAGTGAAAGTTTGGCGGATAATCCGAATTTCAATTCAGAGCGCTATGTCCGTATGATAACCAACTTGTTTGGCCTGCAATTGAAGATTATGAACAACAAGACGGTGCCACGAGCCACATAACATGGCCGATTGTGACTTTACTGCATGAAAAGTTTCCAGAAAGCGTATTTTTACGTTTTGGCGACGTCAATTGGCCCCCAAGATCATGCGATTTGACGCCATTAGACTTTTTTGCGGGGCTATGTCAATGACCGTGTTTACACAGATAATCTCCAAATGTTGGAGCGCGTGAAAACCAACATTCGTCAAGTTTTCGCTGTGATACCGCCCAAAATGTACAAAAAAGTGGTCGAAAACAACCCCAAAATTAGCCACTGCTACAACAAATTCAAATGACATTGTATTTCGTACATAAGCCTTATAATGAAATAAAAATTTCATCGAAATCATAGCTTTATGTATGTCTTATTTAACTTTACTTTTGAACACGCAAAATGGATAACCCGGTATGTTGGTTACATTATTTTTTGCATTAATGCTTTCAAATGTTGGATATTACTGCACCCAACATGAACCATTCTGCCGTTCCATTTTCTGATAACATTTTGGACATTTTCGAGTGGTATCATAGCAGTTCGCCCAATCACGACGCTGTAACAGCCACCATTCACGATTTTGCTTCAGCCAGACGCATTTTGGAAGAAATATGGACTGATGATAACACCAACCCATTAATTATTATTAAACGTTATTTTGCCTGTTATGTAATTTGGACGTTTTCGTCTTGCTCTTTATCCCAAATATGGTAATTTTGTTTATTGACTTAGGAATTAAGCAAGACATAGGCCTCATCGCAGAAACAAATTTGGGTAGAATACAATGCGTCTTTGTCGACAAAATTGAAACACGGACAATTCGGGTCGTCCGCCGTTTTCAGTTCACCCACAAAATCAATTTGGAGTGCTTTTAAACCAATATCGTTACGCACATCAGACTGGGTTGTTACATTGGGTAAATTAAGTTTTTCACTACCTGCGATCTACATATTCGCATATTGTCTGATAATAAAAATTAGATTTCAATATTCAATTTGCTGATTCTACAAATCGATTATGTGGACCAGAAGTAACTTTCAATTCAAGAATTTATTCTAATTTTAGTAAAAAGCTGAATAATTGGCAGATGCGGTACCAGGTTGAGTAATTCCATAGTGAAATATCAAACAATACTGAATAAAAATATCATGACAATTTGATAATTTAATTTAGTAAAAACCCTACTGGAAAATTTGCCTTTAAATGAATGACTCATTGTCACCAACAAATTGAACTTTATCATTAAACTCAAGAGAAACAATCACCATACGCATATTGTTGTATTAGCGAAGTTGTCCCTCGCCAAATGAATTTGCGAATGAAGAGTTACACAAAATCCTGACAATGTTCCATTGAACCCTACGGGAGAACATGATAAACTTTTATTTTGCAATAATCATATAAATATACGGAAATAATATTTATTCTATGTGCTACTGTGTGTAACAGTAACAAACCGCAAATAACTGTTGTTGAATGAGATGAAATAAAATTATCATACTCAAAACTTAATGGTTTTCAAACCGAAATCTGATACAACGTTTCTCAGACCTGTGGTAATAGCAATCAAATAATTGTATGGTTAATAATGACATCCATAAATATATACGAGTATATGAGAAATATTTTTTAATTATTAAAATGGATGAAGCCTTCGCGTTCTAGTGTTTTGTGTTTAAGCACTTATCTTCACAAAATTACTTGGCAAAATAAATAACAGTACATTGATCAGACTGACTACGTTGATGTCAGTATAAAGCTCATGATTTGTTAACTGCGTTAAAGGCGAGAGGCCTATATATTTTTCGGAATATTCTAGAACTAATCCATCTGCTAGTGTCATAACCTATAATTCTGCGCCGTACAGCAGCGCAAGTAGCACTGGTTTCTGACAGAGTCTGGTCATTTGTTCTAGGAAAGAAGTGTTGTCCTTATGTCGATACCTAAGCCGGTAGTATAAATTGCTTAAAAACAATACTATTCTTCTAGATTGCAGTTTTTTATTTAAATGCCAAGATGAATGAAATCATCCACCACTCCGAAGTTTAAACTGTCGACATTCTCGCAAATTTTCAAACACATATAAGTAGGCTCCTTGTCAGTCGAAGTCGAAGAAGTAACCTGGTTTCGCTCTTGTCCACTGCCATTTTTGCTGGTATTTCGCAGTTTTCGGCCAATGAATTTTGTTGAACAGGGTACAAGCCGTGTTTAGTGCAGCTTTCCCCCCATGTTGTCTGTTTCCGAAACTCATTTAAAGGGATATCTTATAAACTAGACCATCATACGCAATTTGTAGCGAAAATACATTCATAAAAATTATTTGTAATTTTGTTACGATTGTAATGTTTTGCATATAATTATTCATGGTTTGATAAGAGCTACATTCCATTCTCTAGTCATTCTTATCTCTGATGTAAAATTCTGGCTCCGACCTTTCATATTTCCATTCCTATACCACTAACATCCACCTTGTTTCCATGAATTTAAATGACGTAAAATTCTATAAAACTTTCGCTTTGAAAATACTAACTTTTATTCAAAAACAAAAAATGTTTAAAACAATCGGAACATATTGATGTGTTAAATTCTAAACATTTGAATATATTCGTTAAAATTACAAAGTTCCCTCTTTTCTCAAGATACAAAATGCAGCACATCTGAATATAACAAAATTAATATATTTTTATAGATATCCAATGATAAAGCATAATTTTTGCAGAGGGTAGTAATATAGTGATTATAACTCGTTACAGCAGCGCGAAATTGGTATCACTTCGAGCGCCCATCTCTGTATTTCAGATTTAATTTTTATTTTTTTTTTTTTTTTTTGGCCATGGTAAAAATGTTGTAAAAACCAATATTCGCCAAATACGTTGTGCTCTACAAAGTAGTAAGAACCTATGAAATCTTAGTTACATATAGGAAAAGAATGATTTTTGTCACTTCTAACGAAGAAACCAGAATGGTGTTGATCACTATGCTAAATAGGAAAAGAAATTTCTGAATGCATAACTTGGAGGATTCTCATGGATAATTCAAAAGTTGTGATCAAATAATATTTCATGATGTAGGGCTACTTGTTTGGCGGTACTTGAACAATTCCACTATCACTAGTTGTGCTTAGCGACATAAAATATTACGACTGACCAAAGCAATTTTTTTCAGAGAGCATATTTTACTTGATCGGTAATTTAATGGCAGTGGTGAGTTCTCCCAGTTAGACTCCTGAGTCAGAGCTTGGGAAAAATTATTATGGTCAAAGTTTTAGCGAATTCAGGTAGATGCTTTATAATATTTAGTTGTGACACTAACATTATTTTGGATTTTAAGATCATTTGTTTGAGGATAAGATAAAATACAACGTCATTTCTCCCGATTATTTCACCCAAAAGAAATTAGTTTCCTGATAACTTTACTCAATGGAAGTAAACCCCCTTCAAAATGAAGATCCATTCTAATTATCTGTATATAGAATATTAAAATTTGGCAAAGTTTGAGAACAAAGTCTAATACGATGTCTTAATACGGTCATTTTATATCACAATAATAGCTGAAAGTAACTGAACTTTGCATAAGGCATTGAAATGAATATTAAATGGTAGTTTAATTCTACGAAGAGTGAGAATACCATTTCTAAAGGTGTAAAATCAGTCATAACTTTTTACATTTCAATCTATAACAGAAAATAGATACCCTTAGCGATGTTGCGAAGTCGTCATAAAAGAATTTGTTTTAAATCTACCATTGATATGTTATCATAATCACAAGTAAGTTTTCTTTTAACCGCAGAATTGAGGACTGTTCGCCGAATATTAGCTTATAATATCGTGATATTCTCTGAAATCCACATTAAGAGCGAATGCGTTTGTATTGTTTGTCAGCGACAAGCAAAAAGATAAATAAAAATATGTTAAACTTATATAACTAAAGATAAAGAAATTGTTGGGAGAACTCACATATATTAAACTATTTGATGTCATCGCCAATATTGCACAGGTACTAAATATTAATTTACCGAATGTTTTGTCGATATAAACATACGAGGTGTGTTCAAAAAATAAGGTGAATTTTCAAATTTCGCGAGCTTTCGATTATTATTTTTATTATTATTATTCCCACGCCTCTATCCCCCCCAGATACCGCGCGAGCTGGGGTCCATTTATAGCTGAACATGACGGTGGACTCGGCCACAAGTCACTTCAGCACTGTTGTGTCCATTATTAATATTTATAATTTTTTTTTTTTTTTTTTTTCGTCACATTCTCGTCACTTCTTGTCACATTCCATCAATATTCACATTCACACATTACCCCAGGAATGTTCTCATTATCCTGCATGTATCAAGCACAACCGATTTACACATTTCGTGCAAGTGCCCAGATAGTCCCAACTCACTCACATGCTGAGATACGGAATTCACCACTATTCCAGTGCTTGAGATCACTATCGGTATAATCTCCACCCGTCGCAGATGCTCCCGTTGTTTAATCTCAAACGCTAGATCCGTATATTTGGAAATTTTCTCCGCAATTGTGCGATTAACATTTTCGGAAAGTGGCACTGCGACATCAAAAATATACGCCAACTTTCCGCGCTTGTTTATCCAAACGATATCCGGTCTATTGGCGATAACAGTCCTATCCGTTGAAATTGTACGATCCCAGTACAATTTATATTCCGTACTCAACAGAACCTCCTCAGGGTGATACATATAATGAGGAACCCTTTCCTCCACAAAACCACTTCTAATTGCAAGAATTTGATGAATTACTCTTGCCACATTGTTATGCCTCCTTAGATATGCAGTACTGGCCATTACGGAGCAGCCATTAATTATATGGTCTGTAGTTTCCGGAGCCTGGCCACATCTTCGGCATCTGTTATCAACGTCCTCATGTAGAATAACTCGTCGATAATGTCTAGAGTGGATTATTCCATCCTGTATTGCCATTAAGAAAGCCTCTGTTTCCGGAAACAGTTGTCCATACTGAAAACAGATTGTAGACGCATTTCTGTCCACATTGTCCACTTCCAATTGGTGTGGAAATCTGCCATGTATAGCCTTGCGTTTCCATTGCTCCACAATATCGGCATCACTGCTTATACTCTCTAGAGGATTGTATTGCGGTGCAGAAAGTTTGAGCGGTGTGTGGTTTTCGTCCAAATTAACCAAAACAGAATATTGTTCGATCTCCACTGCATTCATATAAAAGAATTCCCGCAGTTTGTGGACCTGATTAAAATGTTGATTTTTGATATTCATTATCCCCTGTCCACCCAACCTTCGCGGCAACATTACCCTTTCAACGGCAGCCTGGGCATGATGCTGTCCAAAACTTGTCAGGATTGTTCGGATTTTCCTTTGCAGGGAATCTAAATCTGTATCACACCACACTATCACTCCAAATGAATGCAATAAGATTGGGATGGCATAGGTATTGATAGCCTTAATCATGTTCCTAGCATTCAATTTGGTTCTACATAGTCTCCGTATTCTAACTTCACACTGCGTTCTCAAGCTGTCCCTTATTACTGCGTGATGTATTCCTCTCATTTCCTCCACACCTAAGTATTTGTAAGACTGATCGGAATCCAGCATCTGAATTACGCCCTCATTCAGTGAAAATCCGTCTGAATGTATTACCTGGCCTCTTACCATCTCAATTGACTTACAT
>JAHXMU010026336.1:1436308-1552212 GCA_019455685.1 Philornis downsi | reverse complement strand
GGCGCTCCACCGCACACAAGTCGCATAACAATCGATTTTCTGAAGATACATAAATAAATGGATTTCTCTTCAATAAATAACTACTTTGCACATGTACTCGTATATTGATCTCACTTTCTTAGCTGCAATGAACCACACCAAATGTCGGAATTTTTATCGGACAAACAATTCATAAAACAAAACTTATTAAATCAAATCTGGAATATCGTATTTTCGGAAAATTCGCAGTGAGTTAAATTTTGTACATAGTACCACCGGGGAAAACGCAAAAATATATAAGAAACCAAACAGAATTTATTCCGATCGACTCAAAGTCATTTTATGACTCGATGTAGTGATGTTTATCTGTTTCCTTTCTGTCTATATTTCTATTTTTAGCAGACACGCTCCCCAGAAAAAAAAACTCTGCCGAAAATGAATCGTTCCATATTTTTATATAACAAAAAGAAATATATATAGGTATATGCATCATATACCATGAATGAGATATGGAAAAGCTTCTCACATTCAGTAAGCCCTTACACGCTTTTGTGTTTTTAGATTCACTCAACGGGACCTAAAGCTTAACGACAATTCCGAACTTCACAGTTTGAGAAGCGTTTACCAGACTTGTCGATAACTCAACTACTCGAAGCGCTCATTGGACACATCGAAGTGACTGTGTATGGAAAAAGTTTGATGTCATTACTTCTACAGGACATAGTTTTCGTTGAAAATTATTCACATTAGATCCATTAGGATAACCCTTATCGAAAATATATGTAATATATATTGGAATTTCTTAAATTTTTACACAATATTTTGGTGAGACGAGTGACGAGCATAACTGGAAACAGGTCATATGAGTCTATGTTACAATGTACGTCTACGCTAATTGCGCTTCTTTCCCAAATTATGTTTAATGAAAACAAATTAAAACAAATTAAGTATTTTAATTTAAATGCGATATAATTTCTCAATTTGCATCATATGCTGATTTTTCTAATACATTCATTTCGGATACGTTCGAATGCTTATAATTCCATAAATAATGACGTACTATTCCATTAAAAACTATTACAAAGTTTTTTTTTATTAATAATAAGATTAGTTATCTACCATCATCAAACAATCCTTGTAAGTTACCTTTCAAGATTGATTAGGGACAAATCAGCACCGCATTAAGGCAAAAATAAAAAAAGTTGCAAAAATAACAAACTATAATAATTTAGTCAGTGCGGTACGGAACGTTCATATGGAGTCACCTAAATATTGCTGTCAAACTAACGTCGAGATTGCAACGATAAGAACGAGGAAAATTACAACATACCTTCTGTTATGACGAAGTGGTATGCAAAGTTTTAACTGTGAGGATTTTACGCATATTCAATTTTAGATCGCAACTTGAAAAAATATTACCACTGACAAAATTTCATTATCGTGTCTTCCAGGCAAGCGGATGGACATGGCTCAATTACTGAAACTGATTTCGTCTTTTGATCCCATAGTCTTCTAACTCGTCAGCACATAGATGACCGTGTCGGCGGTAGAACCAACGATCACATGCACGATAGTCGCGTATTTTAAGTTAAGCAACATTTGATTGAAGAAATTCTGACGATTTCATTTCTTACCTTCAAATCTTTCTACGCAATTGATAACTGCTTATTTCGCATTCCCAAAATGAAATTCATTATTTATAATCAGATTAGAAGCAGCACTTCGCTCCAATTGTCTATATTAATTTTCCAGTTTTCAAATTAAATTCTGATAATGACAGAACAATACCGTTCTTTCAAATTGATTTTGATTTAAGCTGCCCTCTCTGCGGTTCTTATCGTAATAATTGTTGGAGATTTTCAGTGCCGCAACATATTTATTCACATTCTTTGCCTGTATCAGGCATTGTCAGAACGCAACTCATACAGCTCATTATCCATACGGCACCGAAGGTCATCGACAGCTACCTACACATATAAGCAACAAAGATTGGTGGCATTGGCAGACACATGACTGCCGAAATTAATGTGGCTGAGGTGCATCATATTAGATCAGCGTGATGAACGGTCGAGGTGGATGCTGCGTTACAAACGCGTGATAAAAGCATTGTCATGTATCAGGTTAGCTTCATTGGCGTGGAATGGTCAGCGGGAGTCAAGACCATTCATCACAGAAATGTCAAGACAGCAGAACATTTCATAATCTAAGTTCATTTATTATCAGGATCAGGAAATCTGCTAAAACCACATAAAAGCTTATGCGAAAATTGGGTAACTAAAGAAACATCGATAACAAACTAATTAAATATCACTATTAATTGTGCGAAATATTATTACTGTTGCTCGATATCCTATTGTTGGAATCGATGAAACTGGAGAAGCAATTACATGTTCCCATTAGAGCATAAATATATTTACCGACTATATGCATGCAGCCGAAAGTTGCACATATTTGTATGTTTGAGCAAATAGAATTTAAGAGAACATATTCCAGTAACATAAATCCAAAAAACGGAGAAATAGCGGTCAAAGACATTTTTGACTCACAAATCAGCGTAGTTTATTTACAATGGTAGTTCAAACTGGATAAGAAAAAAGATTAGCTCACGATCAGTATTTTGACTTCTGTATCCCGGACTCTCCGAAGTATGTAATGTCATTTTTATACTATAAATTGGGCACAAAGATGGTTTATTTTATATTGTCCTGGTGTTATACGAGTATAAAGACCTGAAGAGGAACAGCAACGTTTCTGAGTTTACTTATTAATATTCACTGGTACAAAGTTCTAACATTTCTTTAAGTTATTCTTATAACTTATCCTTATTCTTAATCACATCTTGCATAGCTAAGTAATCGAAGGTTACTGACTATAAAGTACAACATAGGTTAGGTTAGGTCAGTGTGGCAATCAGAATAGACAGACTAACTTAGAACCTATAGTCCATTGTAACGCCAAGGAAACTACGGATATGGATCCCCTGTTGAACCATCCCGAGCGCCAGAAGAAGCTCTTAAGTCGAACAATCACCCGACTGTTCATCAGGGCGGAGCAATTGCAGAGAAGATGTTCTATTGACTCCTCCTTCTCTTCACCCCACAACTCGTGCAGAAGTCACTAGTCGCAACCCTCAATCTCACTGCATGTCTTTCAATCAGACAGTGTTCCGACATGACGAATACAAGCAATGAGACGTCGGGTCTTGATAACGACAGCAGTGTGTGCGAACGCTTCAGATCTAGGCGAGGCCACATATGTCTGGATTGATTACAGCCTCGGACAGACTCCTACCTACCATTTGCTACTAAATATGCTCTATATCGCAGTAGGAGCTTGCAAGTGGCCAGACGCATGACCAAGGACTCCAACTCGGCTGAAGTCTGTAAGGTCGTCCCTAGTTTTGCCAGCTCGCCTGCTCTGCAGTTCCCTGGTATGTCCCTGTGTCCGGCGAACACATAAGGTGAACGTTGAAATGCTGAGCCATCTCGTTAAGCTTGACTATCAGGGAATGGGTTAATACCCACTATGGTGAGGACGCTATATCTCAGCCATTTGGCCACTTCCCTAATGACTGATGGCTGATAAACACTACAATGATCATGTAGCCTTCTTGCTATACTTAGCCTTAGGAGTAGACCCCGAAACCTACCTCATTATTTAATTTTGAGCCGTCAGTGTATAAGTCGCCATACAGCCTTGTATCTGCAGTTCTGCACTTCCATTTATCTCTATCTGGTATAAGAATATGGTACTTCTTGTCGAACAGTGGTTCATCCAGAGCGTAGTCAATAGTGCACCATGTTAAAGACTGTGACTGTAACCAATGTGACAGCTCTCTTAGTCTTACTGCCACAGTTGCGGCAGTCTGCAAAATTACATTTAGTGCACCGGATAAGGTTTTGCAGAGAGCACCTGTGATGCACAGACTAGCCATTCTTTGGACCTTGTCCAGTATCCTACAGTAACTGGACTCCTCAAGTGCCTTTCACCAGGCGATAGCTCCGTACAATATCATCGGTCTTACTACTACAGTAAGACATTAATCCCCATTGTTTACCTATTGCCCTCTTGCACGCACATAGCGCGTGTCCAATAACACACGAAGGTATTTTGCACAATCCGCGAAAGGAGTTTCAGTACCTCCCACAGGTTAAATTTTGTATCCCTTGGTGAACGGAAACACTTCGGTCTCGTCTGGATTTATTCTGAGACCGTTTGCCCCCAATTCATTACAGCGAGAAGCGCTTTTTTAAGGATGTCTCTGAGTGTTCCCAAAAACTTCCCCTTAACTGCTATTGCCACATCGTCTGAGTATGCGACAACCTTGACACTAACCTCCTCTAAAGAGAATAGAATACTATTCAGAGCGAGGTTCCAGAGTAGGCGGAATAAAACACCACATTGGGGTGTTCCACTACTGACAAATCTGTTCAGGTCTGACGACCCTAATCTAGCCTCCACTAGTCTCCTAATACAGACGTCTATTCCCAGGTTTGATAGTGCTGCAACTACAGGAGAAACCTTATTAAACGTCCCTTCTATATCTAGAAGGCTACCAAAGTATATTCCTTGACGGCGGGTAAACCTTTGATAAATCCGACCTAGAAGTGCAGGGCAGTCTCAGTGAACTTGCCTTTGTAGTAAGCATGTTGTCCATCCGACAGCAGGTTCCGGCCTATGTTCGTCTTAAGGAAGCTGTCAATGTGCCTCCCGTGTGTTTAGAGGAGAAACAATGGCAGACTGATATGCCTAAAATCTTTTGGCTCCGTATGGGAGGTTTCCTCGGTTTTTGAAATAAAGACCACCTATCTCTTTACATAGCAGGGATATATGTTAGGTCGATACAGCCGATATTGAGCTCCCCAAACCATGGAATCAGCGTATCAGCCACCGCTTGTAGTTCACCCGGGTGACCTGAAGGATTCAAAGCTCCTAATAGCCCACGCTATTCTGGGTTTGGTTACAATTTCCCTGGCAACAGCAGATGGTTGAATTGCCGTAATGTTGTCTGCGACAGGTCCGGTTCGGGAATTACCAGGAAAATGAGTAGCCAAGAGCAACTTCAGTGATTCCTCACTGGATGTTGTCCAATCACACTGCGGTCTCCTAAGATAATCTACCGTGCACGATGTGGAGGCCAGTATTTTCCTTAGCCTTGCTGCCTGTGGTGTCTTCAGAATTCTCTGCCTCTTAGCATTCCTCAGTGCACTCTTATATTCCTTAAGTTTTCTTTGTAGTTGTCCCAGTCCTGTAAAACTCTTTTGGACTTAGCCCTGTTGAAGAACTTCCTATATCATTTCCTGGGACCTACAAGTACCAACGACCACCATCGCGGTCGTTGCTTTGCCTTTGGGACATGAGGGTTGCAGCGAGTCATTCAGAGCCCTTGTGACTTGTCTCACAGACTGCTCGATGCTCTCAATGTTTCGGGCATTAATGTCAGGTTTCAAATCGAATTAAATAGAAGCTGACATAACGGTGATCTGAAAAGCTATAATTATCCAAAACGTTCCATTCTCCAATCCTGTCAGCTAGTTCCCCAGAGACAAGGGTAACATCCAGCATCTCTTGTCTATTTCTGGTGATGAATGTGGATTCATCTTCCCTATTGGAAATTGTTAGGTCAGCACTTACAATAACCTCAATAAGTGACTCACCTCTGTCGTTTATATCGGTACTACTCCAGATCTGATGGTACGCATTGACGTCACTACCCACAATCATGTTCTTTTCAGCGGTTTTTGCCGCTTCCATCAGCGTTTTTTGCCGCTTTCATCAGCGTTTTCAGAGCACCTGAAGGGACCTCCGTGTCGTGTGTCATGTCATTCACTACTTAAAGAAGAAGAAGGAAAATATTAACATTGCTCTTCACAAGTAGACAAGATCTGTGTATACATTCAATTGTATTTAAGATTAACTTTAAATGTGGAGTCCTTAATCCGCCGCCGCTCATCCAAGTTTACTGAATAAGGAGAATATCCACACCCACCTGCGTCAGGAGGTATATCAAATTTCTGGATGCCTTAATCCGCCTCCGTTCATCCAAGTTTACTGAATAAGGACAATATCCACACCTACCTGCGTCAGGAGGTGTGTCAGATTCCTCCTCAAAAGCCACGCCCCCGAGTGCATCAGAAAAGGACGAGACGCTAGTCGCTTCCTGACACACATCTGGCACTTACGAGAAGTCCCTCTCCCCTTCAGAGATCGCATCAGTTTTATCCGAAGCGGTATCCGTCGGTTGGCATCCCTTATCACTATTGTAGACCTTCAGTTGGATATGGCTGACTCCATAAGACAGTAGGCCTTTGAACATGATAAGACACGGGAGGGACCCGGCATTTAGAATGAATACCGCATATTTACGAACCCCATCGGCATCATCCAATCGTTTACACTCGCTGAGCCTACGAATAATATATTCCGCATCCTTAGGAATTGTTGGGATCCATGTATTTGCCCTGGGTCGGGACGAGATATCCTCTTTGTTGACAACATCCAGAACCACCCCTAGCCACACCTTGCCCACCTTCTTCAGAGCTGCACGATAGCACTCAACAGAGCGTTTGTCCCCGAAGACGATGAGCTTAACTCAATCCTGGAACCAGTCTGCGTCGCTACAAACAGGAGTTAGACCAGGCATTTACTTGAGGACTTGGGAGTACACCGAAGACAGCGTTTTCGATGTGATTCCACTTGCCCCTGGGAGTGGTGCCATCCACATCTCCACTGATGATTGCCTCTAGCACCAGGCTGTCCTTAACAACCTTATCAAAGGACATTGGACCAGTGGTACCACTGATCACTTTGGACCTTTTGGATACTAGCACGTCATCAGGCGATCGCAGCCTTTTCTCGGCCAACTTCGCAGCAGGCGAGGCATCCTGTTTATCAGAAATGCCTTGTGCCCATTTCACAGATTCCGTCTGCTTTGCGGTCCCGGATCCACCTTGTTAGATCTCTCACGAATTCTGAGACCTAGGCGCCGTTCGTTATACCTATTCTTAGAAGGTCTGATGTATTTGCCTCCCGAGACCAAGATCTCTGGGAAATTTGCAGCCTTAGAAGAGGTCGGATCATTGGGTTTGTTGGCAGGCCCATTCTCCTTATTGTCCACCTTCGTGCCCGTATTGTTTCCTGTATCGTTTCCAGCAATGTGAGTGTCGTCTGTATTTGTGTGGTTTGTTGTGTGTTTGAATTTGTGTTTATTGTTATTTTTGTGTTGGTTCATGTCCAACGAGTGTAAAGGTAAGTAGGTACATCACGTCATATCCCCCTTTAACGCAATAAGGACTTTTATAGTATACTGAGGCGTCTGCAAACCTGAAAGCCCTGAGGAAGGGTCGCATAACTCTCATGTAATGTACCATCAAATCCATAAGATGTAATGTACCATCAAATCCATAAGAGGGAGCTCCAGAGGGATGGAGAGACCCCTTATGGTGAATGGTGATAAATGATAATTTGGTTTACCCAATGACCATATAGCAAATGTTGGTAACCTTTGGTTGTATTACATTCCATAATAGAAAAGTGATACTAAGCCCCTGTATCGCGACAAGATTGTTACCCTAGGCGGAGGAAAATACAACATTTACAGTGATCAAATCCAAAACCGACAGACAGATCTACAAAATCACCACTTCTGGATATCAGGTTTTTTCACTCCAGTTAATTGGTTCCTGAAAAATAACAAAGTTTATTTTAATAGTGGTTCTATGTTGAACAGAATAAACTCAAAGTTAATGGAAATAATAGGAAATTAATTCTGATTCATTCACTATAATAAATTTTATGATTTCTAATCAATGTTGCTACAGGTGATCAAAATTACAAGATATAGATATAGGCCGTTGAAGGCAATTTAATGCTAAGGCCATGATTTTGTAAGTTCCTGTTCTACGTGATAAAAGTAAGTATTAAGGATATAAGGATTTTCTTTTGACGTCATTTTCTTTATAAATGATTAATGCATGATTTTGTGTCAAATAATCGTCATATGCGGGAATTAATGATTAGCTTCTTTCAACCGAAGAAAACGGCGGCTGAAGCTCATCGAGATTATCAAACCGTTTACGAAGATGCTGCTTTAAGTGAAACAACATGTCGATATTGATTCCGTCGCTTGAAAGACGGTGATGTTAATGTTGACCGTTTGCGTGAAGGAAGACGAAAAACCTTCGAAGACACTGAATTGACAGCATTGCTTGATGGGGATCCATGCCAAACGCAGTTAGAGCTTGCTGCAGTATTAGGAGTTAACCGCAAAGCCATTTCCAAGCGATTGCATGCATTGAGAATGATTCAAAATCAAGGAACTTGGGTTCCTCATGACTTAAAACCAAGGGACATTAAGCATCGTTTTTTCGTTTGTGAACAACTGCTCCAGCGACACAAAGGGAAAAGGTTTCTTCATGGTATTGTAAAGGGTGATAAAAAATGGATTCATTACTGGAATCCAAAGAGAAGAAAGCCATGGAGACTGCCCGGTAATGCTTCTACATCGTTGCCTTGGCCGAATATTCAGGCTGCAAACGTTATGCTCTATATTTGGTGGGATCAAGTCGGTGTTATTTATCACAAGCTGTTGAAACCAAGCGAAATCATCACGTCTGCGCGAGAAACGTCCACAATAGCAAAGGGGCACGAAAAAGTCATTTTTCAGTATGACAAGGCTTGGCCTCACGTGGCCAATCCCGTTGAAACTTAGCTGGAAACGCTGAAATGGGAACTCTTACCCCATCCGCCATATTCTCCGTGACGGTATTCGACCTTTGCCAGAAATGTTGGGAAAAGTAGTAGCTAGCGATGGGCAATACTTCCAATTGATTATTTGTGAACATGTACTGCATTTTTATAAACAAAAAAAAAAAAAAAACGGAGAACTTAGTTGCGCAGCTTACATTGCAACGGATAGCGCTCTAATCGCGAAAATACGACCAGTTTGAGGATGGTAAATAGGCGAGAAATGAAAGAAGAAGTGAATGAGAGAGAAATGAGTTGCGCACCTATACGAATATTGTATTAGACGTAACGGACGCTCCTAGATCAGGACGACTAAACGAAATTGTTTCTGAGGAAGTGAGAGACTTAATTATTGTTAATCGTCATTCAGCAGTTAGAATCATACAAGGGCTCGGATTTGTGACCAACCTCCATGTGGAGGTGGAGGTGGCTCACTCTCTCACGGAGGCCTCACACTGCCACGCCTAGTCCGACTATCACCTATTTCGTAAATCTGCGCAACCACTTGAAGGATTTGATTTTCCTCAACGACGAAAAAGTGAAAAATCAAATTGAACTCTTTTTTCAGAAAAACTACGCGAGTTTTATGAGGGAGGAATTAAAAATATCCCAGGTAGGTGGGAAGAAGTTAACAAAAAAAGGAGAGATTAATATAATAGATTAAAATAATTGTTTTCTCATATGTACAGGATGTCCGTCAGGAAGGTATACTATTTTGTTTTGCCATAATTTTGGTAAACATTAGTCTTGGCAGTTCATATTTGACAGTCATGAAGTAGAGACGTAGCAAATTTATTATGGAAAAATATTCGATGAACCAACGTGTTTTAATCGTTAAAACATTTTATCAAAATCAATCATGGGTTACTGTGACGAAGAGAAAGTTACATGAAATTTTTGGGACAAACAACGTGACAATAAGACGCACTATTTACCGAGTAGTGAATGATTTCAAAGAAATAGGGTCTGTAGCTGATAGGACCAAGCATGGTCTACAACGTATTGCAAGATCGGCTGAAAACATTACTGCTGCTCAAGAAAGTGTTCAAAACAATCCATCAACCTCAATTCGACGCCGTGCTCAGGAGCTTGGTCTTCAAAGAACAACTTTGGCCACAATTTTGCACAAGGATTTGAATTCGTTTTCATTTAAGATTCAGTTGGCACAAGAACTTTTTCCACAAGACCATTTACGCCACCGTACATATGCCAATAGGACGTTACAACTCGTTCATGTCGCCCAATCATAATGAGTGACAAGGCATAGTTTCATTTGAATGGATAGCGATGACTGTCAATGGGAAGCGATACCGTGATATGATTGAAAATATGCTTTGAGCTTGATTAACATGTGGTATCAACAAGACGGAGCCACATCGCATACTGCGAGACCTTTGTTCTCAACAATTTGTTTCAAGAATTGGTGATGTTGATTGGCCTGATTTGACTGCTCCGGACTTCTGGTTTGTGTAAACAAACCAGAAACGTTTGAGCAACTCAAACAATATTCGTGATGAAATTAATTAAATACCGCGTGAAGTGTGTGAGAATGTAATGGAAAATGTGCTCAAAAAGGCTCGCATTTGTGAGGCTGACAGAGGCGGAATTTTATCCGATATTGATGCAAGATCCATTCTCTTTCATTTAGTCAGAAATTGTAAACAAACAAAGTAATATACCTTCCCGACAGACACTTTGTACATTTGTAAATACATTTCTTTTAAAAACCAAACGAACCTGTACAGAATACTGCAGCCAATTCCTAGCTTCTATCTCTATAGATTGTTACTTTTGTCCCAACTGCAAGATGTTTCCACTGCTGTTTCTTGGTTCGCCAAATGTTAATCCCGAATTACATCATTCAGCTCAGCTTGAGTCACTAAATAGCGTTCATTATCAGCCTGATACAAACCACTGCTGGTAAAAGATATTTCGGATTCTCTGCTTGTAGCATTGGAAGTGACTGGTAATGGATCATTTGGTGGACATTGAACTGGTTTGTAAACCAATTGAACATTCACGTAATTAATATTTTTTCGATTTTTCATATTGAATTCAGCAAATTTTGTTAAACAGATATAACAATCGGTTTGGTGATTACTTGATTCTTTCTAAAATACTGGAATTGAAAAATCAAAATAGATCTTCCTGCCACTTGACCACTTGTATAAAATATTTCTGCAACTATTGCAAAACATTGTCGGTGTCCACGGTTTGTTCAAGTTTCTGACAGCATTAAAAAATAATTTAAATACATATGCATATTTTAATGATTCTCATATTGCATATCCGTTTTTCCAACCAAATGTTTACCACACACAAATCAAAAATAGCTTGAATCAGTAACACACGATCTCCCTGACATGCTTAAATGCTACTATTATGAAGATTTACAATGAATGTGGGCTTCTGTCAAATTAATAATTTTGAAATTGTAGTGTCAGCATTGACTGTTTTACAGTATTGTCAGGTTGCGATAAAAAATGAACAAGACGTGATAGCAAGATTCGAATTCAGCGCACCTAGATTATTTAAATTCATGCTTCGTTTCTGCAGAGCGTGCTTTTTAACAACGGTATGTGTGTTTTTACTTTTAACTTTTCCCCATAGAGAACCAAAAAAATCAGTTTACGTGGCTTTTTGTTGGTCAAATATCCTAAAAACCGAAATCATTTTTCGAATAACTCGAAACTCTGTTTTCTGAAAAAGTCGAAAAGACAAACCCTAATATCATAAAAACAACACGTTATATTCGTAGCTGCACTTCGTAAAATACAGATATTTCAATTTATATATATATATAAATAAAGCTGAAAGCTGCTTATGGGAATATTGATCTTTTTGGTCTTGTTTTGTCCCTTGACAGATGAAATACTTATTTGTATTTGTATACAATAACACGTCGTTCAAAAAATATTAAGGCTATCCCACAGATGTCGCCTTTAACAAAAAAAAAGGAAAAAAAAATGGGCGGAAAGCATCTAGTAAAAGCCGCTTTACTATTAAAAGCGCAACAACCAGCCGATAAATTTACAGCTTCCCCAGTTTGAACTACACATACATACATAGGTAACAACTCGCTAATGTCCTTTTGATACTATATATTAATCAATGTCAATTTCAAATGTTTGAACTAAAATTTATAGAAACTTAAAAATTCTGCAGCGAAGTGTTCAAATCCTCGTGATTTTCGCCTGAGCGATCCCATTCCTTCACAGA
Organism: Philornis downsi; assembly: GCA_019455685.1. Classification (NCBI taxonomy): domain Eukaryota; kingdom Metazoa; phylum Arthropoda; class Insecta; order Diptera; family Muscidae; genus Philornis; species Philornis downsi. The sequence continues at coordinate 1,540,269 of JAHXMU010026336.1, read as the reverse complement.
CACATAAAATATTTCGTCATTGCTCATCACCCGTAGAATGTTTATTTATGCGACTACTTTTGTTGTTTATTTATGACTTGAATAAATCGAGATATTTGTTATTTAATTTGAATAACTGTTTGTCCAATTATGCCTCCAACCTCTGACACTTTCAGCGCTTTCCGGAGACCATGCAAACGTCTTCTGCGATGATACCACGATTGCCAGTGGCGTTTAAATCAGTTTTAATAACAAAAAAAAAAGAAAATATTTATCAAATTTATGCCCATTATTCTGACATTAATATAGGCCTCCCAAGCAGGCCAAAGACATTCGTTTGATTAATCAAATACCCCAACCAAAGCTCAAGGGAGCTAAAATGAAAATGGACAAATAATAAAATATATTTCATGGAACGGAATATTTTACGACCACAGCAACCACTGAAAGCATAGCTCCAAAGCAAAACTAGAAAATGAGCAGGACATTAAATACACACAGAACAGCCGAATAGAAAAACAAAGCGGGAATAGAAACATGAACCATGAATCAGTGAAGGAGACAGACGGACACAGAGACAGGGATAAATTCTAATAACACAATTTGACAGTCAAAAAATGTCTCATGTACCATTGGCGCCATAAGCAATTGCCACTTCCTCTCGCACAAGCATTAACAAACCTCCATCCAATGCGGCCATCCCCTTTCTCGTTACTTTTGCTTTCGCAGATTACCATCAAAAGTCGCCAGAGCCACAAAATGCTATGGCTTTTTCTAACCCACCAGTGAGTGTGTCATTTGAAAGGAGTGAACATTATAAACATCACATTGAATGAGCTCGGAGGATCTTAAGCATCTCCTGCGTATTTTTGATGACAATCATGAGATGTACATCTGTATGTCTCCAAAACAAGGAAAATGATACCCATAAAAATGACTAAATCTAATTAGATTTCTATCTTTTCCATAATATATTTGGTAGGAAATCAGCTATATCATTTACAATATTTATGAGAAAAAAAGTACTTAAGTAACCTGAGTTAGTAATAGAATATTAACATCATGACATTAGGTTTCAATACAATTTTTGAAAAGAAATTACAAAGCGAGGAGAAGCACGTTTCTTTAAATATAGTACGTCCTCGAATATTGTAACTAATATACCTATAAACAAGGGTCATCACAATAAACAAAAATGACCCGTCCCTTGCGCTCCTTCTCTAATTCATTTCATCACGATTTGATAAAGTCTAACAAGCCTGTCCAACCGAAAGGGAATTGGCCACCCTATTTCGCCCCACCCATCGAATCCACTGTGGGAATTTCGTCGTGCTGGAGTATTTTTATCGCCACATTTTGGTGTGCCTCACAACAAGGAACACAACTTTCTTGACTTTTTCAATTTTCAGTTATCCGGGATCCCGGAAAATTAAAAACAAAACATTAAACATTTTCAAATAAATAGCACACTGGCGTTTGTGATACCAAATTTGAAACAAGATCGTGTAAATGGAATTAAACTCGAATATTCAACAGAATTAAGAACTAACTTGCAAAATTATCTAAAGATTTGAGGTTATTTCGTGAAAAGCATTAGTGCATATTCCTACGTATCCAACGGAAACCATTTACGCCAGAAACCTATAATTTACTTCTTTTATATTTCTGATCTCTATATCCGCAATAGGTGTTCATTTCAGAGCAATTCCTAAACGCATTCGAGCTGAAATTTACCAAAGACATGAAGCTAAGAATGTACGGGTTAAATTGGTCAATTGTAAGAGAGGAGTAAAAAGGACATGGTTATTTGATCGAATTTTTCCATATTTGAAGAAGAATTATAAACAATTACGATGGACACAAATTAGGAATTACAGAGGAAAAAATAAATTTACAAAAAATCGCCCAATTCAACAATGAGCTCCGTTTTTATTCTTCTCTCCGTTTTCATTGTGATACTTTACTTGATCCAACGCTCACGTGTACCAAATTTAACTAAATTTAGTGCAACAAAGCAAAAGACGTGAAGCCAGAAGAGGCGCAGCAAATTGACTGAATTTTTGAAATTGTGCGAAGCAATATAAACTCATGAATGAAAAAAATAGGTTGCTGCAAGTTAATTCATAGCAAATAGAAAAAATTGCCTTCCGGAAAACCTGTTACTTTATATAGAAGTTATCAGAATGAGTGGATTGATAATCCAGTTAAAATCGTCGTCTACGGACTGGCAAAATATTAAACTGCTGCAATTTGTAAAAAGTTTCAGGCCTGATTTTGAAGTTGGATTCTGAAAATGTCTTATTGGGAAATTTCCGGAAAATTCTGAAAAAATGGGTTTATCCATTTAGTGGTTTCAAAACCGCCGGTCTGGCAAGGCTGTCAGCTGTCATCTAAAGTGTTATTTATTTAGCGAAAGGTTTGCCATTTACGAATATGGATCGTTTAACAACGGAAGAAAAATAGTTAAAACTTTCTACAAAAGTGGTGGTTCAATCTAATAAAATTTTCTTCAACGAAGAATCTCATTGGTTGGAAAAGTCACTGCATAGGGAAAGAGTGACTGTTTGGTGGCGCGTTATGGTCTGGAGGCATTATTGGGCCATATTTTTTCGAAAATGGCGCTTGAGGAACTTCAGAAGGATCCACTGCTGCAACCAGAGACGGTCATTTAAATGACATTATATTTCGTACATAATGGCAAGGTCCAATAAAAGTTTTATCGAAATCATAGTTTTATGTGTGTTTACGAATTTTTAAAACATGAAAATGTTGCAATATATGCAACAAGTCCTAGTATTGGAAAATAATTGCAACATTATTAACATAAAATGTCGCTAGAATATCACCTAATATTATTTTCTGAAGTATAACATTAGAATAATTTTAAAAAAATATGTTGTCATCAGCAAAAGATACAACTTTCTCAGTAAATCAAGAGATTTCAATCAAGTTAACTGTTAGCGCAGTTAAACGAAATAGAGCCACAGTCAAAATTATTTACACAAAGCTAAACTCTTTGAGTTTGCTACGGTGATAAAAGGACTTAATGATGAAAACTTTTTATGACTCTCATTATTCTCCGCTCTCTTTAAGGTTTTCAACTGGCTTCCGTCCAAGCCTCTTCATATTGGACAAATTTTTGAAGTATCATTCCTAAATTTGGTAACAATTTCTGTTCGTACTTCAATACTTAGTTCCTTTGTTTTAGCCATTGTAATAATTTTAACTTAAAAGTAGAAGCACAACCAATAGTTTTTATGGTGTGTAAATACTTTTGTCGCAAAAAAAAAAGAAATGTGCGTAAATAATTTTGACGCGAAATAACACAAATGCAAGCGGTTACTTTAATACGAAACGTCGCATTAATTTTCTTAATTTTTCGCTGTTGCCTTCGCACATTAAACACATTTCAAAACAAAAACACTTTTCATATCATTTTTGAAACAACAAACAAAGCCATTTTAGGAAAAGCTCCAAAAATTTAGGTTTGTGTAAATACTTTTGGCTATGGCTGTATACTCGTATGAATTGGTAAATATATGAGTTAAATTTATAAGGAAGGTACAAAAAACGGCTGCATTATCAGATTGAGTTTTTTTCAAATTTTAGCAAGTATTACAGCTAACGATCTGGGGTTTTCAGGGGGAAGATTAAATTTCGCTAAATTTGTGTGAGTATCTGAATGAGCAGTTCAATTCATTTTTATTCTCAGAACAAACGCGTAACGTGTGCAAATTTGGTTGAATTCAATGCAGCTACTTGACTCATATAAAGCTAAGAATATATCAAATATAAATAAATATACTAACAAGTCCCCCCTACTTCGTACTCATGATTCTACATTTAAGTAAAAATTAATTCTATAGTTAAGCTCCTCTGCAAGCTATTTAGTATTACCAGAGGGTATCTTTGCGATACTGAAATTCTTTATTTTCTCCCACATCCGGCTGTGTGTCTAATAGTTCAAATCTTGAAAAATACAGCTTATCTTATTGCCACTGCAGCTCTTTAGTCTAGACGAAGCCATTTCATACATATATTTCAAAGGGACGAATATCAAAATATCTCGTAACACTGCGCTACTACGATCCCTTTTGTCTACTTCTGTCCATTAAAATGGTGAATTTGGAAAATTCACAAACGCAACTTCATGATTTAAGCTTCATCCATAGTGTCATCTGAAGCTAAGAACTGCGTTTCATACTTTCTGTTCACAGAACATGTGTGTGCAGCAGTTTAAGCGGCACCAAATATACACATCGCCTGCTGAGAGTGATTATCTTCCCAAGGGTTGTTAGATCGGATTTATATTTTTAGGATTGTTTAAGTTATCAATAAAATGGTTGTGGCTCTAGCTTGCTCCGATACACAAGCGCGCATGTGTGCGGCATAGTTGAAATATTTAGGTCGTTATCACTGCTCGTCGCTGCGTGTGGCTAGAACAGCTTATCGTGCCGAGAGGGCGTCCGATCCGCATGTGGTAGATAAGTGTTAGACATAGCTACGGTAAGATTTAGTTTTAAAATAATTTTAGATTATCAAAATTTTCAATAAAGAAATCAGTGTATTTCAACAACTCAAAAGGTTCGGGTGTTTAATTTTAAGCCTGAATTATTTGGTCCTTCGAGTAAAGTGAACAGTGCGCGCGTTCGTGTTTTCTGGAAAAGATGTATGGATTTCAGTGAAAAAGGACAATCGTTCAAAAAAAAAAAAAAAAAAAACAACAACAAATATCCGGTCGCGTTATAAAATATATGTAATAACAATAATGGCCAATCTACAAAAGGTTTTTGAGATCCAGAAGGATTTGGGGCGGTACTTCGTGGAAATCAGAAATAAATTATCTGAAGGAAAGCGGCTGGCGTCGGTGTTTTCAAATAACAACGACTTCGAAATAAAACAAAACTGGTTCGAAGGGATGCAGCAGAAGGGATGACTACTTCAAAAACAACTACTACAGTAGTGTGAAGTTGCTGCGAAGGATCGACCGTTAATGCAAGAAGATGGCCAAGAAGAGGTGCCAACAGGAAGCAATAGATCAAGAATGGAGACTATTGCGCAGAAAGAAAAGAATGATGCCAGGGAAGAAGAGAAAAGACAGTGTCGTGAGTTGCTCGAGTTTAAGATGGAATTTACACTGGAAAAAATTTATGACTTCTATGGGATAGAGCAGGTGCAAAAAAGTAACAGCAACTGCAATGTATTTATACAAGTGCCGTTGCATTGAACGCATTGACACCAGCAATGGAGATACAGTTTCACGAGACGAGCTCGCGATTAGAGAGAATTAAACGACAAAATAGGCGCGAAGGCAGAATAAGTCAAAAGCCAAAGCCACATTAGAGTGACAGAAACAAAAATACCGGAATTCAGCGGAAACAAAGAGAAGTGGGAATCGTTTCACGACCTTTTTAAGACGCTGATTCAGGATTCGCCACAATTTTCGGATGTTGAAAAGATGCATCGACTGAAATTAGCGGTTAAAGGAGAAGCAAAGCAACTACTTCAGCACCTGAAAATAACTGACATGAATTATAATGCAGCGTTTGAGTTGCTAAAACAAAGGTACGAGAATATAAGTCTCCTATTCACAAAATTGGTGGATGAAATCCTGGACCAGCCAATGATGAATAGCGATTCATCAGAAAGCATCAAGCAGATGCTCAATATAACAAACAACAGTATGCAAGCACTGGCGTCTATGGGAATTCAAATAGAAGATGCGATACCATTCGTTGCGCGGATTCTTGTTAGGAAATTCGATAAAAGTGGCTTACGGTTGTATGAACAACAAGTAAATGAGCAAAGGGAAATTCAACAATTGGACAGTGTATTGAAGTTTTTGGAGCAATAATATCTGGCATTAGAGGCAGCATGAGCTCAACAATTATATAGTCATAGAAAAGATCATAGAAAAAGGAATCAAAACATTGATCTGTGTTGTGTCTGCGATAAAGGCGGACATCAAACGATCGAGTGTAGAAAATTAGTAGCCATGTCCGTTGGGGGCAGACGATAAGTAATATCCAGAAAGCGGATCTGGTTTTGTTGTCTGAGCCACAAGGCAGACAAGAAGTGCATCAGTAATATACGCTGCAAACAATGCGATGGCAGATATCACACGTTAATGCACATGGAATATTCTCGTCCACGAATTAGTCTGCAAGCAGATCGACCCATCCAGCAGTGCAATAGTAAATCAATGGTGGTAACTAAGAGCGATGATATGCCTGTACTATTAGCGACTGCCATGATCAAAGCACGAGCTTTTACTGGAGAATATGTACTCATGCGTGCTATGATTGACCAAGGATACACCCATTTCTGAAGAAGCGGAGCAGATATTGGGACTCCCTCGGATTAGAAGCAAAACAGAGATACATGGGCTTGGTAGATCATTAGTGGGGGTCTCAAAACACAAAATAACATTGGAGATAAAGCCAAGATTCCTAAGTAAAGATGTATTTAGGACTCAAGCATTAGTCCTTCCAACTGTAATGAGTGCCCAACCGAGTGAATCATTTGATGTGGATATGACAAATTGGGAAAATTATTCATTGCCGGATCCTTTATTCAATAAATCTGATAGGATCGACTTGATAATTGGCCGAGATAATATGCTGATATAATGGAAAATGGACAACAAAAGAATAACAACCCATATGCTCAAAAAACAAAGTTGGGTTGGATTCTGTCGGCTAAAATTAATATTAAAAATAAGTCCCGAAGAATACATTCAGCGGTAACAAATCTTGAGAAATTCTGGGAACTGGAGGAAGTTGAAGCATATCAAAATAATTCCGACGAAGATCAATGGTGCATGAAAAACTACGCGGAAACAACAACCATTGGGAAAGATGGACGGATGGTGGTAACGTAAGAGAAGCAAGCCGAACAACAAAAGCGAGGGTCGTATTTGATGCATCAGCTAAGACATCGAATGGAAGGAGTCTAAAAGACTTTATGTACGCCGGTCCCAAGTTGCAAAAAGACATATTTGACATAATGCTAAAGTGTCGATTGTGGAGATGCGTAATAACAGCTGACGTGGAGAAAATGTATCAGCAAATCCCAGTCACTAAGGAAGATCAGGAATATCAATATATTTTATAAAGGAAAAGTAAGAGCGAGACATTAAGCCAATATAAGCTGACAACGGTAACTTAAGGAACGTCGGCAGCGACATTTTTGGTAGTGAGAACACTCTTCAACATTGCTGATGAATTGGGTGAAGGAAGTGAAATAATAAGAAAAGATTTTTATATAGACGATTTGATGACTGGAGCGGTGACATCGCAGCTGCAGAAGCATAACTTTCACTTGAGGAAATGGCTTTCTAATGAAAAGGAAATCATTCAAGGTGTGCGCGACAGCGGTAACAATGAAGTTATTGCTATTAAAGATAACGAGTCTATAACGACACTAGGCGTACAATGGGATCCAGTTTGAGACGAGTTTCAATTCAACATTAACGTCGATGGAAGTTCTAAAATAACGAAGCGAAAAGAATTATCAGAGTGGCTCGAATTTTTGATTCGTTAGGCTGGTTGGCGCCAGTTACTATTGTAGCAAAGTTAATAGCTAAAAAACTTTGGTTGCTGCAGACAGCGTGGGACGATGCTTTACCAGATGAAATCAAGCGGTAGTGGCAGCAATTTGTGGATAATATATCAATGCTCAGAACTATACGTATCACAAGATGGGTCACAACGACGTCAAGCGATGCTTTGGAGTTGCATGGGTTTTCGGATGCTTCAGAGAAGACATATGCTGCAGTAATTTACATAAAATTCAGTGACACCATAACCTTTTTTACAGCAAAAAGCAAAGTTAATCCAATAAAGAATAGAAAGACTCTAGCAAAGTTGGCACTTTGCGCTGCACACTTGTTGACTAGATTGCTCAAAAGAGTAACGGAGACAAAAAATCGAAAATACAGTATATATGCATGGAGCGATTCGATGAAAGCGTTGAGATGGATAAATAACAACAAAAATAGTGACAAGTTCATCAGAAATAGGGTAAACGATTTAAAGAGTATGCTGCCCTGCGTTCAGTGAAATTACGTAAATACAAAAGAAAATTTAGCGGACGTTGCGTTACGAGGAATCCAAGCTAACAACTTCGAAGAACACGACTTGTGGTGGCACGGTTCTAAATGGCGGCTGAAGTCGGCAGAAAATTGGCCTACTTTACAGAAAATTAAAAGACAGGCGGTAATTGTTGCGGTTACTGCGTTAAGCGAAATACATTTTCTTGATGCACTGGTTGAAAAATACGCATGTTTTTCGAAGTCGCAACGGGTGGTAGCATACATTCTACGATTCATAAAGATGCTTAAGGGTGGCAGAGTCATATCAGAGGCACTAACTGTCATAGAGTTAGAAAATTCCGAGAGGGTAATCATACTGCACTATCAGCAAAAGTATTTCGTGAAATAGACAAACAATCTTAAAATCAACTCAGCGGTTGAGTTCATCGATCAATATGGTATAATTGGAGTGGACGGTCGTCTCCAGAATGCTAGCATGCATTTCAACCAAAAGCATCCAGTAATAGTGCAAAAGTCGCACTTGGCAATGTTGCTAGTGAAGAAATATCATATGTCAATGCTACATTGAGGAAATCGACAGAAGTGACAATAAAGCGGAAGTACTGAATATTGAGCATAAAAAAATTGATAAATAAGTTTATTCGGTCCTGCGCAAGATGTATTCACTACAAGCAAGAAAGTGCAAAGCAAATAAGGTCGAATTTGCCTTCGTCGCGGGATGCAGCGTATCATCCATTTATGCATACCGGAGTTAATTATGCTGGGCCTTTGCTAATGAAATGTTCCCGAGGCCGAGGACAGAAATGCTACAAGAGTTATAGAAAGCAAGGGAAGAGGGCACATATATACAGCGACAACGGGACGAATTTTGTGGGTACAAGCACACGTCTGGAGACAGATTTTATGTTGGCAATACAGAATAACAAGTCAGCTATGTCGTTTCTAGCCGAGAAGAAAGTTCAGTGGCATTTTATCCCGCCGGCAGCCCCTCATCATGGATGGATTTGAGAGACGGGCGTAAAGCCTGTAGAACATCACTTGGAAAGAGTCATGGGCGATACTAGGCTGACTTATGAAGAAATGAGTACGGTATTGTGCCAAATAGAAGCAGTATTAAATTCAAGACCACTTGTGTATATGTAAAATGAAAATATTGAGTCGCTGGACGTACTGGCGCCTGGTCATTTCTTAATTGGCCGATCAGTGACTGAACATTTCGACGGCGCTATCGGCTGCTTAAACAAATGGAAGCTGATTCAAAAAATAAAAAGAGATTTCTAGAATCAATGGAAGGAAGAATACCTAACGTCGCTGCAGCAAAGACGAAAGTGGATGCAGCCAGAAGAAAATATTAAAGAAGGTGATGTGGTAATAGTAAAGGAGGAGACTACTCATCCGGCTAAATGGCCACTTGAACGGATAGAGGAGGTGCATCCGGCCAAGAATGGCAAAGTACGGGTGGTATCCGTGAAAATTCAGGACGGAATGCTAAAGCGACCAGTGCAGAAAGTTTGTCCGTTGGTAAGAGCTGAAAATAAAGGTGACGAGAGTGAAGAAACTGGTCGACCGAGACGAATGAAAAGGAAGCCTCAATCATTGAATATGTTTTTGACATTTTCATTCTTGACATCTGTAAGAGGTAGAGCATCTTCAACGATAGGAGAGACATTTTCAGAGCTTGGCTATTCAACAGCGGTGTATCTGGATCACATTGGTTCGGTAGATGTTGTTACGTCATTCTAGAATATAGTGATTTATTACGACATGCACTCTTTCTTCAAAATTGTCAGTCGTTCCGAAAAGGTACTTCGACAGATGAGAGTGACTTGTGGTAAACTCCAAACGTTTGAAGACCAATGTAATCGTGTGCTGGCCACAATGTAGAGACAAGTCAGGAGTATGCAGAAAACGAATCAGTATCTGTTTCCTGTCAACTTTGTACGTCCAAAAGGAGCACCTTTAGAGTTCGCGGGTTCGTTGCCTATGTTGTAAGCGGAATGGACGTACCTAGTTACGCCGTTTATACCGTTTTAACTTGATAATAGTTTCAAATTTGCACCTCTTTGTTATGTTTTACCCCTAAAGCATACATTTTTAAAAAGCCCTTCTTATAGCACTTCTAATCTGAAAGGGCAGTATGGACACCAATCCAATCTATGATTCAAGGTCTAGATGTTTGATATAAGCGATGCCACCAGATGTGTCCCTCTTTACCCCGGTTTTATCGCTAAAAGCAATAGTTTTGAAAAAACCTTTTTAATGTCTAATATGGAAGTGGAACATCGACACAAATCTTCATGATTCTAAATCTAGCCATATTTGTTCCTTTTTACCTCTAAATGTCTGAATTTTGAAAAATCACTTCTTACAGCTTGTTTATTCTGAAAGGGGAATGCGGACAACGATTTATATGATTCTAGTTCTAGCTATTTCAACTAAACAATTTTTAGTGCTTACCCTGTTCCTATCCCTAAAAGCAAAAATTCCGAGAAACCCTTTCTTGCCGCGTGTTTGCTCTAGAATGGTAATACGGACTAATTTTTTTATTTCATCTTTAGCCATTTGCTAATTATTGCCTTGTTTTCACTCCTATAAATAAATATCGAAAAAGCTCTTCTTACCTAGTGCTTGAAAGGACATTATGGACACCAATTCCCATGATTACATCTCCCATTGGTAGTCGTCGAAAAAATACGGTCCACTGAAACCTCCAGACCATAATGCGCACCAAACAGTCAATGGCTTTCCTACAATCACTTCTGGGTTCTCCGTGTCCTATATGTGACAATTTTGCTGACCTTCATCGTTGAAGAAAATTTTGTTCTATTGAAAGCCCACGTTTGAATCACCAGTTTTGTAGTAAATTTTAACTATAAAACTTATGAGACTTCAATGAATAATAACTTAGCTCGATTTTCTAAATGATAATTCAGAGCATTTTTAAAGGCAGAGTCATCTTTGGGTAGAACTCAGCCCATAACTACACTTTCTTCGCACACATCTAAAGAACGGTAGCATTCAATACACTAAAACTTTTTTACTTTGATAAAAATGCTGTTTTGCATTGAAAAAAATTTATTAACTATCTTTTTAAGAAATACTTTTACACTTTTTTTACAAATACACGTTTTATGTCCTTTCTTTTCACCCTTAGCATTAACTCACAAGCTAATTTTTATTGGGTATTTTAACCGATTTTAGCAGATTAAATGAACATTCTTCTTTAAAAAAGAAGATACTTTTCGCTGTTATTTACACTAGCAAACAACATATTTCATTTATTTATCTATTTAGTTTTTATTGCATAGAAAATCGAATTTCATTTTATGTAATTAATTGATTTTAAAGATGATAGACCGCAAAATGACTTCCATTCTCATTCACGCTTACGCGACACCTGATCAGAAAATTATTCATTGCGTCCTGGGTGATTACAGTTGGGATCGCCTCAATTATTGTTTTAATGGACTGTTTCGTTATGTACACATCTTGCTTGACATAACCCCATAAAAAAGTCTGGTGCAGACAGGTCAGGTGAGCTTGGAGCCAGCGGAATTTGTTTGGAAATTTTCATTGGGGCTCCGCCATAACCGGTCGGGCTATGTGTGCAATTCCGGATACGTCTCCAGGGCAGTTCTGGGTAAAAAAAAACTCCTTCAACATCTTTAAATAACGGTCATCATTGGCCTTGACACTGTGTTTATAGCACGATTCGTGCGCCACCTTGTATATTTTGGCGTTTCCATTCTGAGTGGTGTGTTTAAGTATGGTTTTGTTTGTCACATTTTTCTGATTGTAAATCTGAATAATTTATTTGTAGCAAAAACGAATCGCTGGTGAATTTGTTTGACGAAAAGTTGGAAAGATCACCATTTTAAGCAATCATGTCGAAGAAAACTTTTGTGTATACGAACAAAGTTCTTTGTTTCGACAAATCTCTTAGCAGGCGACAATTTCCCCACGACAATAACATACAATTTCGCACCGATTCAGGCCCTATGATTGAAATTTCTATACTGTAATCGTTTTACGATTTCGTATGCTCAGTGCCAACTTTTGCTATAAGTAACTAATTTGCACAATTTTCACAAATTGTTGGTATAAACATTTTCTAACTAACCGTTCAAAGAATCTGTACGACTTTCTCAACATTTCTGTTTCATTTTTGTTTGTTTTTTCTTGTTTTTTTTTTTTGACAATACTTTTTTCATAGTTTTTTAAGAATAGGCTCTGTTATTTTTGAAATGTACCTTCGCGATGATTAGCCTACTTCGAGTTTTGGCTGGATACATGTGATTTGAACAACGTGAACGTATGTCTCTAACAGGTTATATGGATTTGACACAAATTTTAATACAGTTTCTTAATTATTGTTTTATTGTTATTAGTTTTTGACGTGCTGTCATGAGAAATCTGAAGTTAAAATTACTGAATTCGTTAAACTTGGCTATTAATATTATAGGACCCAGAACGATACCAAATATTTGAACAAAAAATATTTGAACTAAAAAGTTTTCAATCATATCATGATATCGCTCCCTATTGACAGTTACCGTTACGCCGTTTTCAGTTTCAAAGGAGTAAGGTCCAATTATTCTTTTTGACCAAATTGAACACCAGACTGCCACTTTTAATGGATGCAAAGGTGACTGATGAATAATTTGAAAGTTTTCCATTGCTCAGAACCGACTATTTTGTTTATTCACCTATCCATTCAAATGAAACTGTGCCTCGTCACTCATTATGATTTTTTCATGAAAATCGGGGTTGGTCTTGTGGAAGAAGCTCTTGTGTCAACTGAATCTTAAATGGAAACATATGCAAATCCTTGTGCAAAATTGTGGCCAAAGTTGTTCTTTGGAGACCAAGCTCCTGAGCACTGCGTCGAATTGACGTTGATGGATCGGTTTGAACACTTTCTTCAGCAGTAATGTTTCCAGCAGCAGTAATGTGGGCCTATCAGCTACAGACCCTCTTTCTACGAAATCATTCACTCATCATTCACTACATGATGCTCAGCTCTCTTTATAGACATCTCCCAAGCCTTTGATAAAGTGTGACATGAAGGCCTTATTCACAAAATAGTCTCTTTTCTACCGGCAAATACCCACAAGCTCCTGGAGAGCTATCTGAAGGATCGATCTTTTGTAGTAAAATCGAAAGACTCTATTTCAACTCAAAGAAAAGTTTCAGCAGGAGTTCCTCAGGGCAGTATACTAGGCCCTATACTATATACCATCTACACCTCTGACATGCCTGTGCAATCCCTAATTCAAACCTCAACTTTCGCTGATGACACTGCATTCATGAGCACTAGCACTTGCCCATTAATGGCTTCTAGACAACTGCAGTCTCATATACACACATTAGAATCTTGGCTCGAAAAGTGGAAGATAAAAGTAAATGCCACAAAGAGTGTACAGGTTACATTCTCTCTTAGACAGAACAATTGCCCAGCCCTCACTATTCACGGTAGTACCATATCCGTTCATAACCATGTCAAATATTTGGGTATTCACCTTGATCGACGTCTCACCTGGAAAAATCACATTGACTCAAAAATCATACAATTGAAATTGAAAATGGCTCAACCCCACTGGCTTATTGGCTCCCAGTCTACTTTCAGTTTGGAAAATAAAATCACCATCTACAAAACCATATTGAAGCCAATATGGACATACGGCATCCAGTTGTGGGAAACGGCATCGGCTTCTAACATAAATAAGCTACAGAGAAGACAATCAAGAACACTGCGTCAAATTTGTAGTGCCCCATGGTGTATTAGGAATGATAACATACACAAGGATTTAAACATTCCTTATATTTCCGAGGTCGATATCGAAGTTGTCCTCCCACTCAAACCCACTCCCTCAAAACCTTCAGCATTTTCCCGGTCATATACGGCTAAAAAGAAAGGACACGCTAGACTTGGTCCGGTGATAAACAGTTCTGCTCGCCAAAAACAAGATCCGGCAATGGCAGGATTCTTTAGTTTAAGATAGGATTAAGATTTGAATACATATTGTAAATTTCGTAAGAAAGATCCAATAAAGAAAATGAATGAAAAAAAAAATAATAATAAATTTGCCACGTCTCTACTTCACGACTGCCAAATATGAACTGCCATGACTAATTTTTGCCAAAATGGCGGGAAAACAAAGTAGTATATCTTCCCGACGGACACCTAGTACTTTTTTGGCGTCTATAACCGAACCGTTGTTTAAAATTATAGAATTTTGAGTTTCTTATAAAATTTTTGTATTTTTCACCTTCTTCACAAGTTTTATTGCATTGAATAAAAATAGTGCATATGACGTAATTGTGAACAAACAGACATCAACTGTTCCCTAGTGTGAACAGTATAGTTTTCGTTCGCAATTTCGACTCGAACAACGGAGGCAGAACGACTGGTTGTTTCCTATAAGTGAGGTATGCACGTGAGGTGAATGCACGTTCCGATGTCGAAACCATCTTTTAAAAGCTTTTACCTCATGTGGGATAGAAGGGCAAAATACAAAAAAATTGTGATTTTAGGTATTGGTTATCGAAGAGATAATACCATGCTATAGCGGCCAATTAGAATGGACGGTGCATTAGAATATGGATCGATGTAGTCTATTTTCGGTAACGTTTGTCCATAATTCAACCATATGAACTAAATGAAATGAAAATCCAACATAAAGAATAAAACCCAGCAGGCAAAGCTATAAAAGCAAGCCATTTGTGGATCAATTTTTATTGATACACACATAGAGATATAGATAGGCAAGCCGAGAGCCGGACAACGGTGTATCAAATAAGAACGTGATTCTGAGTCAGTCGATACCAATTTGTCTTGTGTCCACCACTAGCATTTTTATAATTTAGACTCAGCTATAAATCCAATCAAGCAACTCATTCGTTTGAGGGCTAGCACGTTCCCGCCACTTCGCACATCATATTTGATTTGCATAGATAAAAGTGAAATTGGCATGGAGTTTTCTGTTAATTTTCACTATTATATCGCGTTTGGCACACACACATTATAAGATAAATGTGCTTCTTAATTTTGGATATTTTAGCTTCAGCTTTTTTACGCCACTCATTTACGGCACTACACCTTAAAATTAAGATTTTATATTTTCTTTTGTTTTGTTCTCCCTTTTTCCTTCTAAAAGAACGATTTTCCAAAACCACTACTCAACACGGGAATACTGTGGTATTCCCTTAATTTTATTATTTTAGTTTCAGATATTTCCAGCCGACGTTATCATTTTTGTCGCCTTAATCCCTTTTTATCTCCTCAACTTATCAAATTCAAAATATTCATTTCTTCGCTTTAAGCTTACGAAGTAATACAAATATAAATGTGCATACAGATTACATCCTCAGACCTTTTTTCTGGCTTTGTTTTCTTTGGATTGCTGTAATGAATCCATTTTTCAACACCCGTTACAATACGATGAAGAAAACCCTCCCTTTTTTGTCGCTAAAGCAGCTGTTCATAGATAAGGAACCCAAGTTCCTTGCTTTTGAATCATTCTCAACGCATGCAATCGATTGGAAATGGTTTGGCGGGTAATTCGTAATACTGTAGCAAGCTCCACCTGCGTTTGACATGGATTCCCATCAAGCAATGCTGTCAATTCAGTGTCTTCGAAAGTTTTTCGTCTTGCTTCACGCAAACGGTCGTCAACATCAACATCACCGTCTTTCAAGCGACGGAATCAATCTCGACACGTTGTTTCACTTAATGCAGCATCTCCGTAAACGTTTTGAAGCTCTCAAAGCTCAAAGCTTCAGCCTCCGTTTCCTTCGATTGAAAGAAGGAAATCCATAATTCCCGCATTTGACAATAATTTGGCAAGATATCATGCATATTCACATAACCAAGTGAATATGACGTCAAAAGAATATCACTATTGTGTCAAGGCGGTATGTTTACCATATGCCTAAGCTTAGCTTATGAAGTTTAGGTTATGGTAGAATCGACTAGCACTTACAGACGGCGCCACCTATTGGCAATTAGCAGGAACTTTGTTTCGCACCTAATATATTTTTCCTGTCCTTCAATAACACTTATTCAAGACTTTTTGATATAAATTTCAGAGCTTAAAATTAATCACAGAGTTTTTCAAATTGAAATCAAAAGTAAAAACTAGCCTAAGACTTTTACTTTTTCCCATGAAATATAAAAATCAGCTAAAAAATTTTATTTCTCGTGGCTATGAATAAAAGTATTTTACTTCAGTAAGTAAACAAATGATTCTAAGTTTACTACAAATTAACATAGATAGCATTCAAAGTAATCAGATAGAGGCAATTTCGGCAAAGATTTAACTCAGAACTACACTGTGCGACAGAAAATCAATTTTTCATACTTTGCTGACCTCTTATGGTGATTCCTTAAGCTTATTAGGATAAGTAGTGCTTATTATGATAAATATGTGTATACAAACATAGAGTTATGGAAATTTTTCATAAAAATAGAGTTTTAAGCGTATTTTGAGGAGTTGCTCATAGTCACATTTTTTTGTTTCGTACTGTACGGGCAGAGTACGCAGGCTTAGGCCTGTTATTTATAACACCTAAAACCAGGACGGCACACCAATTTCGAGGTGAACCGAATTTATGGTATGTGAACCCAATCACCCCACCCAATCCAATAATGATGGTTAATTCTTATACGAACCTAAAAGACGTTTAAAAATTCAAGTAAGTAATAATTATGCAAAGTTTTATGTGTTCTTAAACGGCACGTGTAAGCATGTATTTTGCAAATCTATTCAATGACTGACCAATTTGCTAGTTCAATTCAACTGTAGTGGTGAAGGGGCACACCACTGATTGTCAAAGTCAGTCATAGAGTACAGTCGTAAAGTAGTAAAAAGAGGGGTGCCTCAGACTCTTATAGCCATTGTTTCCAATCACAAATGTTAAAGTGGATATGGACGCACTAATTAGTTTAGCCATGGGTTCCAACTACATAATGTCCTTTGTAATACACTAACCCTCTACCATAAAACACAATACACAAATATGATTCCATTGCTTAGGCCGTCGAGTTTGGGAAGCTGAGGACAACGGACGGAACACGAACTCTGAGATCGTCGTGACCACTTTCAATCTAAATATGCCACCCGGTTAAGAAACGTTCATTAAAAGCCTAAAAGCGTATTACGGGAGTACACCTAGTTAAATATTAATAATTCCTATTCCTCTAATTTCTCGATTTTATATATATAAAGTCCGTAAGTATGGTGTGAAATACGATGGAAGAAAAGACTATCCCTGCTTTCTTGATATGATAGAAGAACTTGCCACTTGTTATTCGATTCTTCAAATCGATTTACATAATTATTTGCTAGAACTTTTCAAAGGTGACTATTTATTTTAGTACCGCAATAATAAAAACTTCAATAATCTCAAGGATTGGAACGCACTGGTGAAAGTTTAGTTGACTTCGCAATCGGTGATAAGGTAGACGAACTTGTCGACCTCTCAGCATTTAGAACATATTTTCCGCAATTGTAAAACTGAGCATAAGTTATGTATCATTAGATATATGAAGATTACGCTTATTGATCGTACTGGTTCAAGAAATATTGCAGGGGAAGGTTGTGCGAAGTGTTCAATCGCTGCAAGCAAAACTTCCAAAACAATAACTGTGGAGAAGCTGGTCATAAGCAGTCAGCATGCCCGGAATTGTTCAACTATTGAATGTTTAGAACGTTAAATAACGACCTTTGGGTGCTGCAGAGGCGTAAAATCTAAAAAGGGGTCCTTTTATAGGGAAAGATGAAGCTGACTTCTAACTTCTGAAAATTCCCCCATTATGATAACACCTGATGCCAACAATTGCTTACGAACATGCCTTAAGATAAAAGACTGGCTGTTCCTGCGCGGGAGCTACACGGTTTTAAGGACATTTTTGGATCCTTTTACGTTACCAACCGGTAAAATTTATACGTCACCAGCATCCTAGTCTTTTTACACCGTTTTGTTGAGGCATTACTGCAGTCCACTTTTAGTAATACCATTCTCATTCTTTTCAATGACAAATTCAATATATACTCCGGATGTTACCTAATTCACCACCAAAGGAATCCAAAGTTTTTTTAAATTTCTGGAAGTCCATCAAGACCACCTCTCATATACCTCTCAACAGAACCATAAAAATGATAGATCTAATCGAACGGAAGTGGGACGACTACTTACTGGAATTGCAATTGGCGATCAACTAAAGTATGTAAGTAGTGCTGTTTATTGAAAAGAAGTCGCCGGAGATGCCACTGCCATAATCGATCCTAACAACAACTGTAAACTTCTACAAGACATGTCTTCAATGGAGTGGAACAATATTTAGGGTGCAGTACACACCTCAGCAACTCAATACGATCTGGTGTTTCTTAAGGACTTAAAGCCATTTTTCAACTAACCCCGTGGCGTGTAAAAGATGTTCGACGGCAAGCTGGAACAGAG
This sequence comes from Philornis downsi, assembly GCA_019455685.1. Lineage (NCBI taxonomy): Eukaryota > Metazoa > Arthropoda > Insecta > Diptera > Muscidae > Philornis > Philornis downsi. Next base: position 1,521,776 of record JAHXMU010026336.1, on the reverse strand, counting down.
CTGTATAAGTTTTCTCATGCTAATGAAAATCCAAAACAGGTAATGTCAAAAGTATTCGAAATTGAAGCCCCAGCGAAACAGTTCTTTCCTAAAATAACTTTTGTTTGTAATTTTCCCAAACTTAATGTAGAACATTTGATTTCTCTCTCTCTCTTCATCGAGATAATAAACTCGGAAATTTGGTAAAATGACTTGAAATTTAGAAAGATGAGGAGCTTGCTCACAACAAGGATTTTTGCATTCTCCAGTCTTAAGGCACCCTCCAAACATGGGACCTTAGAATTACACTTCAGACGGTCCTGAGATATCTGGCTTAAATTTAATGCTTAAATTTACATTTATACAGTACTTTTGAATCTTATAAGGATGCTTTGATTCCAATTGTTTTACATATCACTTTCAAATAAGTTTGAATTTATACCATTTATGATAGGGAATAATTTGCAACATGTACAATGAGAGAAATTGCATATGAGATTCAATTGTGTAAGAGATTTAATACAATGACCACTGGGCCTGTTGATTTACTGCGTTATAAACGTTTGTGTTTTCCTGCGGTGATGCTTCTCTGTTACATTAATTCTCTGCTATACTGTCTCTATGGTCTCTGTATCACACTTATTAGACATCCAACGACGGTAACTATCACAATTAAATCAGTTGGCTTTAGCCCTCGTTGTGGTGACCACACTTTGGAGAAAGTAGTCCATTTCAACGGTAGTGCTGAAGAGGAACTCTACTTATTTTTAAGTCGTAATGGAAAGCCGTAAAAATGTAGTGAAGAGGGATACTATAGATTTTCACTTTTTGATCGCAAAAACTTGTAAACACTATCGGTATCCTAATTTTCGGTAGGGTCAGCTTTGAAATGGTATAAATTCTGTGACGATTGAATCAAAGGATCCTCCACAGGGTGCCCGCCGGGAAGGTATACTACATTGTTTTGGGGCCATTTTGGTAAACATAAGTCTGGACAGTTCATATTTGGCAGTCGTGAAGTAGAGACATGACAAACTTATTATGGAAAAATATTCGATAAACCAATGCGTTTTAATTGTTAAAACATTTTATCAAAATCAATCATCGATAACTGCGATGATGATGAGCAATTGTTTTTTCTCTCGGTGCAGACGTGTTTGTGCATCGGCTCCAGAAAAATAACTATAAAACAGTTCAAATATACTCTTAGCCCAAAAATATTCAGTCAGAAGACGCTAAGTCGAAATTCCCCAGTGCAGTGATAATAACATACAATTTATAATATTACAGTCACAACAAATCTGGAAAAAAATATAGTTTACATTTCGCATATCTTAAGCCGAAAAGTGCCTATATGAGTGTCTCACACTCAGAGAGACGTCTGAGTCTTAACGGCAGAAATGCTTATCTCTCAATAAATGCAAACGAGTGTCAGAAAAGTGCATCCCGAAACAAAAAAGATGGCACTGCCTTCCTAACCGCGAAAACTAGTGTCAATATGAATTCCCCCTCAGCTCACATCTCTCCAAACAATGATGACAGTTTGGCAAGTGGACAAAATATGTTGCCGCCTAAAAGTATGCCCGTAAGAACTTCTCATTCCCATGCTCCACAAACAATCAGTTCGCCCCAAGTTAAAATTCCGCCTAAAATTATACCCGATATTTCACCTAAAATTCGTGCAAACGGTGATATAGTGGCAACTCACGCGAATGCTACTCAACCGGCAACATCGACCTAGAAGGGCGCTATACCGAAACAAAAACCTCAAAATGAAACGGTTCAAACTGGGATAGACGTTTACTTTCCCATTCTGAAAAGAAAATTGAGCCCAAAGTCTAGCCAAAAACTTCCAAACTCGAAGTATTCCAGAAGCATCCCTCCCTCACAGGTTGACCCAAGAGGTCAAAATTACTACGCAATTTTGGACACAGAAGAAGAAAATTTGCAATCACAACCTAAGAAAGCACAAAAACCTCCCCCAATATTCCTAAGGGAAGCTATCTCCAACAATCTTGTAAACAGATTATCTCATTTAGTTGGTAAAGACGGTTTCCATGTAGTGTCCCTGCGCAAGGGGAAGGTGTTGGAGACAAAAGTTCAAACATATACTGAAGAAAAATATCGTGAAGTTTCCAAATTTTTTGACCAGGAACGTAAGAATTACTATACTTACCAACTCAAAAGCTCTAAGTGACTAATAGTTGTAATCAAGGGCATTGAAAGCAACGTTCACATACAGGAAATAAAGGAGGCTGTTGAAAATGAGGGTTACGAAGTGAAAAGCATTCACAATATACTCAACAATTTCAAGGCTCCTCAGCCCATGTTTAAGGTGGAAATAGCATTTGACTATGCCCTCATGAAAGGAAAAAATGAACCCCACCCAATTTACAATCTCAGATATCTGCTTTATCGCAGAGTATCAGTTGAGGAATCGCTAGCGCGCAAAGATCCTCTCCAATGTCAGGAGTTTGGGCATACTAAAGCTTACTGCAAATTACCATCCGTATGTGTGATATGCGGAAGTATTCATAAAACTTCAGAATGCAAGTTACCAAAAACAGATCCCAGTCTGAAGAAATGTGGTAACTGTGGAGGAAACCATACAGCTAATTATAGAGATTGCCCCGTGTACATAGAACGAAGGAGGAAGCTCTCTCATAGATGGCAGGAAACTCCTCAGTTTCAAGTGCCAGAGTTTGAGTGTATCCCAAATCCAGTTCCATCAGTCTCAACTGTCAATTCAGCAACGGCGACTCAAATGACATATGCACAATCTCTGAAAAATCAGGTTCCTCAAGCTCCTCCGCAGAAAAACAATATTGAAACCTCAATCGAATCCCTCATATAAACTATGAATAATTTCATGACAAATATGCAGGGGATTATGCAAGAAATGTTACGAAACCAGAATATGCTGCTTATTCAAGTTTTATTAACCAGAAAATGAACTCTATAAGAATTTGTTACTGGAATGCCAACGGACTCACCCAACATAAGAATGAAGTAGAGTATTTCTTGAGATGCCGAGATATTGACATTCTTTTAGTCTCTGAAACTCATTTCTCGTTAAAAAATTGCCTTCGAATAAATGGATACTCAACCTACGATACAAAACATCCCAGTGGCAGAGCTTGTGGAGGAACATCTGCAATAATTAATGATCAGATAAAGCACTTCCCTCTACGCGAATGTAAAACTGATTGCATACAAGCCACTTCAGTTGCACTCACTGGATTAAACATAATTGTTTCTTCCATATACTGCCCTCCCAAATATGTTATAAGCGAAGACCAGTTTTCACACTTTTTCTCTACTCTTGGTGACAAGTTTATAGCAGCCGAAAACTACAATGCTAAACATACCTTCTGGGGGTCTAGACTTGTCAACCCCAGGGGCAGGCAATTGCTGAATGCTATATCGAGTTCAGGCCTAAAAGTTTTGTCTGGAGGTGAACCAACATACTGGCCCACGGATCTCAATAAAACCCCCGATCTCATAGATTTTGTAGTTATGAAGAGCATAACAAGAAATCACATTATCGTTACTCCTTTCCTCGACCTCTCATCAGACCACTCCCCCACAATTCTCACAGTTTTCAACATTCCCTTGAACCCGGAAATCTCTTACCAATTCCCAAACAGGCATACAAATTGGTTGAGATGCAAGATGTACCTATACATAAGCTCTCATCTGTGGCAAAACTTTTTTCTCAAAACACCAGATGAAATTCAGTCTGCCATCAACGTACTCACTACCACAATGACAACCGCCGCAAACTTGGCAACTCCGCACATGGTCCATGCTAAAACAAAAAATGACTCCTCATGTCATATTGAATCCCTAATCAAAGAGAATAGGAAAGCGAGAAGACGATGGCAAAAGCACAGATCTCCCTACCTCAAAGCTTGTCTCGACCAGTGCAAGTCAAAACTAAGGTCAACTCTGGATGAAAAAAGAGAAATCTCCGAAGCCCGCCACTTATCTCGTCTGGGAGCCACACAAAAAACTGACTATAGCCTGTACAATGCCACGAGGCAACTACAGCGTCCTATAACACAGGAGTCTTCAATACGGATGAATAATGGAGGATGGGCAAATAGAGTAACTATACGATCTCCCGTGTGAATCCAACGATCATTAGCCCAATGGTCACAAATCCAATGAAAATAAGTCTATCTCTCTTAAAGAAAAAAGTTCTCCCGCTGAAAATGAATAAATCTCCTGGACACGATAAAATAACAGCGAAAATGATTTCAGAACTCCCCCACAAAAAACCTGGAAAGGAATTCAAAAGTTGGCAACCCTTGCGAACAAACGTACAAAACTGTCGGTGTGAGAGTCGAATATTTATTCTTTAAATTATTACGGATTTAAATTGTATGTGAAGCAACAAACTTCATACATGGACTAAACACAGTACAGTGCATTGGAGAGTATTGAGGAATGCCGGGAAAAAATCGTAGAAGCATAAATAATACCAAATTGGCTTGTGCTCAGTGAAAATTACACATCAAAGAGGAGACCGATGATATTATTGAGTGTGATAAATGCACAAACAAATTTCATGATCAATGTACCAAACTAGACAAACGACAGTTTGAGTATTTGCTGAAAAATGAGAGTGAAGTTTTTGCCTGTCATTTGTGTGAAGAAGGAAAAGGAGAAGGAGGAGAATTGCGAAGTGAACTGCAGGCGATCAAAACAAAGCTGGGTAAGTTGGATCAGCTGACTGAAATTCAACAAACAATTACGTTTATGTCGCAACAGTATGATGCTATTTTGAAAGGCATAGTAGATAATAAAAAGAAATTAAGTGCAGTTGAAAAGGAAAATCATTTGCTTAAAAAAGAAGTAAATGATTTGAAATTTTCAATAAAACTGTTGAATGATGAGCTGGTGAGAATGGTAGCTGATGGTGTTACAGCAGTTGATTCTGTTGTTCAACTGTCAAAAAGTATTGGAGTGGATATGGAGCAAACAAGTATTGAAGATGCTTACTTCATACGTAACAAAAACCATACAAAACATATGACAGCACCCAACAAGAAAACGGTGATTGTTAAATTTGCAACAAAAGCAGCCAAAGAAAAGTTGATGACAGCAAAGACCAAGTTAAGGCAACAGGAGCCTACGAATGATGTATATGTCAATGATTTTCTCAGTAGAGAAACAATGAATCTACTCAAGTATGCAAGATCACTGAAGAACGTTGGATATAACTATATATACGCTAGAAATGGAAGAGTACTTTACAAGCGAAGTCAAATTGCAAAAGCGCAAATAATCAGAAGTGAAGAGGAAGTTGATAAGTTATTATTGAACGCAACAACTGGCAAGCATTGGGGCCGTAGATCGAAAGCTGCTGATGTTGAGAATCCAGATATAAGTGATGATGAGGTAGAGGATTTAGCGTATGTTTCACCAAATTAAGTTATTTAACTTGTGTGTCATTCTTGATTAATCTTTGTTTTCCAATTCTTTTTATGAGTAATAACCGATATTTTGAAAACTTCACTGAATTTAATAACTGTTTATATCAGTTTAATTATAATTTTTTAAATTTAATTAGTGTCAACATAAGGAGCGTTTCTTCGGTAACAAAATTTACTAAGTTTAAAAATGTTATTTCAAGGCTTTTTAAATTGTCAGATGTAATTGCTATTCAAGAATCTTGGTTCAATGAAAAAATTGTTCAAATTTATTCTATTCCTGGATATTCTAGTGTTCATTGTTGCAGAAAGGATGGATATGGCGGTACTTCTCTGTACATTAGTAACAGATTACACTTCAATGCCGAAAATTGTCAAAGCGAAAGTTTTGTTGAATATATTTCAATAACAATTGAAAATTTTCACATTGATAATAATTCTTTAAAAATTGTATCATTTTATCGTTCGCAAAAATGTTTGGGTCAAGAATTTTTAAATATTATAGAACGAATAATTGGTGTTTGTGCGCAAAACCTCTTATTGCATTTGGGGATGCAAACATTGATTTATTTCAGAATAATCAATTTTTTGAACTATCAAATTTATTTTTGAATTACGATTGCCATATTTGTCATGAATTGATAACAAGACTAATCGGTGGCACTTGTATTGACCATGTTTTTAGCAATTTGACTGAAAGAATTTTTATTGATTCGGTTGAAACTGGCTAAAATTTAAGAAATATCTCAGTACCCACTGCACAGAAAACATCCAGCTAAGAACACCAGAGGATGTAGAATTAAACATTTGCAAATTTAATAATAACATAAAAGAAGCTGTCATACACGCAACTACCGCTTATCAGCAGATTAGATTTATTAAGATTTATTCTGCTGATATCGAACGTCTTGTTTGTGAAAAAAGAAGAGCCAGAAGAGAGTGGCAACAGTATAGATCTCCCCAGCTAAAAAATAAGTTGAAAGATTGCACAAAACGTCTTAGAGAATTGCTCGCATCTGAAAAATCTGCATCTCTCAAAAGATATCTAGAGGGTCTTGATGTCACACCAGGCTCTAATTATTCTTTATGGCGCGCTGCTAGAAACCTTAAGAGACCGGTTGAGAATAAACCACCTTTACGCAATTCAACTGGGGAATGGGCAAAAAGTGACTCTGAAAAAGGCAACTTGTTTGCACAGCATTTGGAAGCCGTATTCACCCCTAACCCGTGTACTGATAATGTCGATTTACCGAATGTGGTGGCTTTGCCACCTCTGCAATTAAGTTTTGAGTTGCAAAAATTAAAGAAGTTCACTGCTGACAACAGTAACAAAATGATTATGGAGTTGCCCATCATTGCACTTAGAATCATGCTTTTTATTTTTAATGCCATATTGCGGCTGCAGCATTACCCAAAAGGCTGGAAGATTGCTGTGGTCAAAATGATACCAAAACCGGGCAAAGACCATACAAAAGTTGAGTCATATAGGCCTATTAGCCTATTGCCAACAATGTCAAAGCTTTTTGAAAAATTGCTTTTGGCTAAAATGTCACCATTACTAGCGGAACGTGGATGTCTCCCAGATCATCAGTTTGGTTTTAGAAAGCAGCATAGTACGATTGAACAAACGCATAGATTAGTTCAAGTCATAAGAAGCGCATTTGAGCAGAAAAAGTATTGTTCCGCCTTGTTTATCGATGTCTCTCAGGCCTTTGACAAAGTATGGCATCAAGGTCTGGTGCTAAAGTTGAAGGCATGTTTACCTGTGAACATTCAATGCTTGTTGGAAAGCTATATAACTGCTCGAAAGTTTGTTGTTAAGGAAGGGGACTTTACGAGTGAGCCTGAAACTATTGCTTCCGGTGTGCCACAGGGGAGTATACTGGGCCCAGTTTTATATTTAATATATACTGCAGATATGCCTATTAGCAGTAATATTCACACTTCTACGTTTGCCGATGATACCGCTTGTTTAAGTACTCATAACAGCCCTAACGATGCATCGCAGTATCTTCAAGAATATATTGTTCATTTGGAACAATGGCTGAAATTGTGGAGAATAAGAGTTAATGAAAAAAAGTGTGTTCAAGTAACTTTCACATTGCGAAAGGAAACGTGCCTTCCAGTTCAAATTAATCATCAAATAGTTCCACAACTCTCACATGTGAAATATCTTGGTATTCACCTTGATCGTCGGCTGACATGGAAATCTCATATTGACGCAAAACTAAAACAAATGAAACTAAGGTTAATCCAGACACACTGGTTGATCGGCAGAAACTCAACCCTCAACTTAGATTGTAAACTCCTAATTTACAAGTCGCTTTTAAAGCCAATTTGGTGCTATGGAATGCAGCTATGGGGCACTGCCTCAGATTCGAACGTAGAAAAAATTCAACGGCTACAGAACAAAATTTTGAGAATGATTACATCGGCTCCGTGGTACATTAAAAACGCAAATATACATCGTGACTTAAATATGCCTCTTGTGACCTCGGAAATCAGTAAACACGCAGGCAAATATCTAACAAAACTTGAGTCACACCCGAATCCTCTTGCACGCAATATTTTAAATCATCCTGGCCACATTCGTTAAAAAAAGAGGGATACTGCTGCTTTAATCAACAGGTCCACAAGTAACATTTTATAATTTTAAAACAAATAATCCAAAGGCCTACAAGTAATATTTTTATATTTTATATTTTTTAAAATTATAATTGTAATATAACTACTTATTATGGTTGTTGAGGTAATTAAATAATAATTAAATAATAAATATTAAACCTAAGTTTAAGTCTGATGTTGATCGGGCTTAGTTAATTTTATTTAGATTTAAGATTTGATAACTTATTGTTAGTTGAAAAATTTTGAAGATTCAATAAATAAATAAATACAAAAAAAAAAAAAAATTCGGTTGAATGTTCATTGACTGACCACAATATAATATATGCTGCAAGTTGAAAACCGATTATTTTTCAGATATGAATATTGAAATTCAAAAAAGTCATTGTGACTATGACAAAGTTCATGAGTTTCTGCAAAATAATTTGACTGAATGTGAAAGAAATGATAATCCAGAAGAAATAACGGATAAGTTGATAAAATGTGTTAACGATGCTATTAACAATTCTACAAATTTATCAACAAGCAAGTTGAAATTAAGGTTTGAAATAGCACCTTGGATAAATAAAAACTATAATTTTATTTAAACAGAAATTGTTGACTAAACGTCGAAAGTCCAAGAGTAAAAAGTACGATCATTTGTTGAAGAGATTAGGTAGAGTTATTAAGATTGCCTGTAGATCCTGTTGGAGTAATTATTTTTATGGGAATTTAAAAAGAATAGGAACGGATCACACCAAGTGTTGGAGGTTTATAAATGATATACTGGGGAGAGTACAAAAAAAAAGATTTTAACCTAGAAACTTCAGCAGGAACTTTGGTTTTTGACGATGAGGTTAAAGCAAATCTTTTGAACCAATATTTCATTCATGCTGTTAGTGAATTAAGAAGTCAGATACTGATATTACCAGGGGATACATGGAGTTATTTACGAACTTTAACTGCAACGTCGAATCGTTTTTTTATTCAATCAGTAACTGTTGATGACATTAAGATAATAATTAACAATTTAATTCTAAAAAAGTCCTCTGGTTGGGATAATATTCCTTCATTTCTAATGGTAAAATGCAGAGAGTTAATTGCACCCATTCTGTGTAATATATTTAATAAAATGGTTGATATGTCAAGTTTCCCTAAGTGTTTGAAAGTTAGCAAGATTGTTCCTATACCAAAAGTATCGAATGCTTCTGAAGCAAAAGATTTTCGTCCGGTTGCCTTGCTATCAATTATTGACAAAGTCTTTGAAAAGATTATTCATACAAGACTTTTAGCATATTTTGATGAGAACAATTACTTTTATAAATACCAATTTGGTTTCAAAAAAGGTTGTGGCACTGAAGAAGCGGTGGTAAATGTTGTTAACTTTATATGTAATGGTTTGGATAATGGTTCAGTTGGTGTTGCAGGTATATTTCTTGATTTTACAAAGGCTTTTGATTTAGTTGATCATGAAATAATGCTGCAGAAATTAGAATTATATGGAATAGTGGGGAAAGACCTGGAATTACTTAAAGACTACTTTCAAAATAGGAAACAATTTGTGCAAGTAAACCGTTGTAAAAGTGAAATGGTAAATGTTGAATGTGGAGTACCACAAGGTAGCTGTCTAGGGCCGTTTCTTATTTTCAATTTTTTTGAAGGACATTTGTAATTTGAAACTTGTTGGTAAAATGTATATGTTTGCAGATGACGTTTGCTTATTTTATCCATATAGTTACGATTTGACTTTGAAAATTAACATGGAACGGGATATTGCCCTAATAGGTGAATATGCTAGACTGAATAAAATTGTTCTGAATCCAAATAAAACTAAATTAATACGGTTTAGACCACGTGCCAATGTATTAAATAATTATTTTAGTGTCTTAGTTGATGGTAATATAATTACAGAAACCCATGAAGTTAAATACTTAGGGATTACTTTGCAAAGTAATCTCTCTTGTGTGAATCCCACTGAACTTAAATCGAAAATAGCACCGGCTATTGGTATATTACACAAAATGAAATTCAAATTGAACGTGGAAACTAAACTATTAATTTATCAAGCACTTATTCAAAGCCACCTAAATTACATGGCGTTAATATATGGTTACAAAAGGACAAATGTTATGAAATCATTACAAACTATGCAGAATAAAGCACTGAAAGTAATTTACAATTTACGAAATTTTCATTCAACTATATCTTTGTATGTTAATGTTTGTAAATCCATATTGCCTATTTATGGACTTTATAAATATCAATTACTCTTGTATGTTTTTAAGAGTTTGAACAAATTTGGCTATCGTACCATTAGTTTTTCCCAGAACCAATCGTTTATGTATACAAGACATCAACAAAATCTAAGAATACCTAGATGCAGATTAGAAACTACTAAACAACGCATTGAATATATGGGTAGTTTAAAGTACAACAATTTGCCTGCAAATATGAAAAGAATAAATAGAATATCACACTTCAAAAATGAACTAAAAAGTTTCCTTTTACAGAACCTTGAAACGCTTCTTACGTAATTGCGGAATAATCCTAAAGAGTATTTTACGGATTCAAAACATGTATGTTTTGACATAATTTTTTATATATTACGTTTTTTTATCTCTTCTTTAATACATAATTATACTCTTAATAATATTAAATTTGTAATTAATTTGTACATGTTTTTTGCCAGCTTGCCTCTAACATGCCTTAAGGGCGCTGGGGCCATTTTTTAATCTGATATATATTTGTACATGAATTAATAAATACAATAACAAAAAAAAAAGAAAAAAAACTGTCACAAATTACATTCTATCGACCCATAAGTTTACTCTCTATTTTATCTAAACTTTTTGAAAAGATCTTTCTCCAAATTTTGTACCCCCATATTGAAGCAAACCATGTAATACCCATGCACCAGTTTGGGTTTCGTAAGGGTCATGGAACTATAGAACAAGTACACCGTTTAGTAACCCAGATCAGAAAAACATTCGGAGATCGGAAATATTGCTCAGCTCTCTTTATAGACATCTCCCAAGCCTTTGATAAAGTGTGGCATGAAGGCCTATTTACAAAATAGTCTCTTTCCTACCGACAAATACCCACAAGCTCCTGGAGAGCTATCCAAAGGATCGATCTTTTGTAGCAAAATCTAAGGACTCTGTTTCAACTCAAAGAAAAGTTTCAGCAGGAAGTTCCACAAGGCATTATACTAGGCCCTATACATATACCTGACATGCCTGTTCATTCCCTAATTCAAACTTCAACTTTCGCTGAAAGCGAAAGCGAAAATGAGCACTAGCACTTGCCCATTAATGGCTTCTAGGCAACAGCAATCTCATGTACATACATTAGAATCTTGGCTCGGAAAGTGGAAGATAAAAGTAAATGCCACAAAGAGTGTACAGGTTACATTCTCTCTTAGACAGGGCAATTGCCCAGCCCTCACTATTCACGGTAGAACGATGCTCGTTCATAACCATGTCAAATATTTGGGTATTCACCTTGATCGACGTCTCATCTGGAAAATTCACATTCCACTGGCTTATTGGCTCCCAGTCTACTCTCAGTTTGGAAAATAAAATCCCCATCTACAAAACCATATTGAAGTCAATATGGACATACGGCATCCAGTTGTGGGAAACGGCATCGGCTTCTAACATAAATAAGCTACAGAGAAGGCAATCAAGAATACTGCGTCAAATTTGTGGTGCTCCATGGTGTATTAGGAATGATAACATACACAAGGATTTAAACATTCCTTATATCTCCGAGGTCGATATCGAAGTTGTCCTCCCACTCAAACCCACTCGCTCAAAACCTTCAACATTTTCCAGGTCATATACGGCTAAAAAGAAAGGACACGCTAGACTTGGTCCGGTGATAAAATGTTCGGTTCACCAAAAATAAGATCCGGCAATGGCAGGATACTTTAGTTTAAGATAGGATTAAGATTTGAATACTTCTTGTAAATTTCAAAAGAAAGATCCAATAAAGAAAATGAATGGAGAAAAAAAAGATTACTGTGATGGTGAGAAAGTTACATGAAATTTTTGGGAGAAACAACGTGACAACAACACGCACTATTCATCGTGTAGTGAATGATTTCGAAGAAAGAGGCTCTGTAGCTGATTGGGCCGAGCATGGACCACAACGTACTGCAAGATCGGCTGAAAACATTACTGCTGCTCAAGAAAATGTTCAAAACAATCCATGTGAAATTTGGTCAGGAGCAATCAGTGGACCTTACTTCTTTGAAACTAAAAACGGCGTAACGGTAACTGTCAATGGGGAGCGATATCGTGATATGATTGAAAACTTTCTAACACCACAACTGCATGCTTTGGGCTTGATTAACAAATGGTATCAGCAAGACGGTGCCACATCGCATACAGCCAGGATTACAATGGAATTACTGCGAGACCTCCTTCCACAACAAGTTATTTCAAGAAATGGTAATTATGATTGGCCTCCACGGTCGCCTGATTTGACTGCTCCGGAGACATTTTTGCAAACAAACCAGAAACGTTTGGGCAACTGAAACAAAATATTCGTGATGAAATTAATGAAATACCACGTGAAGTGTGATAATGTAATGAAAAATGTGCTCAAAAGTTTTCGCATTTATGAAGCTAACAGAGGTGAAAATTTATGTGATATTTTATTTCATACATAATTGCCGACATTAAATAAAACATTTATCAATATAAGATCCATTCCCTTTTATTTAATCAAAAATTATAAACAAACAAAGTAGTATACCTTTCCGACGGACACCATGTATACGTATACTGTTTTTTTCAAATTAATATTTGAAAACCGGACAAAATGTATGCAATTTACTTCATAAAATTGGCATCCTTCTCTATTATAAACCGCACTTAAAAAATAAATAATTTTTTTTTGTTCATCCTCTTCTGTGCCGTCCATCAAGTTTCTTGTCAAAAACATTTCGTGCTGGAGCATTTGGGTTCATCCTCACAACATAACACACCAATATAGACGGTATATAGCTGATGAGTCCATATATTTTCTGGAGTATTTTCCTCCCAAAAACTTCCAGCACTGATTCATCCGCTTGTGTTAAAACCTAGGATTCTGCACCATACCACAAGATAGGTAGAACCAACGTCTGGTACAGTCGGATTTTTGTTTGTCGAGAAAGGGCTTTGTCATTGAACCGCTTGCAGTCCATAGTAACATCTGTTAGCAAGCAAAACTCTCCTCTTTATCTCCATGCTGCCATCATTTTTTTTTTTTTTTTTTGTTTACAACGAATCTCAGTCAATGTTGACACACCGTCCTAACCGAGCAGACTCTTTGTTCGTTGAAACAAATTGAATTTTTGCTGAATCCTTCTCAATGCTTGATAACGCTGCAACATTAACTCTCTGTTTTCTGTCAATAATATCTACATCGTCCGCATATGCCAGTCGTTTTAACTGCAGCTTTCATCATAATTATATCCAAAAGTGAAGAGGTCTCACGATAGGCTGCCACCTTGTCTAAATCCTCGGTTGGTGTAAAAACATTTCCTAAAATTTCTGCCTTTCTTCACTGAAGACTTCGTGTCAGTCAGCGTCATCCTACAAAGCGTGAAGGCTTTGCAGGAATTCCAAACTCGGACATATTCTCATACAGTTTTTGCCGTATCGTACTGTTGAATGCAGCTTTGTAATCGACGAATAAATGGTACGGTACAAACGGATCGACTTTTGTAACAACTCATCTGAAATCCCATAAATTGTATATTTGTGATCGTCGTAAAAGCCAATCCGTATTAACGTGTGTCCTTCCGCCCACTTCCGGAAAGTAGGAGTAGTTCTGGGTGATTTTTATTTTACATTGCCACTTATTCTTTATCATATCTTATCTTATTCTTTAATTAAAATTATAGATACGCAGATACAAGCAAAGCTCGTAAATAGAGTACTTTGCCAGTGGTCTAACTTTTCGTTTATCCGGTTGTTGCATTCTACTTCATTTTAAAGGTGAGCATTTCATTCAGAAGAACATAAAACATGAGTACGAAAATATCAGAACATTGTAACCACGTATAGCCTCTCGATGTAATAATTTAGTGAAATAATCATCTTTGACAAAGAAAGATTCATCTTTGGTTGCCCAGTGTAATCCAATTGCTGACTGCAGTATCACAATATTTGCTGAATTGAAAGCGAACAATGTGTACGTCTGTGTTTCTAGTAGCATCCCGATAAGCTCGAAGAGGCCTCTGTAGAATTACACACATTTTTATCTGAAACTTTACCTCACCAGTACACATTTCACCAGTACACATTTCAACAAATTTAGGTACAGTTACTCGGAGCCGCAGAAAATCTCTTCGCGAAGACATAAATAATCATTTGAATAGTTTAGTATGTGCTAAATTTGTGCACAATTTTCTTGCAGTATCCAAAATTATTCGCAAATATATTTAGCATCGTGTTTGCGAAGACGATAACACTGCAAATGCCGTAACTTAAACAATCGTCCAATTTACCTGCCATAAAAACAGATTTGGTAAATTCTATCGGAAAAAACAGCTTAAATGACAATAAACGAATCGGTGATGACATTTACAATTCTGGCGCCCAATTTATAAAACGACTTGATATCACAAACGACAAAAATTATAACGACAGAAATGAGCATACAAACGGGACCTATAAATATAAAGACAAATCTAAACATTCAAAGCCATTCACACATTCAGTCAATTCCACCCAATCTTTTGCTACGTATTTGCCAACGGACTTAATATACATATATAACATTTATGTGCATTAGGGCGAACCACAAACGTGTAGGCGAAGTGAAGTGTTTCATATAAAACAACATACATAGTAATACAACTTTTTTTCACAATTCCTATAAAATGAATAAACATTTTTCAATAGCAAGTCAACGAATCTATTCAAATGCAGCCAGTCACATGTTAACCTGACTATTTATGGCATACTATTAATACACACATCCATGGACACAATTTTGAACCCTCCTAATATGCCAAATAACACAAATGTACACAACTACCTCATTGACTTTACCATGCCGACATAAAAAATGAGCCTTATCTCTACGATGTGGAAGGAAAAAACGAATTCAATCGTTGTCATTGTCAAAATAAACATCATTCCACTAAACAAGATACAAAATATTATGATGATTTTCGACAAGACGCAAAGCTCTGGCCGTAACAGCTCCGACAAATGCCAAGGATTTGATGTACATTAAATGTTTCCCCCGGACTAAAGCCAACGAAGACAGAGAAATACGACAACTGTCACTTTGACAAAGCGAGCGTACAAATGAAAAAAAAAAAATATCAAAATGTCCTTAAAGAAATTCTGCCATGAATAATTTATATGAAGAGGACTTACATACGAATGACTCAAGGTTGCAACGGAGGTCTAAAATTTGCTGATTATTTGCCTTTAATACGCTGGTTCACAAGCAGACAAAGAATTGAAAATAATTTGTTGCAAAGGGTAGCTTTCATTCTGGAACAAAGGTTTACTGTCAAAGTCTGTGCTGGTGGTGCATCACTTTAGAAAAGCAGGAACGGTCTTCGCTGAACCAAATTTATCAAAACCGACACATTTCAAAATTCCAGGACAATGTACTTGTTTCGGGGCGACTGAGAATCCCTTAGGCGTTAACCTCAAATATCACTGTATTAGTCTCTAGCCAAATTTTCCATTTTCGCGTTCCCCTTGAGGTCGATACTGCCAAACTAAATGGTGACAGAATATTTGTTCAAACAGAATTCTCCTTGTAATTTTTACGGGAATACGGAATTTCGTTTAACGTCATTAGTGAAAAGTTTCGATGTATGTAGCAATAAAGAGTCCATTATTTTTCCGATAGATGGTTTTAGTAACCAATATCACGTGTATAAAAGGGACGGAGTTATGGCAAATGATATTCGCAAGCTAAAATTTCATGCTCAATTCAACGTTCACACTACTCACACAGTTTTGCTAGGGATTGACTCAATATAGTCATGATACTGTAGTAGTCAATTACTCACAATTTTGCTTTGATTTGATGTGAAAAATGTACCATGGAAGCACTGTTCTGATGGCCAAGGGCTAAACATTACACAAATTGCACAGGAATAAAGCTGTACAAGAAATAAAACTCGTAGCCTGGGTGTCACACGAGTTAACGCAAAATCGCAGCAAAATCAACTCATCTCTGAAGTCGATGGCTAAAGTCGGCCACTTACGACAACACTAGGCAAACACAGTCGTGGTCGGATGGCGGTCAGCCAGTGCAAATGGTGGCCAAGCCCGGATTGACGACCAGGAAGGTTCCACTGAGTATTTGAGATTGGCAGACCTGCTTCCCTACGGCCAAACTCTTGACTCGGACCTGCTATATTAACAGTTGGACCGTATAAGGAAATTAATCACTCAGAAGCAGCCAGCTTTGACCAATAGGCAAGAAATTATGTTCCATTAGGACGACGCTAGGACACACATATTGGTAGAGACTGATTAGAAGCTCATATGAATCCATGTTATAGACCGTTATAACCTGGCACTAAGTAATAACAATATTTTCTTGTCAATGGCGAATGACTTGCTAATAAAAAATACGCACCAAGGGAGACTTGTGAAGATCGAGTGTCCCAGATTTTTTTCCAATAGGGACGAGGATTTCTATAAATTACCGACAAAATGGCAGCAAGTTATCAAACAATATCATGCAAAAAAAAAAAATTAGTTTTTACTGTATACATATATATCTGTCATAACGTTACAAGTTTTGTCATATCCTTCCTACATATATATGTAGATTCCAGGTATAAAGTGAAAGGGAAAAGCATAATTTTAGGCGATATTTTGGCCGCATTCTTAGCCACACTACTTGTGAAGCAACAAATATAAATAATAAATTTCTTCGAACAAAAATTTTGGGATTTCAAGTTTGGCGTGAATCCTATCCATCCATCACAGAAATTACCTACAGAATCACAGAAAGTACCAAATTTGCAAGAAAAACAAACATTTATTTATTTATAACAGCAGGAACTCACTACACTTTCAGATTTTTTTTGGGAAATCTCTTTAGCTAAAACCAATGCGCGTAATGCAACATGAAGGCTCCACTGGGATGTTTTAAAATCTAAACCTAAACCTGGATCATATATTTTAAATATCTGCGTAAATCCATTCAGGCTCTAAAAGCAATGATTAAATGCTCTTTCATTTCTTAAAAATAATGTTAAACATGTCACATAATATTAGATAATAATAACAATACAAAAAATTTCAAAGTTATTTGTGACTCAATTCAGCTGAGTGAAGTTTATGTACGCGTTATTTTCTGGTCTCAATTTTTAAAAAATTTACAATTTAATTTCTGTTGAAAGCACAGTAGATGCCCACCACTCATCCGGAACTTGAGATTTGATACAATAGTATCTCAGGCTAGGCAGGATAAACTAGGAATTGGACAAAATGTGTCGACTATGGAAAAAAATTGTCATTGTCATCGAAATCTTAATCTATTGTAATGGTAGTTATCCAGAATTTCCACTTATTCGTTAATTAAAACTATGTATAGAGACACAGCATATTTTCTGGAAAAAATCACATCCATTTATATATTTTTTTTACACAATGGCCCTAATTAGTCCTTTTAATTTTTTTTCGGCATAACGTCTTCTGCCCTACATATCACAGTTGTCTGAAATCAGTCCACAAGGGAAAAACTTACTCATACTGGGAATGAACCCAACTTCGAAATATCATTTATTCATATATGCTGTGCTCTATGTAGGTATATTCTGAAGTGGACCATCCCAGCCGTGAAACTTGCTAAGGGACAGGATTGTTTGTTTGAGGGATGTGTGAATCAACAACTTTAGTTTATATAAATTTGTAATGGACTGCCCCAGTTTTGGGCCTATTATTCAATAATACCATATAAGTTGGTACATTATGTTGGAAATTATTTTTGACAAGCCCTCATGTCTTAGTATGAGCCAATGCATCATCCACACAGACCACGGTGATCAATAAGTTTCAGCTCGCCGAATTTATGTCCCCTGTCTAATTATTCTTTGTAGTTTCATTTCGACCAGAATTTTATCAATATCGAGCTAATCAGTTACGTCTCAGCCCGTCTAATTTTTGAAGAAATACGATTATTTAATTAAGCCATAAACCTCATCAAACCATTATTCCGTCTAATTGTAATGGCAGCTTTTGAACTTTTTCGTATTGTTTTTGAGATAGGAGTCTGACATTTTGCACGAAAATGCCTATTACGATCGAAATCCAAGGACCAAATCCAATTCTGGAAAAATTGTTTCTTGCTAACCAGTAATGATACAAATGGTGGAAATGAACAACAGGAAGAAAGCGTGGTTATTGTCAATATCAAAATACTGTATTTTAATGGACTAAGTGGACATATTGTGTATGATAAGAAAATGTATTCCATATATATATTTTATATATATTTGTTGTTTTCTGTTTTAATTTTTTTTTTTTTTTTTGAATGCAGTAAGCACATTTTGAAGAGCATTAAGCAGTAAGGTTGCCATAAATCTTTTATTTTTAATTGAACCAATATGAAAAAAATTTAAAAAATATATAATGGTAAATTTGATAGTCGACGAAAACTTCCGTACGTTTTATAAAAACCCTGTTAACCCTGTTCGTAAGCAATTCGTTGGTCTAACGTTTTGAACGTTTTATGAAAATAGACTCTAAAGTCAGAATATTTGTATACGTGGTCCCAAAGTGGAGTAGCAATATAGTCCAATTTCATTTTCAGAACTAAGTTTATTAAACGAATGATATGTGCCAAATTTGACTGAATGTAGTGCAGCTATTTGAAAGAAATCAACCAACGAATACGTACGATTATGTGAGTTAAAGTAGGAGATACTAGAAGGGGCGGTAAATTTTTCTCAAATTTCCATCAGATTTTTTAAAGTTTTGTCAAGTTCTGTAAAGCATAATTTGTATTATACGTACTTTCAACAAATCAACTTATTTTCTACATTTTTTTTTTTTTTTATTTTTATTTTTTTTTTTTTTTTTTTGATTGCAGCTATAATGTTGTAAATATAAATTCAACGTTCCATAAAATTGTGCAAAAGAAAGAAATTCATACTTATATATTGTTCATTTTCATTCTCGAATATTACCCACTGTTTGAACAAAGTAATGGTTAAAATTTCCTTTATTTCATTCTACGCGAATTAAGATATCCAAATCTAAATAAATATTTTCTTCACACTGGCTAAAATATCGTAAATTTAAGATCAGCTGCAATATGATGTGATAACATCTCTGCTTACTTTAAAGATAACGTAGTAAAACTGAATTCAAATGATCTTGGTTAGAGTATGTTTTTTGCTTCTTAAAGTATATTCTGTATATAATCGTACGTAGAAATTTTACGTATGCTAAGACTTGTTTAAATTGATTTCCAATGGCCCTAATTAAAAAAAAAAAAAACAAAAAAAAAAATTAACTGATATTCGAAGTATTATAGAATTGTATAGGTATAGCAAGATAGCCAAATTGATAAAACTTTTTTTTCATTATTAGGAAAGAATTATTCATATTTGGTAAACAAGAAAAATTAGTTTTTTATATTACATTGGATACACAATTTCGGTTTTTTCCAAAATAAATTTCAAATTTGTTATCCAAATAATCAATTTTAACATACAATGTAAGTGTTATCTTGTTCAACACCTGCCATCGTTCAGGCAGTATTTTAATCCTAGATTGGAAAAATGGCTGATCTTTCCCAGTAAAATTATGTAACAAATCGCCTTTTAGATCCTCCTCTATGTTGAAGAACCTTCCATTCAAAAAATTTTGCGGACTCCGGAAGAAGTTTACATCCGAATGTACCAAATAATGACATGGCGTCGATACATACCTTTCCAGGCGTAATATTTTTGTCTATTGAGCAAAGAAGCCAAGCGTTGTCGTGGTAGAAAATCACGTATTTCCGATTTACCAATTCAGTCCTTTTTTCTGAGCTTCATCCAGTTTCATTAATTGTTGAAATCTTAGAAACAGTTCATAGTAAACAACTCATTTACAATATCACGAAATTGACAGCGTAAACTTGTTCTATAGTAATAAGTGGAACTGCTGACCAGCCAGACCGTGTGCCATCGAACGGAACAAGTGATAATCGAACGGCGCAATTTCTAGAGAATATGGCGGATGGCGTAAAACTTCCTATTTTAGCGTTTCCAGATAGGTTTTAACGAGCTAGGCCACGTTAGGTCAAGCGTTGTCAGATTAAGAATCACTTTTTTGTGCTTCTCCGCGTATTGTGGGCGTTTCTCGCACAGAGCTCGGCTCAATTGCATTAATTGAAGTCGATACCGAACAGCTCGTAATAAATAACACAGACCTGGTCCCACTAAATACTGAGCATAATCTTCACAGCGTGAATATTCGGCCGAGGCGACGACGTAAAAGCACGACCGGACAGCCCCAAGACGTTTTTTTCCTTTGGATTGCTGTAATAAATCCACTTTTCATTACCCTTTACAATGCAATGAAGAAATCCCTTCATTTTTTGTCGCTAAACAAACGCTCAACGTCCCTTTCCTCCAAGTTACAAGGAACCCAAGTTCCTTGCTTTTGAATCATTCCCAACGCATGCAATCGCTTGGAAATGGTTTGGCGGGTAATTTCTAATACTGCAGCAAGCTCTACCTGCGTTTGACATTGATCGCCATCAAGCAATGCTTTCAATTCAGTGTCTTCGAAGGTTTTCCGTCTTGCTTCACGCGAACAGTCTTCAACATCAACATTACCGTCTTTCAAGCGACGGAATCAATCTCGACACGTTGTTTCACCTAAAGCAGCATCTCCGTAAGCATTTTGCAGCTTTCGACGAGCTTCAGCCTCCGTTTTCTTCGATTGAAGGAAGAAAATCAATACTTCCCGCATATGACGATTATTTAGCACGATATCATGCATAGTCACAACTAAAAGATTGTGACGTCAAAATAAAATCGTTGTTGCATCGAGGCGGTATGCTTCCATACGCCTCAGCTTGATTCATGACGTTTAGGTTATAGCAGAATGGACTAGAACTTACAGCTGGCGCCGTCTATTGGCAAACATTGGGAACTTAGTTGCGCACCAATAAATAACTAATTGATTTTGATGATGATGGACCGTAAACGATTTCCATCGCCAGTCACGCATATGCCATACCTGATCAGATTATTCATTGCGAGATCACCTCAATTATTGTTTTAATAGACTGCTTCAATTCAGTCAAATTCCTTGGTTTCGTTTTGTACAACTTTTGCTTGACATAACCCCATAAAAAAAGTCTGGTGCAATCAAATCAGTTGGCCTTGGCAGACAGCGGAAAGTGGAGTTTCTGGATAATAATTTGTTTGGGAATTTTCATTGAATCTCCGCCGCAACCGGTTTGGCTACGTACTCGTATGTAGTTGCTTCATCTTGCTGTAACTAAATTCTGTTGAAACGGATACGTCTTCGGCGCAGTTCTGGTTAAAAAACTGTTTCAACATTTTTAAAAAGTATTCTCCACTGGCAGTTGACAGTAGCTTAATTCGTGCGCCACTCTATATTTGTTTTTTTTTTTTTTCGTTTGGGTGACTGCGCGACATTTTTGTTTTAATTTATCAACTCGTACTTATATAGTATTATAATTTTTGGTTCTTCCCAACCCTATATATTGTAAGCAATAAACGAAAAGAAAAGATGCTACTTGAAGTGTGGCTGTCGAGTTTACTCGAAAGTAAAATCCACACCGAAATCGAACAATAAATTATGAACTAATTTTAGTTTTCTGACATCTTTAATTCGGTTTTGGTAATTATTTTGTTCACCCCCACTCAAATATATAGGTTGGAAAAGCTCAAACTAATACAGCTGATACCTGATTCCGCTAATAATTTATGGTAGTTTAGGAATAGTGAAACCTTACGAACATGAACAGGTATGATAAAAATGATAATTGTGGTTTTGTGTAAGGAAAGATAGGGTGCTGCATATGGGACAACGCTACAGCCAAATGCAACGCGTCTCATTAGGAAATACTGTAAGGGGAAGGGAAGAGAGACGCAGCCAACATTTTAGGCGGAAGAGTGAAGATATAGAAAGACTTAAGGATAGAAGTGAGGAACAAAAATTCTATCAAAAGATCAATTTCAAAGGAGCTGATGTAAGGACAACGGTGGAAAGCTGGCCACAGATACGCACAGATGCTGCAATGATTGGGAGAGCATTTGTACAAGCTTTTAGCTCCAGATGGAAGCACAACTAAAAGAATAACATCAACTACCGACGATGGCCTAAATAGCCAATCACCTAGCCAAAACGAAATAAGAAAGAACACAGCTGCGAACGCTGATGGCCTACCGACAGAGCGTTTTAAGACGAGGAGATATGAACTAAATACGGTTCGCCTTTAGTAATGCTTGCCCTATTAATTGAATTTGAGTACAATATACTATGCCCCGGGTTCAAACTAAACGATTCTATCGCGGTATCAGTTTTTTACACATTGCTTCTGTCCAGTGTGACAGCTAAGTTCTATTCAAGCTGACCTAATTGGACTTGGTAAATCAGTAGCTCATAAGATATACACAAATATTCGCAGATATTCGTTATTCTGCAGAAGACGCAAACAAAGCTGCCGTCAACAGCTAGATACGGCGAAAATGTATGAGGGCATGACCGAGTTTGGAATTCCCACAGAGCTTATTCGTCCTTGTAGGATGATATTAACTGACACGAAATCTGGGTAAAAGTCTTAGTGATATTTTTCACATTAAAGGAAGGTTTAGTCAGAGCGATAGCCTGTCGTGCTAGCTCTTCAACATATTGTTGAAGATAATTTGCTTTGAATGTTGGTCGACGGTAGGCAACTACAGCTTCAGCGTGGTTGGAATTAATCTATCTCACCACCAGTGTAAATAAAACTAATGATGACAGCATGGAGCTAAGCTAAGCTAGCGATTTAATGACAAAGTCCCCTCCAGACAAGCAAAAATATGACTGCAGCGATTGCTGGTTTTACTTGTCTTGCTATGTGGTGCAGAATCCTGGGTTCCGTCACAAGCGTAGTAAGGAGTGCTGGGAGTTTGCCAGATACCCACCATCGTTGAGGGACAGAAGTCTACGAGGATTTAACGTGAGTTTCGCCGTGAAGGCCTTGCCCACGGTGTGTGACACACTGGGCATATTACAATGCTATTGCCAACGCCCCCTGGGATAGTCAAGTGAAACTTGGGCTATCTAGGAAAAGGGGCTGGCAATTTTGGTACTACCGCATATTGACAACCCTTTCCTCGCAGCCAGGAGATACCGGAAATTTGAAATGCAGTCAAAAGTTTCTGTGGCGAACTAGAGATTATGGAAAATTATTTAGATTGAAGGACACATTATGCTCCACAAAACACAGGTTGACTAATAAATGTTACTCTATTAAGAAATTCAAATAATTTTTTTTTTAATTCATAAAATGCAATGTTTTGAAAAACACGTTTGTGTCCAATAGGGGCGACATATACTTGTTAATGGGATTAAGAAGACTACTTCTGTGAGCTACAGTGTGGTATCTTCCTTCATCGGTGACCAGTTTTAGTTTGAATATGGCACCGGAATGCCATCGATATATAATTCTACCACTCGTATTTTTTGGTTGGTGAAGTTCGCTTTCGTAGATTCATTGCTAGTTAATGCAATATTCCATTTTCTAGTCCTTGGTATGACATCATCTATCCTAATGTTTATTTGCACGCTGTTTAGGC
Organism: Philornis downsi; assembly: GCA_019455685.1. Classification (NCBI taxonomy): domain Eukaryota; kingdom Metazoa; phylum Arthropoda; class Insecta; order Diptera; family Muscidae; genus Philornis; species Philornis downsi. The sequence continues at coordinate 1,497,977 of JAHXMU010026336.1, read as the reverse complement.
GGAGGTTCTAGTTGATGATATTACAGTGTCACCTATGATTCAATTTTAATTTTGTGGGAGATTACAAGTATACAGGAGATAGGATAAAGTCGTAATATCCTACTCTATGGTAGTAACTTATAGATTTCTAAAAATTCATTACCGTCCTTGACTCCAAACCACCTGCCTTCAAGATGTGATTGTAAGAGGTTATAATGTTCTGTTGGCAGTAACACATAAAAAGGCTTTTGAGACATCCAAAATGATGGTTTGGAATTAATTTTGATTCCAATCACTGGGTGCAACGATATCGGTCTGTATGTTGTAACTTTTTCCAATATTTTGTAAGGTGTTGGTACCATTATCACTTCTGCAAATTTGAAGATGCTGGGGATATATTTCGTATTTATTGCAGCGCTAAACATCACAGCAAATTTTGCCAAACTTCTACGGTTTAATTGTCTTATTAGATATGCAGCCGTTAGATCGTATCCGATTACTTTTTTAATTTTTTTTTTTTTTTTTTTTGACTTCAGCCACATTAATGCTTGGAATATTACTTTGGTCTTTTTTAACTACACTTTAAAGGTTATTGGTGTTTGGAATATCTGAAGTGAAAACTGCTCCCAAATACCCTACAAATATAGGGTGTCCGCCGGGAAGGTATAATATTTTGTTTTGCCACCATTTTGGTGAACATAAGTCTTGACAGTTCATATTTGGCAGTCGTGAAGTAGAGACGTGGCAAATTTATTATGGAAAAATATTCGATAAACCAACCTGTTTTAATCGTTAAAACATTTTATCAAAATCAATCATCGATTACTGTGACGATGAGAAACAACGTGCCAACAAAACGCGCTATTTATCATGTAGTGAATGATTTCGTAGAAAGAGGGTCTGTAGCTGATAGGCCCAAGCATGATCTACAAGGTACTGCAAAATCGGCTGAAAACATTACTGCTGCTCAAGAAAGTGTTCAAACCGATCCATCAGCCTCAATTCGACGCCGTGATCTGGGTTTTCAAGAACAACTTTGACCACAATTTTGCACAAGGACTTGCATTTGTTTCCATTTAAAATTTAGTTGACATAAGAGCTTCTTCCACAAGACCATTTATTACGCCGTACATATGCCAATAGGATATTACAGCTCGCCCATGACAACCCCGATTTTCATGAAGAAATCATAATGGGCGACGAGGCACATTTTCATTTGAATGGATATGTGAATAAACAGAATAGTCGGTTCTGAGCAATTGAAAACACTCAAATTATTCATTAGTTACCTTTGCATCCGTTAAAAGTGGCAGTCTGGTGTGCAATTTGGTCAAAAGGAAACATTGGACCTTGCTTCTTTGAAACTGAAAACGTCGTAACGGTAACTGTCAATGGGGAGCGATATCGTGATATGATTGAAAACTTTTTAACGCCACAACTGCAACTCAAACAAAATATTTGTGATGAAATTAATGAAATACCGCGTGAAATGTGTGAGAATGTAATGTAATGGATATCTTGAGGCTTATCACTTTTTTCGCAGTCCTCGTTTTTTTCTTATGAATTCTAGACCATATTTTGGATATGAATGTCGAGTTTCTAAGATATGTTTTCTGGTATACAGGACCATGCAATCTGCTGTAGTAATTTTCTAAATATTTTAAATTCTTTTTCTAGATCTTCAGATGTATTTAGTACCGATGAATTAAAATTTTCTGATTTATTAATAATTTCTAATATCTCCTTTATTATTGACTTTGACAAATATTGCAGAAAAGTTTGAAAATGCTCTGAGCTTAAACCTATCCTTGCACTAACTACAAGATTCATTTTGAATATTTTGCTTGTTATGAAGAAACCAATCAAGTTGGTTATTTTGTTATTTTGATCTATGGGCCAGTAAGTAGGATATACGAATTCTCACCCTGTGGTCTACAAGGATTTAAAGAGATCAAAAAAAAAAAAATATTGTTTGATTTGAAGTCTCCGCCCGTAACAATTTTTTATTTTGCTTACCATTACTATTATTGTAGTTGCCAAAAATTCTTCAGCAGATATTTTTTCTCCTCGTAATGCTCAATATCGCTCCTGAAAAGCATGGCGGTTACACGTCTTGCATTATTGATTGGTTGAATTGTACGGTAAACTAAATAGTTGTAATGAGCAATTTCACATGTTTGGCAGATACTGTGGAAAACAAATATTTTATTCTGGCAATTGACGTCAATTGCAATTACCAAATACAATTTCTAATCATCCATTAATCAGCTAGCTAATCAATCATCTTATCCAAATAATCTGTTCAGCATTTCAATAATATTATTAAGAATCTCCACGTTAAGCAGAGGCTGGTTACTAAATTCTTCGATCAAATGTCCCATAGAAATGTAGTAAATAAAAATTGCACTCTAAAAAATTGACATTGGCTGTTCAAGCTAAATTAAAATAACATGAACATAAATGTCAGAAGAACATCGCCTCTAAGTCCACCCTTCCCAAACATTGCGACGCCTTGTTATATAAAATCCCAAGTATAAAAAATAATTAAAATCTATTTCATTGTCATCATCTTATGGTAGGAGAACTAAGAGAAAAAATTATAGATGCGTATTTCAAAAAGAAATATTTATTCATAATTCAGAAACTTTTGAAAAGCAATTCATTTGAATGTTCTGAGCTGTGCAAAAATTTTAAAATTTCAAACAATCTAATTAAAATTTACATACAGATTTCAGTTATCTTACAGACGACAAAAATGTATTTCGTTCAGTTAAATCTTTATTACATTAGAAAAAAACAGAGCGATGGTTATTAATTCTAAGACAATATTGATTCGGAAAGGAAACATTTCATTTTTTAGCGAATTACTTTATGAATATTACTTAGGTAATATAAGTTAAAAATCCACCTTACATTGTTGCAAACCATTCATTCGCACATTAGTTTCCTCTTTATTTGCTGATATTCAAATGATCATTCTCACATTATTTGCTGACGATATGTCTGCACTGTCTGCACAGGCCACACTTGAAGAAACTTCTGTGGGAAAAAATGTCAGCATGCAAGTGTGCTAAGTGCGGAGAGGAGAACTTAGATTTTAAGTTTCAGTTAGTAAAGAAAACTCAACCTGTAAAGCACATCGCGCTGATAAATAAAAATTGTAAAGTACTTAGTGCTGTTAAAGAAAACAAAAAAACTAAAATTGATTTAATTTATATCTAAACATTCTTCTAGCAGATAATTAAAAGAGTATCACTAGCGCTAAAAACAAAATACAAAAGAGTAATTGCATTAAATATGCTGACTGTTAGATTTGTTTCATGATTTAGGCACTAAATATTTTCAAATGTTAAATACCCGAAAAAATTTTGTTAAATGACTTTCTAGATGCAGCCATCGAAAATTCAAAAAGGAATTTTTTACCCTATTGATGTCTGGTGTGATTAGGTGTGCTCCAGTAAAATTGTTTACAACTTTACGTCGTCAAACATGCAATGTTTTCTGCTACGAAAATGTAAAGCTATGTATTTTAAATATTGGGCATTTTACAGCATGCGAAGATAATTCCATTAAGCCTTTTTTCAAAAAAGGGCTTTTATTTCGTAAATGTAATTTAATTCTCTGTTTGGCATAACTAAGGTTATTAACATTGCACTATTTCGCCTTCTGACCCTAAATCGATGTACCCACACACGAATTAATAACTAAACTTTTTCGTACTTCGCCACTTTATTATTCATGTTCATTTTTTGCACTTAATTACTTAATTAGTCAATACAATGTTGGTTTTCCTAATGTCACGTCTCCTTTAAATTTCTAATGTGATTACTCCGTGTTATACACTGATCATTTTCGAATCCGATCATTTTCGGATTCTGCTTTGAAGGTGATTGTGTTTTATTGATATTTTTTAGTATTGATTTTTAAGCACTACCTATTTCGACTTTAATTAAGCGAAACTATAGCTAGTTCTGAAGCTGATTCCATGATTTGGAAGAGATACTCTTCAATCAGTATTATGTAGTTTGTGTGAGGTTGGGCAAATTTAAAAGTCGTCAGAACAAAAACTTTTTGAAAATATTTTGTTTTCAGATACCCAGAGATATCAACGGATTATTAGATAACAGTGTGCACAAGTTTTCGTTGCCAAGTGACTTTGAATTGTTCCAGATTTGATGTAAGAAAATTGTATTGCATGAACTTCTTTCCGCCTAACAGTCAATGAATGAACAGATTTATGATTTTAAAATTACTACTGATTTATTAAATTACATTTTTTATTATATTAGTAATAAATTATATGCGAATTGGGAGGTTGCAATCTTCACTGAAGTAACCTGTGATATAAGACAATTTCATTTTATTATCAGGCGCAAGAACAAATAAAGCAGATGGCTTTCCGGCTTGTGAACATGCTACGTATAATTGACCATGAGAAAAATATGCATTTTCCAGATTTAGACCGCAAACAATCAAGGATGGGCCTTGTGATTTGTTAATCGTCATGACAAATGCAAGACGAATCGGAAATTTAAGTCGTTTAAACTCAAATGGTTGGGATCACTGAAATTCTCGGAATGAGAACTTCTTTGAATTTTCCTTTGAGTATCGTCGCGTGATTCACATTGATCAGCAGTTTAGTTATCACCAAATGCGTTCCGTGGGATAGTTTTGGTTGGTTTAGGTTTCGAAACCTGAATGAAGGGAGTGTACCATTGATTAAATTCTGAATTACAAAGTTTAAGTCATCTACATCTTTATTCTTAGCTGCCAAAATTGCTCGCTCACTCAACCATTCACTGTTTTTGTGGTTAGCATTGATGTTTGGAATTACTTTATTGATGAGTTCGTCTTTCGGTGAGACAAATTTACAGAAATTTAGAGAAAGTGAAATCAATCCGCTCGATTCGTCCACAGGAATTCGACCATTACCGATAGTCAGCAATTGCTCAGAGAAACCTCCAGCAGATATATCATTCAGCAATACAACTCTCATGTTGGTTGTCAGCTGAAGTTTCTTCTCATAGCGCCATAGATTTGATAATTTCAGGCAAGCGTTTATTTCATCGTCAACCATTAATCTTGGAATTACTGACAGTGTTTGGCGGAAATCGCCAGACAGTAAAATCACTGCGCCTCCAAAACATCTCGATTCATTGCATAGATCTTTCAATGTTCGGTTATTGTGCACTCACCTCAGATAATGATTTTCGATATTGCTAAAACTTTGGGCATTGCGGAGTGTTTTGCAATATTACTTGTTGGTTGTTCAATAGTTTGAAAATTTAAAACCAATTTTAATGCTGAATGAGCCTCGCAGCATCCTTTTAATAACGTTGCTGCTATTTCAGAAGAACCAACTGCAACCACAATGTTAGATCTCGCACGAACAATGGCTAAAATTACTCCCGTGAGGAATGTCTTACCAGTAAAACTATCATTTGCATCATTGATTGCTTCCATTCCATTCCATCATATTCACGTTACCGTTCCAACTCTCGATAAAGTACGTCATTCATTCCACGATTTGGCGCTGGCATTCCTAACTTGGTTAATAAACTACTGCCCATGACGTGACATATCTTCGATCAAGAGACACACCTCTGTGTCCTGATATCTGACAGGCTCATTCATTTTTTATTGTTTTTCTTTTTTATTGATGAATATCATGTTTTAATACTTATTATCCAATACCAGACGAAAACAAGTCCTAAAACACAAAAATCATGAAAATCGGTCCAGCCGTTCTTCAGTTATAAATTATATTATAAAATATAAGGATTACAGATTTGCAATTACTTATCGGTGTAAATGAATGTAAAGATGGAGTAATTAGTTTTGTAGTAGCCGAAAATGAGAATATTTGAAATTCACTATAAAAATGCTGGTGTTACCGATTTGGATGTCGAAGGAAAGAGAAAATTGTCGCCAAATTATGAGAACCTTGAAACATAAACATGGACATTTCCAACGTGGTATAAATGTCAATTTTCTCTGATTGTTAAAACCATAGTACGATGACGAGAATACACTGAAATGCTTGACAGTATCGTACATTATTGTAATTTTCATAAAGAAGCTAGCGACAGGGATGAAAGGTTTTATTTACAACCTTGCTCTAACCTAGTTAGACGTTGTTCTATTCAGTGATTGAAAAGCTCAAGATTCTCTAAATTTCAGTAAGATCTGTTATAATTTGTTTACATTGCCTAATTGAGGGTTTGCGGTGTCAGCGGCAATGACTTTTGGGTTTTCGTGGGTTTAACGGAGATTTTCGTGGGATTGCTGATGAATTGATTATTGTCCTTTCATTTCTTAATTTCTGCAATACAACCCGGGAGCTTGATGTGTGTTCGATGTTTTGCTGCATTCTTTCGTATGATGTTTCTCTGTGCATTTCCCTGGCGTATTGGAACAATAATTGTTTCTGTCGCATTTTGTGCAATTTCTGCACTGTGATATTATATTTGATGACTTTATTAATTCAATATCATACTCCATAATTGATAGGCCTTTCAAGCAACGAAAAAAAAATAGTTTATATCTCACACACAACCTGATTATTCAACTTTGGCATCTGCCAGTCCCCATTACAAGACTTGTATTTAATTCTTGAAACTGCGCTATTAAAATTCGTATTAAATGGTGTAAAATATTAAATAAAATAAATTAAGTTAAATATTCAAAAATAAAAGTGAAAAGTAAAGTAAAGTAAAGTTAAAAACTTTTTCTGAGTTTATTACATTTTCCAAAGCATATGAAGGAATATAAAAATTAACTCGATCTCAAAAGTGACATTAAGCGGCGCAAAATATGAATATATGCTATATTTTGAACTAATCCAACCAAACTATTCAAATCTAAAGGTCGTGTTAAATCAATCACTTTATATGGAATATACAATAACGCCATTTTGCCTGTTTCCAGTCACAAATGATCCAATTTTCATTAAGATTAATAAAGGTTTACTGGAGTCATCCTGTCCTTCAACCGCCAAGGGCCAGTAGTAGGATGAATATTAGTTGTCATGCAAGTCTTGAAACGAATTCTTCCACAAGATTCCTTGGACATATCATGCAATGTTTTTTCCTTTGTCTCGTATCAACTGGCACAAACCTTCGGATGAAGACACAATACAAACTTAACTAAATTGAATTCAATGTAAAACTCAGTAATTGAGCCTCTCGCAAATACACGTGATCGTGTGGTAAGTTTAAGGAGAGACTAATGTTATTGACACCACAAATACAAACTTCTACGAGGGCAGGAACAATGAAGTTAATGGTGTGCATAGCACCGTTAAACCATTCGCTATATTTAATTTAAAATTGATGTATTTGTTTAATTAAATTTATTCATTCACGTATCACTTTAACATGTTTGATATGGAACTCATTTGTTTGTTTGCCTTTTTCTACACTCGAACATAAATCCATTAACTTTTATAGTGGCAAAAACAAAAAGAGGTAAATCATTCCCACTTAACATTCAGTAGTATTGATATTTGTTGTTAAATTTCAAGCATTAAAATGGAAATGCCCTACTGGAAATTAACAATCATGGGCAGTGAAGGAATGCAAAATCATGTTGTAATTTTAAAGCAATCTTCCATTTTAAATTATTTAAATTATGTCCAAATCTTCGGCGCTTCGTTGTAAACTCTGTTGCATTAATTTGCAGTCGACTTTTATCTTCTTATCCACCAAATCTACTTCGGTAGATCATCAAATGGCACTGCATTATAGCCTTCTCAGCGAACTACTCAGACGGCTTTTAATTTCCAACGAGGTCAGATGTCCCTCAGTCTATTAATCACAATCTGTTTGTGCAAATTGGAGAGCACATAATGTGTATCATATCGTTATTTGTTATAAATTATTTACCATGAATTACACCTTTTTTTAACAATATGATTATCTTTTAATTGTATTTAATTTATTTATTTACATACGTGCATACACGCACATTTTAAAAATGCAATGACTGTATATCCAAATAGCAGCACGAGCATAAATTTGTGTTCGACAGCGAATTAATATTGTATTTAACAATCTATGCTTAATGTGCCGTAAGGTCAGATTTTTATACCGCTCGGTGGCATTTATGACTCGATATTAATCTAGTGGCAAAAAGAAGCTGTTTGTCATCTGGTAGCATTCAGTAATGAGACGTATTGGAAGGCGGAAAAAACCTGCTGAACTGCGATCCGCTTGGAGAAAAGTGAAAAAAAAAGTTTGGCTGATGTGAGTGAAATTTCTTGGAAGCAATACTGAGTTTGATCCCTCGCTTTCATAGGTTTTTTTTTTTTTTTTTGAGAGTTGTAAAAAAACGCTGATCCAAGTAAAGGAACATCTTTCTCATAACGATGCCTGAAATGTTTTTCCAAGTCGCTTGGACAGGTACGGCATGCAAGCCGCAAGCAAGGACGCACAGTATTCACCAAAAACGGTGATTTATTTCTTAATTATATTGTCAGTTGCAAACCAAATATAATCAAATACAGGGGTAGGCGTTTGAGGTGTTACCAACTACACGCTGCCATAGCAATCAAACAGTTAATGATAGCGCTCTTACTTTTTTTATAAGCGTCCGTCAAAATATGTCATTAAAACATATTATGATTAAAACATTTTTATAGTTCAGCAATATGTAAACAAAAAAAGAAAGCTCGCAACAATTCCATATCCATAACATTGGGAGAAACTCAGTAATGTAGTTCTGTGATACCAAATTAATACATTTTGAAAAACATTACGAAATATTACAAAATTGTCTTCAAAATGATATCTTAGTCGCGAGCCAATTTTGAATAGAAATGTTACAGCATCATGATAGTCCAATTTAAGAACTTGAATATTATCTTGTTGTAACAAAATTAATGCAGAATCAATCCACCCAGTTTCTGCAAAATATTAAATATAATTGCAAGTTTTTTCCGTTTATTGATTTTTACGATTTATATATCGTTTGATCTAGCTGAATATAAAACTTTGAAGAAAGTGTTACATCTTGATTAAATTTATATCATGAATATTTAAGCGATTACGCTGATAACGCGATAACTGTTGTAAACTCGATATAAAACTTCTTGAAACTTTACACATTGTAACATTTTGTCAGCCGAACACTCTCCATGAGGTGAAAAGATCAACTGATTAACCGCACCAATTGTGATCCCTCTCGTATAAATGACGGATTGAACACAAATATTCTCACGATCAAATATACCTATATTATGTAGTCGCTCAAATTCAATCAAATTTGGTTCCTTTTTAAACGTTTGCTAAAAAGTGTGGCCCGAGAATTGATCGATTTTTCAAAATTAAATCTTACTCTGTAGTTTCTAGAAAGTAGGCCACCATTACATACATTTATACTGCTTAGTAAAACTTACTCCAAATGTACACCGTTGTGTTCGATAACTTGCTGTCATTTTGAAGCCGCCGTTTTACTCAATAACTTATTGCCATTTTGAAAGCAGTCCCATTATGGCTCTCTAAAAACCCTCGTCCCTATTTGCAAAAAAAAAAACTGGCACAGTCGATTTTTACAAGTTTTTCTGAAGGCTAACTCTTCACCAGCTAAGTTATTCACTATACATTAGACAGGAGCAAATGGTAATCACTTGATATCCGGTTCGGCCTATATTGTGGACGCACAAGAATCTCTAAACCAAGCTAACGGTGCTTCTGGCGAACCACTATTGATGTGTGTGGAATGGTGTTGTCTTGATGGAGAAATTCCAAAGCTAGCCGTTTCCAGGCAATCGCTTCCCTCAGACAGACCAATTGTTGACAATACAGGCCCGAATAAAGAGTTTAGCAGTGGTGGAGCAGCTCATAGTAGATGACTGCGTGCCAGCGCAACCAAACACAAAGGAAAACATTTCTGACCGTCAATCCTTGCGCCGGCTGACCACTATTCGGGCATTACCTTTTTTGCTTGACGTTGTCTTAAGTGACGCATTCTTCATCACCAGTCACCATCAGATTCACAAATGGGTCGATTTTTTTCCGATTCAACAGCGTTACGCAGTTGGAAATTCGATCATGAAGCTTTTCATATGTATCCCTGTTCAAGTAATTCCAAACGGTTTTTTTGTGTTTTGCTCTTGGTCAATCGGAACTCTGCTGATATAACTCAGATCATGGTGCTCCTTCCATATCAAAATTACCGAAAGGGAATCAACGAAAACAAATTCGCACATAATTGTATATTATAACAGGGCCACATTTTCACTATTTATATTTTCAGCTGCTTGGATTAAGTTATCGCCTTCATCGAAGAAAAAAAATAAAATAAGGGGTATTTTCCCTTTGCTGCTGATCATCTTTGATGCGCGTTCAGTCAGTCAATCACAAAATTGTCTTTGCATTTTTTTCTATAGCGCGAAATGCAGATTACTAAAACAATGTACTAAAGAAATAATGAATTACATATTAGTATGCCTTAGTATAACTTAGAATATTGGAGCAATTTAGCGCACCTCTTCTAATACCCCTCACAAATGATCATGAACCCTAAAGTAACCCTGATGCGTCGTTTTTTAACATATCTTTTAAAAGGTCTGAGCGAGTCCGTTGAAGCTCTGTAATTTCAGAGTGCGTTTTAGTTTAAGACTGAAAGTGAATTAGTTAACCACAATCATTCTGTTACAATCCATACATATTGCGAATATCATCAAAATCAGGTTTTCAACTACAAACCAGGATTCATTAAACGCAGTAGCATAATTAAATATCAATATTTGTAAGGAATAAAGTACCAAGTATCAAATGTGCTTTGTGACTTTTTAAATCGATTGAGTGCTGTCCGTTTGTCTGGCTGATAGATGCGATAATTATCCTTAGTCGTTATAAAATTTTTAAAACTTGGCAGTGTTTAATATTTTGTCAAACCGTGCAGGGCGTTCTAAATTTCTTGAACATAACTTTAGCAATATAACGGCAGCAACCTAAGTTCTTGTCCAGCGTATTGATTAAAAAATTAAATTAAAAACTTGGGAATAATCAATAAACCAACCACGCCCATTCCGGTGCTTTTCGTCCAGATAACTGGTTCATTCCATGCATTCTTAGTTTTATATCAACCAAGTTGTTTCAATATATTAATCAAAATTTGGTAAGCATCATGCGTTGAATAAGCCCAGTTTCGATAATAAGTCGGCACTGGACATCCGCGCATATATTATTCAAATTAATCAAGTCATCGAAGTACAATTTCCCCTGGGAAACCTCTAATTCGCAACTTGCAGCAATCTAAGCTTTTATCCATTGTATTGCTTTATGATGCCTGGAAAAACTTGAAAGCTGAAAGCTTCCAAGTAACCACGTCTCTTCCGGGACCTCCCACTGAAATCTTCAATTTAATCCGCACATGTTCTTTTGTTCCTTAATTTAACTGCATGTCCTTAATTTAACTGCACGGAATTCAGTCCAATATAGTACATATTGAGAGCTTGCTATAGTAGGGTCCAACCATGGCAATACTCGAATATATCCCATTCAATTTCCGGATTTCGAAACTAAATTTAACCTTGTAAGCCCTAATCCTTGGACAGATCTAACCTGAATTTTAGTCAATTACATTAAATTTTAATTCTACGTAAAAAGTGAAAAATTCTATCGGAACCCGATGTTTTTTCTGGTACCTCTCAAGAAAGTTATTTACTTTAACCCATACGAGGTGTGCTCAGAAAATAAGGCGAATTTTCAAATTTCGCGGGCTACGTACAATCGACTTTCGATTATTATTTTTTCATGTTGGTACACTCATTTCGAAAATATGTTTCGGTTTCATCTATATAGCATGTTTAGTTTGTTTGTGAGAGGCATAAATAAGACAAGTGTTTTGCGTGTTCGGCAATTTTCTACTATCGAAAAATGGATCAAAGAAGTTGCATCAAATATTGTGTAGAAAATGGAATTAAGTGTCCAAAAACACTTGAAATGTTGACAGTGGCATACGGTGAGAGTACTCTGAGTCAAAAAAAAAAAATGTTTACATATGGTACAAGCTTTCCACAGAAGGTTGAGAAGATGTGAGTGTCGACACTCGCTGTGGACGCCCGAGCACATCAACAACCGATAAAAATGTTGACCATATTGGGCATATCGGTTGGCTCATGCCATGCAATCTTTTCGGAAATTTTGGGCAGCGAAGTTCGTTCCAAAATTGTTGAATTTTGACCAAAAACAACGTCGTATGAGCACCGCCCAGGAATTGTTGAACGACGTCAACGATGATCCATATTTGCCAAAAATGTTCATAACTGGTGACAAATCATGGGTATATGGTTATGACATCGAAACTAAAGCCCAATTGTCCCAATTGAAGAGTCCAGTAGAGCTAAGACAAAAAAAAAAAAAGACGCCAAGTTCAAACAAATGTCATGTCTTGTTCACTGTTTTCTTCGATTACCATGGCGTAGTGCATCAGGAGTTCTCACCACAAGATCGTACGTTAAATAAAAGTTAAAGTTATGCGGCGTTTGCGTGGCTTTTGCATCATGATGGTGCACCTGCTCACTTATTCAACTTTGCTTGTGAGAGATTATTTGGCAAAAAACAGCACCGTTATTATGCCTCAGCCACCGTATTCACCAGATTTGGCCCCCTGCGACTCTTTCCTGTTCCCAAGATTGAAGAGATCCAAAAAAGGACGGCGGTTTGCAACGATTGAATCGCTGGGAGAGCTCAAAGACATACCAAAAAGTGCATATCAGAACTGCTTCGAGGATTGGAAAAAACGCTGGCATAAGTGTATTATATCTGATTGGGAGAGACTACTTTGAAGAAGATAAAATGGAAATTGATGAATAAGTAAATATTTTTTGTGAAAAATGCAAATTTACCTTATTTTTTTAACACACCTCGTACATTCCAATATTTTAAATTTCATTCACTGTTTATTGATATCAGTGTTTTATTAAATTTGGTTCTGGTAATAAAAGTATCCAACAAACAAATTAGGTAATGTATCAAAAAACAATAGTTTCATAATAATTTCTAAACGGAGGATAATAAGTTATGGGTAAATCGCGGTGTGAGAACCGTTGGATCGATATGCCCTATTTACAGCCCCGATCTTGCAGAATATTAGACTATGTCAAGTTGTAAGATGCGAGAGTTATGGTATCTGCCAACCACTCAGATGGATGAAAATCATTTAATCGATTTAAAACGCCATGAAATAAATGTACACTCTAAATAATTGTTACTATAAACGCTATCTACCATATATATGTATATGATACTATATTCTTCGTTGCTTATATTCCTAAGCCCCATGGATTGTTGGAAAATACATCAGCCGATTCTTCTATTCGAGATTTGATCGCCTTCTTTTGTACTGCCCATCGACTGCATTATTATCCACTAGAACGACAGTCTCTCTGTTTGACATGCTTAACTAAGTATATTCCTTTATATTACGCATAGAGTCCCTACCTTATTTTGCGTAGTGGCATAATTTGGCGGCAAGGACTATCATCAGTAAAAATGTTTGTGCTCTCTAATAGTTTATTGTTGTTTACGGGTTCGCTTTATTCCGATTTTCTTCTTCAAGAACAATACAATTTTATTCACTGCTCGTTAGTTATGTAAGAAAGTTGCTAATATTTCACAAAATGTATAGTGCGCACGGATGTAACGAAGTCCTTAGAAATGCAGACAATAATAGAACGATTCCTATTCTAACAATAGGGCAGAATATTGTTCAAATGCAATAATGCTCAATTCACTTTTGTTGACATTCCGATGAATTGAATAAACTGAAATTAGATATTAAATCGCAATACTGAATAACTTTTGCCGACATTTAAATATAAAGGAGAATGTGCGTGCTATTATATATCCAATTTTAATATACGTGGCGCCCTATTTGTACCCACGGCTGTATACAAAAGCAATTAATTGCCTGCCTTACAATATAAAAATTTGAAAGTAAATTCAAGAATCCAAACACGCTATTCAATATTCAAATTTGAAAGCGACCTTATCATTGGGGGATAATAGTTATGTGATTTTGAGTAATTTTAGTTAAATGGTTTGACTACATCTTGTGAAAAACAAGACATTAATATGTGTTACTAATTTACACTTAGCTTAATGGTTTAATGGTAGAAAAGGTACCATCATACGAGCATGAGCAGCAGAAAACAACGTAATTTTGCCTGCTTAAATTTTCTGGTGTTGAAGTTGGAATAGACTTTCTGATGTCCGCTAGACGAATTGAAATTAATTCATCTCATGCACAGGATTAATAAAATTACGTAATTAGGGGTAATTACTTTATTTAGTATCAATCACGTTATGAATTTAGTAAATACAAATTTCTGAATTGTCGGTACTACAGTATAAAATCAAAACATTTCATAATCCAGTTCTGAACCTTTATTGTATTATATATATTTCTATTTCAGATAATTTACTCAAAATCCCAAGATATTATAAAGACAGGTCAGGCAGAGGGCTGATATAATTTAAGAAACTTTAATTAAAATAATTTTTGTTATTTTACTTTTTTTTTGGCACAGTTATAACATTTTAAACTTCAAACTTGCACCAACAAAATTACAACACACAAAAGAACATGTCTTTTAATATGTTTCATGACCTTTTAAGTCGACTGAAAAATATCGCTCTGTCTGGTTAGTTGGTAGACACAATCTACCATTTTGCCAAAGCAGCACAAAGGCTTTTTTGTTCTGAATTAAATTTGGTCTTTAACAAATAATTCATTACCTGCAGCAACCTTTTTTTTACATAGTAGCACTGTAATGTAATTACATTACATTACTGTAATGTAATTAGTAAGCCGCAGTTGCGCTGTTGAGTAGATTCATAATTCTCTGTACAACTTGGTAAAATTGACCAAATATTCACGTCCTTTCTGATACTTCCCACACAGTTGGCCTATTTTTTCTCAGCTTCACATCTTTCTAGGCAGAATTCGGTTAATTTTGGCATTTGATAATCTAAATCTCATGTCGTTTCTGTCATTTACAATACAAATTGGGCAACTTAATGAAATTTTACTTTCTCTTTAACTTGTAGACTACGATGGCTTACATTTTTGTCAGTTGCATTACATTATAGTGATTGGTAAAATTAGAACAAAATCATTTAAATAAGCCAGCATCTTTTAGCACCAGCTATACAAATTACCTAATTTAACCAAAATCTGCCTTTGTTCATGTCATTCATTCACTTCCACTAAATTTTAGTAAACTTAGTTCTTAGTCCCAAAACAGCTTTTAAGTAATTGTGGGGAAATCTAATCCGTAAAATCTAGATTTTAAGTGCAACATGAACGCAGCTTAAGGATTCGGTTCGGCGATCCGAAGTTTTTCGAGGAAACCCCGTAGCCCATAAATGTTGAATATACTAGTTATTCCTAGGTATTCTACACAATGCGCCTGTAGAGTGCTTAATCAACATGTTTGGAACAAAATTTAACAAACTGCCAGGCACTCTGAAAAGTGTTGAAACTTTTCTATTGATACTGATACATTTGTAGTCGACATTTTGCAGGTCGATGCTTTTGAGTGTCTAATACTCAACCTTAATTTTGGTAACAGAACTATTCAGCACAAAATAATTGCTGTCATTCGTTGATCCCAATACTTGTTCAAAAATAGCACAACACGTTTATTATATAGGTATATTCATGTATGAGATCATTGCAAACCTCGATTTATCGTTTTTTAACCCTTATTAGACCATAGGTGCACACCCATGACTTTTTGGGATGACCACAAAATGCTTTCTATATATTTTCACATTTCTGTCATGCCAGAATCAGAAACCTATAACTTTTTTCTGTTGGCGTTAGCACGATAACAAGACAGTATCTTAATAAATGGGGATTTTGAGGTGATAGACCTACTTGTGGAATCAACCATGGAACGAAGCGAGAATAAATACAAATCTGAACACACACTGTTAGATGCACAGATGGCGGAATACCATACAGGAAACGATACAGAAAAAAATTACGGACACGAAGACTATTGTTAGTCTAGACTGGTCCTGTTAACAGGTCCAATGATCCTACTTCTTTCAAGGCTGGTAATTTGCTTGAGACCTCGGTTTCGGAAGTCAAACGCACCAGACGTTCGAAGAAAAAGTATAACGATCGGTGACTAGCTTTAAAAATCCTTGAGAGATCTAACAAAGTCGATCGGAATACACTGATCGCAAAGGAGAGGGAATCTCTGAAATGGGCACGGAGCATTTTTAATAAACAGGATGACTTGTTTTCCGTAAAGTTTGCCGAAAGGAAGTTGCGATTGCTTGATGACGTGCCGGTATCCGAAGAGTTCAAAGAGATCAGTGGCAACACTGATCCAAGGCCTTTTGCTAAGGACTAGCTTAGTGCTGGCGGTTATCAACAGGGAAGATGTGGATGGTGATGGAGAAAACCGATGGTACTTCGGTTTCCTCAAATATACCTCCCCAACTCTGCATCTGCAGGTTTGATACACCTCCTGACGCAAGAAGACGTATATACATATATTGTCCTTATTCAGGAACTTTGGATTAGGGGTTGCGAGGTCTGCGGATTAAAGACCCCTGATTTCAAATTAATCTTAAGTACAGTGAAGGTAGACAGACTCTGCCTACTAGTAGAGAGCAATCTTAATATTTTCCTTCTTCTTTCTTCTTTAGTGGCGAAGATAAAACAGTGGTTAGCCTGGAATACGACGATTGCCAAATTTGACTGGCCTCGCCGTACATGGTACATGACACGGAGATTCTTTCAGGAGCTCTGAAAACGTTGATAGAAGCGGTGAAAACCACCGCACAGAACCTGATTGTGGGCAGTAATGTCAATGTGCACCATCAAATCTGGGATAGTACCGCTATCAACGACAGGGGTAAGTTACTTATTGCGGCAATTGTAATAGGGGTAATGAAACCATATTAATCACCAGAAATAGACAAGATGTGCTGGATGTTATCCTTGTTTCTGGGGAATTAGCTGATAGGATTTGAGAATAGACCGTTTAGGTTTTTAACAGGAACTTTTCAAGGATGCTTGACATTAATGTCCGAAACAAACGAACGGTCAGTGGGACAGTTCACAAAGGCTCATGTCTCAAGGACAAAGCCAGGGGTAGGCATATGACTGCGATGGTGGTCGTTGCAACTTGTTGGTCCCAGGAAATGCTGTAGGAAATTCTTCAACGGGGCTAAGTCCACGAGAGCTTCACAGGACTAGTACAACTACAAAGAGAAACTTAAAGAGTATAAGAGTACACTGAGGGAGGCTAAGAGGAAGTCCTGGGGTGAATTTTGCAACAAAGTTGAAGACACTGGCCCCCACGCTGTGCACGGTACGTTATTTTAGAAAACCGAAGGGTGATGGGACAACATCCAGTGAAGAATCACTGGAGTTACTCCTGGATATTAATTTTCCTGGTAATTTCCTAAGCGGAATTGTCGCGGACAACACTGCGTCAATCGACTGTTGCCAGCATTGAACCCTTCAATGCATCCGGACCGGACATGATTTCGCCAGGTGATCTGCAAGCGGTAGCTGATATGATGGTTCCATGGTTTAAGGAGCTCTGTATCGGCTGTATCGACCCTACATGTATCGCTGCTATGTGGAGGGAAACCAAGATGGTCTTTATTCCCAAAGCCGGGAAAATCTCCCATACCGGACCAGAGGATTCTAAACCTATCACCCTACCGTTTTTTCTCAAAACACTGGAGAGACTCATTGACAGCTACCTTAGGACAAATACAGACTGGAAGCTGCTGTCGGATAGCCAACATGCCCACTGCAAGAGGAAGTCCACTGAGATTTCACCGAAGGTTCATTCGCCGTCAAGGAGTATACTTTGGTAGCCTTTCTAAATACCTATATATAATACAATACGATAGTTGCATCATTTACCTAAGAGTAAACGTCAGTATTAGGAGGCTAGTGTACGATCTTCTTACTATGAGACGTAGGGCTAAATTAAGGTCATCGGAACTGAACAGATTTGTCAGTAAGGGAACATCCTAAGGTGGTGTTCTGTCCCTCCTACTATGGAACCTCGTTCTGAACGGTATTCTGTTCTCTTTAGGGGAGTCTGGTATCAAGGTTGCCGCATACGTGGATGATACCGCAATAGCAATTAGGGGGAATTTTTAGGAACTCTTAGAGACATCTCTCAAAGAGACTTGACCCTTCCTCTTCACTCTGGGAGGTACTGAAATTCCTTTCGCGGGCTGTGCAAAATACCTTGGGTGTGTTATTTGTCAACAAACTGAATTTCAAACTCAACATTATGAACAGGACGAAAAAGGTCATAGTGACGCTATATGCGTACAAGTGGGAAATAGGGAAACAATGGGAATTAAAACCTCGCATTGTTCACCGTTTGTATACTGCAATAGTAAAACAGACAATGTTGTATGTAGTTATCGTCTGCTGGAAGGCTCTTGAGAAATCCACATACTGTAGGATACTGGACAAGGTCCAAACGATGGCTAGTCTGTACACCACTGGTGCACTCCGCACCACACCATCCGATGCACTAAATGTAATTTTACATTTCTTACCCCTGAACATAATTATTATGCAGACCGCCGCAGTTACTGCACACAGACTAAGAGAACTGTAACATTGGCCACACAGTGGTTATGGTCACAGTGTTATCCTTAACATGGTACCTGACACAACAGGCACCATAGACTACACTCTAGCTGAACCACTGTTCGGCAAGAAGTACAATATAATACCAGATAGAGATACGTGGAAATGTAGAACTTCTAGCAGAAGACTGGATATCGACTTCTACACTGTCGGCTCAAAATTAAATAATGAGGTAGGTTTCGAGATCTACTCCAAAAACCTGTGGCTAAATGTAGCAAGAAGACTACCTGATCACTGCATATTTATCAGGACGAAATTTTGGCCATTAAGGGAGTGGCAGAATTGGTGAGATATAACATCCTCACCATAGTGGGGATTAACATATACTCTGACAGTCAAGCTGTCATTAAATCCCTGGATTGTGTCTTCCTCAACTTAACATCAGACCTGAAATGCCGGAGATCTCCTAACGAGATGGCTCAGCATTTCAAAATTCACCTTATGTTAATACCGGACCTCAGGGACATACCAGAGAACTGCAGAGCAGATAAGCTGGCAAGACTATGGACAACCTTACAAACTCCAGCCGAGTTGAAGTTCGTGGGGTTGCCTTTAGCCACTTGCAAGCTCCTATTGCGGGATGAAGCATATTTAGCAGCAAATGGCAGTTAGGCGTTTGTTCGAGGGTGTAATAAATCCAGACGGATTTGGCTTCGCCTAGATCTGAAGCGTTCACACACACTGCTGTCGCTATCAAGACTCGACGTTTCATTGCTTATATCCGTCTAATTGAAAGACATGCAGTTCGGTTGAAGGTAGCGACTAGTGATTTCTACAGAAGTTATAGAGATAAAGAGGAGGAGGAGGAGTCAACAGAACATCATCCCTTTCCCGCAGTGGTGAACAGGGCTCTTATTTCTTTAAGGGCCTAGGAGATCTAGACGATATAAACATTGTCCGACTTAAGAGCTTCTTGAGGCGCTCAGGATGGTTCAACGGCGGAAACTAGGGACATCCATATCTCCAATTTCCGTGGTATCACAATGTCACACTGACTTGACCTGTCCTTACTTCTTACTTTAAATACTATTTTCTGGGTATTACTACTTTGCCGCAGCAAATGGTTGTGACATAAATCAAAATGTCAATGTCGATATATTTACATTAATATTGTGTTAGTATCGATACTATCAGATCAGATATTTAAACAAGTGCGGTTTCGATAATTTTATATCGATACCGAGAATGCACAGAATCTCAATTAACCCTCCTAGCAATAAGCTGTAATTATTCACATATGTGGTCTAAAACATAAATATATTTTCATTACCTTTTGTGTTTCTTACTATCCTTGTGCTCATATTTAATATGTTTGCTGGGTATGAATATATTTGCTAACAGCTTCAACATTTTCCAAAACCACATAAGTGGTTGTTATTTTTAACCCTAAAGGCGAACAATGGTTTCAAAGCTCGAATGGTTTCAAGTTCAGAGTTAAGTATACAATTATCCAATTTTTGTTTTCAAGTAAAGTAAATAAAATACACACACACATCTTATTTCATTACCTATATAGTACTTGTACTTTGTCACTATGTAGGAAATACATTGTAATTTAAATGACCGCCTCTGAGTTGACTGCAGTAGTGGATTCTTTTGAGATTGCTCCCGCATTATTTTGCTCCCCAAACAGGCACTTTTTCCGGATGCAATGACTTATCCACAATCACTTCTGGGCTCAGCGGACTCATGCGCGACAATTTTGTTTGTTGACGTAACCACCGAGTGAGAAATGAAGAAAATTTTGTTCGATTGAAAAGCCACGTTCGAACCACCACTTTGTAGTGAGTTTTAACTATTTTTACGTGTTCTTTAGATGGTAAACGATCCATACTCGTAAATGGCAAACATTAAATAACACTTCATTTTATAGGTATTTAACAGCTGACAGCCTTGCCAGACCGGCGATTTGGAAAGCACTAAATGGATAAGCCTCGTCGTCACGAGTATGATGAGTTATGTGTATCAGAGTATAATTAACGAGCTTCAACGACCATCAAAGTGAGAGTTTTAGTATAAACTTTGGGATTGTTGTATTGACACTTTTTTTTTAACAATTTAGGAGTTAGTTAAACAAATTAACAATGTAAGAAAATCTTAGGAATATAGCGTATTGTCCTAATTAACGATACAAATATTTACAACTTCATGCTGTGTCTAGAAGTTTTACAACAACACATTTTAACATAAACTAGTAACATAATCGACTTTTCGAGTTTTTCATTTACATGAGCGAACAAAAGAACAAATAAATAAAGCAAAAAACGAAAGATAGAACTTTATCAAAAAATACTGGTCTCATCGGGACCAGAAAATAAGTGAAATTTTCGCATTTAACACCTATAGGTGATAAATATTTTTTACTTGACCACCAGGTGTTAATTTTTTGGTTATAAATTTTCGAAATATTTGGATTATCGTGGGCTTGCGCTCTATCCGTAAATTTATTAATAAGGTCGAAAACGTAATGTTCGATAGGATTTATTTTTGCTGCATTACATATGCAATGATTTGGATAAAGCTTTGTGCGGGTTTCAAAGTTTTTGCAACACAACACCTCAGTACTTTTCTTTCTAAAATGTCGATTTCTTTGATGACTATAGAAATATACACCAACACCAAATTGGAAAGGCATATAAAATTACCGGCCCTATGCTCGCCTTTTATAGTAAAAGTCTTGTCTTCAGCGAAAGATTTTTATTCCAAAATATTTTGGAAAAAATTTCAAGAATTTTATATGCCTTTCCAAAAACAATCATTTCGTAATTATTAAACTTAAGAAGTTTCGTAAAATTGACGCCTAAAAGTTTAAATTTCCTCTTTTGCAAGGAAAAGTCTTAGCAATTTACTTTCGGGAACTACGAACTGTTTACATTGTCCGATGCGCGTCTCAAACAAATTGCTTTACTCTTCGATACATTTATTTTCACTCCCCATTTGTCACGAAATTGATAATCGACACTTTAACGAGTGCGGTAATCGGCGACACGTCATGTGCATACAGCAAAGCGTCGGCTGCATATAATAATACAGTGGAAGCTGAATTAAAAATGAGGAAAGTCATACATGAATACTCGTATATGAAAAAAAGGGCTAGAATCGAACCCTGGGGAACATCAAAATTCACATTCCAAAAACCGGAAAGCATGCCCGAGAAATCAATGCAAAATTCTCTATTACTAAAAAACTGTCAAAAAACTTGATTATATGAGGATCGAAACCAATCTGGATCATTTTTTATAGAATATCTCTACGCGAAGAATGATCGACGGCCTTTTCAACATCTAGTGATACCGCAGCCGTGCAAAAATCGTTTCGCAAATTTAGGACAACGTCATTTTGAAGCTTAAGCAGAGCATCATTGGTTGAGTGACCGTTTTGAAATCTAAATTGCAAATTCGAAATGTACGTGGCTGTCATTCCAGTACCCATTTTGTCTCCAATTATTATCGCAAAAAACTTACCTTCGGTAGTAACGAAATAGGGCCAATTTCCTATTCCTATTCGTTATCCCTGCTGTTCTTCTTCTTTTTTATATGCACTACTTTATAAATCTTTCATGCTTTTGGAAAATAAGAATTGCTTAAGCAATTATTAAAAATTATTACTAAAAATGCATACACTTTCATTGGTAGTTTTCTGATGAGATAGTTAAAAATTTCGTCAAGTCCTGCGTATTTTTTGTTATTTATCGCTATAGAACTTCAAAACTTCGCCCACTGTCGTCAGATTGGCACAAATATTTGAGTTTGAGGATTGTAAACTTGAGCTGAATTAAAACATATTTTTAGGAACCGTTCACGTAGTTCTATTTATTTCCTCGTTTAAAATTTCAACATCATTATCAGAAGTTGCCTCGTAAACGCTCGCAAAATGTTCCATGAATTTTTGCAATTTAAAAGCGTTGTCCTCAATAACTTCACCTTCAACTGATCCCTCTTCCTGTTACCTAATATATTATACACATTTTTTGGGCCGTTGGTCCTGGTTTTACGTGTAATAATTTTTTAACAAAATTTCTACTTTGATAAATTTCCACGTGCCTCCTAATGATTATTCTTACGAGCTGAATTTGTTTCGATAACATATATTTATTTGTTTTGTTAAAATTTTAGTGAAATAATTTTTTCAGTTGTTTCTGGCATCTGTGCTTAATTTTATATAATCTCTTAATCATATCCGAGGTGATAAATTTTCCGTTTCCTAATTCTACATTTTCCGAATGAGTTGAGTTCATACAATTAGTCGTTGTCGAAAACTCTTGAATGTATGTTTCCATCTCGTCTTTACAGAAGTTTCTATCAGCGGGAGGAAAGTTGATACAAAGCTCACCTGCAACATCGCTTCTAAATTACCGCAACGAGTGTTTTGTATGATGTTATATTAAATGGAGGTCACAAAATAGTTTCAGAACTAGAAATTTTAATTTCCAATTTTAGTGAAAAGTGACACGAATAAGAAGAATGGCTAGTGATACGAAGGAAATGATCCAGAATGTTAGATTGTTGGAGGAATCGTCCCATGAGTTATGTTTGGAGATGAAGTCTACACCAATAAATACGGCATGAACGTTTTGGGAAACATTTCTAGTGTATTTTGTATTACTAAATAAGTTAGCATAAGCAACGCCAGGTACTACGGACAAATTAATAGCTCGTAAAACATTATTGGAAGCATTTTGTCTTTTCCCCTTTCCTTATATCCACATATTTCTTGTATACTGGGCAATAACGAATTGAATCATTTTTTTTTTCTCAAGCTTGCGTTTGCGTTTTTGCGTTTGCTCTGGGCGATTCCCAAGAAATTCTCTGATTTAAAATGTATTTCGTTTCCATAGGCGATTTTCCAGGATCAGGGTTACCAAAAACAATCCAGTTTGTATCTTATTTTTTCTTATTTTTACTGTGTTGGGAACAACTGTATCAATTCCCACCTTGATTAAGTTTAGGTCAGTTTTGTTGTAAACATAATACTTCTTAAGACCAAGCTAGTTTTTTTAATTCTTTCGGGATATATGAATAAGATTCAATATTGTTCTTATTTAGCTGATTAATCATCTACACATGAACTGAGAAATTACATATAATTTGCTTTTATATTTCCTGAATTTACAATTTTGTGCATAATATTTTTATTTTCAGCTGATCAACAAGGTGCCCTATATTTACATTATATAGGGTGATTTTGAAAGATTCAAGTCTTTCAGGGTAGCAGCACTGGTTTGTAATGGTGTCCAAACGTTATCTGAAAACTGTACAGTATACCCTGCCATTTCATCATGGAAAGACTAACAAACGAGTAACGATTGCAAATCATTGAAATTTATTATCAAAATTCGTGCTCTGTGACAAATATGCATCGTTTTATACAACCATTTCATGGTCGTCACAATCGACCTGCTGAATCAACAATTCGTGCTATTATCTCCAAATTTCGCTCCAAATTTACTTTGTTGGACATAAAATCATCGACTCGAGTGCGTAGAGTGCGTACCGAAGAAAATATTGCAGCCGTAGCGACCAGTGTTAATGAAATGTCGTGAAATGTCAATTCGTCGCCGTTCTCAGCGGTTGGGCATGTGTTACTCAACCACAATGAATTTTTTTTTGCGCCAATTGGATGCTTTAAACTTGGTTTCATCACTGCTCGTGAAACAATGGATATGTTGAGAGATGAATTTGGTGAGCAGCTTATCTCTCCTTTTCGGCCTTTGAGTTGACCCCCAAGAACTTGCGATTTAACGACTCTTGATTATTTCTTGTGGGGTTATGTCAAATAGTTAGTCTATGTGGACAAACCGAATACTATTGAAACCTTAAAGAAAAAAATAACACACGTTATTCGTGGAATACATTCCGAAATGCTCGAAAAAGAGACGCAAAATTGGACCTTCCGAATGGACATTTTGAGATGGAGCCGCGGACAACATTTATATGAAATTATCTTTAAAAATTAGATGGGAGAGACCAATTTATCGATTCCAATAATAAAAATTTAATATATGATGCAAATTTGAGTGATTTATTCGATTTTTAAAAAAACTACGATAAAAAAACCACCCTTTATGAGAAAGTTGGTGTATAGAACGATCCGCTACTGCCTTTTACTTGTTTCTCCTCACAAATAATTAAATAATAATAATAAAATTTTTTATTTTGCGTAGTCTGAGAAAAACAATCAGGCTTACCATTATTTATATTGGAATTTGTCTTGTATTTCGCGGATGTTGTCCACTTGCCTGTGGCCAGGTGAAATACACCTTCACCAGATAATGAAAAGTTTTTATAATCCATTGATTTGGTGTTAAAAATATCTCACCACGATTGTCTATGACCAGATGTTTGATCTCGAAAACAAATGTTCTGTGTTATCAAAACTTTTCTCTTAGGAATGGAGTGCGTTGAATTACCAGAATTATTTTAAAGTCCTATGCCTTCATTTGCATAAGAAAGATTATTTTGAAAACAAGCGTCTTTTAGTAAGTTTATCCGGAGCTTCAGTAGCATCTACTGCATGGGATGGTTCGTCCATCACCAATTACTAATGAGATTTGCCGATTCGTTATTGAAATAAATGGTATTTTTATTTGTTCTTAGAAATTTTATTGGAATAAAATTCCAATATCTTTCTTTTTTTTTAATTTGACAGCAAACACTACATGCCTGAACTCAATCAAATTACAATCGAAACTCGAGAGTTTTATTTTTTGATAAACAATTGTTCATGTAAAACTTTAAAAATAAGGTAAATACCGTTTTTAAGAGCTTATTGTTGAAAGTAATAAAATTAGAACGTAAACCACGTCCATTCCCTAACTTTTTTGAACGTACTTCTAAGGGTACATATTTGCGTATACGCGTATGTTACAACGTTTACATGTTTCTTACATTCTGAGTTTCATTCGTTTTCAAAAAAAGTACTAAAAGTACTCGATAAATATTTTACACATATAAAATCAAAAGAGTCATAATTGAAGTTAATATGTGGAATTGTTGGTTCGGTATTTTGGCTATGCTAAGCTGAGTTATTGAGCTTTGAATGAGCAAAAAGCATAAAGCTTTCATTAACGTCCTTTTGTGTGTAGTTACACCTAAATCAGAAAAACTTTAAACTGTTATAAACATGCTTTAATTCCTCAACTGGGGTATAAAAATTTTTTTTGATAATTTGGAAATGGGGCAGGTTAAACTGCTTCAAAAAATTACGTTATATTAACCTGTACAAAATTTTGCATTTTTCTAACTATGCGTAAATCCAATTCCAAGTTAACTGCATTATATAAAATCAATTTTTTCAATTCTGCAATTTCATGTGTGAGGTAACGGAAGATACATTTCTATAAGAACCGAGACAGGCTCATGAGCTGGTCACAATTGCCCTAAGATGCATTTTAAAGCAAAATTTGCTAAAGAGCAACGAAAACCGAGCGTGAAGCGGTTTTTTAGGTCGGCTTCGTCTTCGCTTTTCCGAATATAAAAACAGGAAAATTGAAAACAGCAATTTTAAAAGAAACCAGTTTTTTGATGTTCCTGGTTCTCAAACAAGCTATAAATTCAGTTTAAACCATTTCAGTCAATTGAGCTGACACCTTAGGTCACTTTACTGAAATCTTAGGGGCTTATTTTGAAATTTATATATAGGTAAAGATATTTACAATGTCCATATTTAGCAAAAGTATCCAAGAAAATTATCATATATAAAATTAAATATTTAGTCTAATCTATAATAATGTGCCTAAGCTATGATAGGAAAAGTAATTTTGATCAAATCCGGAATTTTGTGCCTAAGTTATGGAACTACAGGGTGTCCGTCGGGAAGGTATATTATTTTGTTTGTTTATAATTTTTGATTGAAACAAAGAGAAGGATCTGATATTGATAAATGTTTTATTTAATGTCGGCAACTATGTTTAAAATACAATATCAGATAAATGTCCGCCTCTGTTAGCCTCACAAATGCGAGCCCTTTTGACCACATTTTTCATTACATTCTCACACATTTCACGTGGTAATTCATTAATTTCATCACGAATATTTTGCTTCAGTTGCCCAAACGTTTCTGATTTGTTTCCATAAACCTTGCTTTTCAGATATCCCCACAAAAAGAAGGCCGGAGCAGTCAAATCAGGCGACCGTGGAGACCAATCAACATCACCATTTCTTGAAATAACTTGTTGTGGAAAGAGGTCTCGCAGTAATTCCATTGTAATCATGGCTGTATGCAATGTGGCACTGTCTTGTTGATACCACATGTTAATCAAGCCCAAAGCATGCACTTGTGGCGTTAAAAAATGTACAATCATATCACGATATCGCTCCCTATTGACAGCTACCGTCACGCTGTTTCCAGTTTCAAAGAAGTAAGGTCCAATGATTCCTCCTGACCAAATTACACACCGGACTGTTACTTTTAATGGATGCAAAGGTGACTGATGAATAATTTCATGGGTTTCAGTTGCCCAAAACCGACTATTCTTATTTATTCACATATCCATTCAAATGGAAATGTGCCTCGTTACTCATTATGATTTTTTAATGAAGATCGGGGTTGCCGTGGGCGAGCTGTAACATGCTATTGGCATATGTACGGCGGCGTAAGTGGTCTTGTGGAAGAAGCTCTTGTGTCAACTGAATCCTAAATGGAAACAAATGCAAATCCTTATGCAAAATTGTGGCCAAAGTTGTTCTATGAAGACCAAGCTCCTGAGCACGGCGTTGAATCGATGTTGATGGATTGTTTTGAACACGTTCTTGAGCAGCAGTAATGCTTTCTGCCGATTTGCAGTACGTTGTTTTCCATGCTTGGCCCTATCAGCTACAGACACTTTTTCTTTGAAATCATTCACTACACGATAAATAGTGCGTCTTGTTGTCACGTTATTTCTTCCAAAAATTTCATGTAACTTTCTCGTCATCAAAGTAATCGATTGATCGAATATTTTTTCGTAATAAATTTGCCACGTCTCTACGTGACGACTGCCAAATATGAACTGTCAAAACTAATGTTTACCAAAATGGTGGCAAAACAAAGTAAAACTCGTGCATAAAACAAAGAATTTGAGTTCGAAAAGTTTAAAAGACTTCGATAACAATATTTCTGGTTTACATGCATTTATCACGAGGCGTACTGAGCAACGCAGGTGATTAGAAGATTCGATACCACTAATACTAAATTATTTTTCAAATACTAATATTAGACAAAGAAGAAATTTTATATAAAATGCAGCACAACTTACACAGCGGTCTTACATAGTAGTACCCCTAAATTGTAAAAACAATACAAGAATTTTCAGTCGGTTGAACTGATAAGTTCTTCTGCGTTGGTGCAAAACTGTCCTGGGTGTCAAATGGGGTTACGTAAATCGCTTGGTTGTTACTAGAAATTCATCTGATTTAAGCCGCAATAAAAAAAAAAGCGAAATTATAGTTAGATGAAATCCTCTGCTCAGAGAATATAATGCCAAATCGGCAAATTTGTATGGCAATGCACTGCATGAGGAATCAGTTGTGATGCAAAGACTTAGAATATTGACACAAAAATTTTCACGTAGAAAACTTAGTACCAGCTTTAAGTAGAATTATGCTAAGTTCACTGCCTATGACCGACCATACACTGTTGGTTATAACACGCTACTATATTTCGTATGACCGAACCCCATTCATCGAACAATTTGAGTATTCGATGAATCGACAAATCTAGTGGAATATTCTGAATCTGGTGTTCGAAATCGTTATTAAACAGGAGTTGTTTTTCAGCGAGTCTAATAACAGAATACGTGTAAGCTCACTAAACGGGACACGGTCAGTCACCGAAATGAAATGAAGCCGAATAATATTTCTGCCTTTCTTTCAATTCCTATTATCCCATTCCAAACCAAACACTATTTTATAGGTACATTAAATTTTTGATGCGAATACATCCAAAAATAATTTTGATTCATTTATCCAAAGCGAACACTTAACACGTTGATACTGATGCAGTCTGTGATACATTTGCTGAAAACTGTCAAAATATTTTTAAAAGTCTAGTAGGCGAAGTTTAAAAAAAATATATTTCAAATATTTATAACTTTTGCAATTGGCAATTTTTCTGCTCAGAAATGAAGCTACATCAGGTTTCAGCTCTGAGTCAAGTGAAAAAGGAAACTATAAAAAACTGGATTTCGTTTCGGTTCCTCCAGAAGAGAAACGTGGGCACCACTTTATGTAACCTCAAAAATGTAAGATTCCCGAAATGAAATTCCGCAAAATTACAACTTTTGAAATCTTCTGCTTATAAATTATAGAGGAACCAACATTTCTTGCAAATCAGCCTATTTATACGCAGTTCATTCTCATTCGCGGAATTGAGCTTATTAATTGCCTGATACTTGCCAAATTATAAATTATTAATACACATCATTTTCCAAATTTTACCAGACACTGTAATGCAACACATTCGACGAAAATTTATATAACTGCAATCTACTCGTATAAATGAAGGATCAGCAGGAAAAATCACATTTTGACAAATTGGTTAATTTGTGTGGGAGATCCGAGGAGAGGAATAGCGACAACCTCCATTTTCATTCTCAGAACTTATTTCATCAAAAGCATGGTGCCTGTCAAGTTTGCGCTGAATTCAGTACAACTGCTTGGCCATTTGTGCTCGAGCTGCCAAAACGTACGTGGTTGTTTGGTCGACTTTTCTCAAGTTGCGCAGAGAAATTCTAATCAATCCATTGTGGAAATGCGCTCCGTTTTCCTTCTGAGACACTACACTAAACATGTACCAAATTTAATCGAATTTAGAGTAACTAAATAAATGATATGAGCCTAAGAATATGTGGCTTAAATCGGTCAATTGTGTGGAAGGTGTCAGAAAGTTTGTGGCTAATCTGTCGATTTTTTCAATTTGAAGCATTGCAAATCAATACAGCGGCCATACACATAAGTTATTGCGTGGTGTAAATGGGTAGTTATGGGGAGAACTTGAATTTGGAAGAATCTGTCAACGTAGCTCATTTACAATTCCTGGGCGAGATATGCGGGTGTGCCAAGTTCGAAGAAGCTCCATGAAGATTTACGACAGCCAACCAGCCAGCCATGCAGACGGATATTGCTCAATCGACTTTAAAAGTCATGAAACACATTTAGTCAAATGATACTTCCTTCAAGGTGTTACATTGTTGCCGTCTCAGACTATATACCAATTCACTCCTTCGACAATAAAAAACAATTTAAATGTATATTCTCTGATGTTTATCTTCAGTTTTCAAATAATCAACAAATACGCTCGTATAGGCATTAGTTTACAACTAATAGAGTGACGTCTGCAAAAGATATGGTTATTGTTCACTTCGTGATATAATGTGCAATTAAAAGTGTGGACTGTGCTGTACTACTATTTTATTAGAACGAGTGAATGAAGGTTTGACTAAAAGTACAGAAATTTTACAAATTTGACATCTGTTCGCACGTTAGCAAATGTGTTTGTTTTTGCTGGCCAAAAATGCTGCTCCAAATTGAATTAAAACAAGAGAGTCCCATGAATAAGTTGCGATTTATTTCAAAGTTAAAACTAAAACTATCAAAATAACCATCGAATGCTTACCCCGAATTTCATCAACTTCATTTCTACAATAAAATGTTAGCCGACCCAAGCTGCTGCTCCATAAGTGGCACAGCTGAAAATAAACAAACAATCGGGCAATATTTTCCTATGTACTTTCAGACCGGTAAACACCATGCTCAGTGAGTGATATGCTTAGGAAGGGACCAGAGATGCTCTTATGCGAACGCCACAGCAGAGCAAACAAAAACCAACAATGGTCTTGATGTCGAAGTAGTAGGCGACGAATCTTGGAATCAAGCAAGTGTTTGTGATTCGGTCGAATGAGCCGGATGGATTGTTGGCCACCTGTCAGTTGGCCTGTTTACCTTGAGGCGCAGAGAGTAAATATGTTGCAAGTTGAAGTGTTTTGTTTACTGGCCGTATCCAGTGGTACCTTGTGTGCGTCTATTTTGTATTTACTTATTTTATTTTTATTTGGTTCAGGGTGTTGAGCAAATATTCGTTATACGAGTATACTAAAAATTATTTGTCTCACAGGCTTTACAATGGAATTGAAACAAACGAGCATTATCAAATAATGTGTCTCGATGTGAATGTGTGGCGAATTGGGTGCAAGTTTGTTGTACTCATATCTATGTAATGGGTTTGCCTCAACTATGCTCACTGGGCAACTTGAAATGCACTAAAATCGCCCTCAGAATTTTTATGTTGCTAATTTGTAAGATGCTTAAAGCAGATAAAGAAATAAATAAAATTTTACTAAAATCGTATAATGGGTCATAACTAGACATCAGTTTCCCTGCCATTATATATTTTTTTATTTTTCTGCCTGCAAAAATAACAAAAAAAATAATGGCAGGCAAATAAAAATGGTACATTATTCTACTTTTTAGATCCGCTACATTTAAAAACGAAAGCAGCAAAAAGCCTTCCTTTTATGTGTCGCTATAGCAAGTTTTTCTAACGAAATATATAAACCTTTACCCATACGGATGAGAGTGTTTACTTTTTGGCATGGAAGACAGTGCGGAAATTTCAGTCAAGCAAACCGACTTCAACATTTCTTCAACACCATTGATTTCTGCTGAAACGACCAACTTTTATGGGCGATACCTTAGCGCCGTGACAATGCTGCAGTCCATTTCTATTCGCAGAATTTAGTTCACTAAATTATGTGCTAAATACTCGTATAATGCAATTGAACGAATGATATCATCCAAGAATCAGTACAGAAATTTCAGTCATGTGAGCTGATTTACATATACTTTCACTCGAGATTTCTTTGTGTTAGTGCACATGTGGACGAGTTACATTTTTATCGAAAACTGCTCGCAATTAACTCACAATAAAAGCGGTAACATTTGAAATTACTAAAGTTGTCCTCATATTTTTGCTAAATTGACCAATTTGTAAAAGACGTGGCAATACAATTCATTATTATTTACAGAACCTAGACCTATTCAAATTGTACGAAATTTAGTACAATCGAATCAAATACAGAATAGCGCACAAATCGTGCTACGGTGTAACAGTAACTGCCAATGGGGATCGTTATTTAAAGATGTTGATGGAGTTTTTTTTTTTAACTAAGAACTGCACCGAAGACGTATCCGTTCCAACAGAGTTTGGGACAAATGCACACATAGTCAGACCGGTTATGTCGGAGCTCCAACGAAATTCCCAAACAAATTAATGTCCAGGAACTGCAGTTTCCGACTGCCCCAAGATCACGTGACTGCACAGACTTTTTTTTATGGGTTTATGTTAAGCAAGAGGTGTACAAAACAAAACCAAAGAATTTGACTGAATTGAAGCAGTCAACCCTTTAGGCCGCAACGAATAATTTACTGATCAGGTGTCGCATATGCGTGAATGAACATGGAGGTCATTTACGGTCTATCAGCTTCAAAAGCAATTAGTTACAATACAATAAATAATCAAATGAAATACATTGGTTAAAAAAAAAAATTATTTGAATTTCTTATTGTATTGTAATTGGTGCAATGAGCTTTAGATTATAAGGACTAAATTAAGTAATTTGTATGAGATTTATCCAAAAGGCGGCGGGGTTATTCGGGCGTTTTTTTTTTTTTTTTTAATTTTACTAAGTTTTAAAATGCAACACCATTGACAAATAACTTGAGTAGCTGCAGCTTGCTATTGGGAAAAAATCACATTTATACAAATCGGTCAATTTGAACAGGAAGTGCCAATAGGGCTGTGACAGTGCCGAACACATTCATTATCAGACCACTTTTGTTACCAAATGCATAATGTTTGCCAAAATTTTACTGAATTCCGTGAAAGGTATTGAAATATACGAAGTTAAGAATGTTAAATTGGCCATTCGCATAGGCGGCACTGAAACAGGTTTATCTACTTGACCAGTTGTTTTATTTATGTTTTACCAAGCATTACAAATCAATACTATAGACAAAAATATAAGAAACTGTACTCTTCTGATTAATAATTAGAGAGAAAAGATTTCATTTCGGAAAATTTGTCAATTTGCATGGAGGTACCAGACCTCACTTTAATAATCGCTGAACTTACACCAAATTGAACTGAATCGATGCATTGATCATGTATTCAGCAATTTACATAAACCTATGGAAATTGCTTTTTCAGAATGTAGTTTGTCGGACCATAACATTATTTCTTGTAAAGGCGCACACAAAGGATTTTGTTACAAAAAAACAAAAAAAAAAATTGTTTAAATATGATGATAATAAAGTAAAAGACTTTATTCTGTATGAAATACAAGACTTGCCATATACTGGTGACCCATCGATTGACACATCTACTTTAATTAATTGTGTCAGAAATTATATGGATAATTCTACAATTCAAAAAAAAAAAAAAAAAAAAAAAACAAGTTACTTGTTTGAAAGACCATATCACTCCTTGGGTAAACGGTGATTTACAAAAACTGATAGCATATAAAAAGCGTCTGTTAAAGCAGTGAATGAAAAAGTCAACTGGAAATATTGAGGTAAAATTAAAAGCGATTAGCAGTATTATTAAAATAGCTAACAACTGTTCTATGAACAATTACTATGTTCATAGTCTGGCCAGTATGAGAAACGATCCTATGAAATCCTGGATTTTTACTAATCCGACACTTGGAAGACAAGCAAATCAATATAAAAAATGTCAATGGTGAATTTGTTGCAGATAATGTTCAGAAAGCTGAAATGTCAAAGCTTATTTTGTAAATTCAGTCAATGAATTGAAAGGACAAATAATACAATGCCCTCCGGATACGTGTCATCCCTTGAGAACATTAACAAACTGTAATAGCTGATTTCAAGCTAGAATAACTACATTTGGTGAAATAAGAAATGCCATATCCAGCTAAATATCGAGAAAAAAGCCCGGACCATGATAACATTTCGGCAAAAGTTCTTAGGATATGTGCTGATAGTGTGACTCCACGTTTGGTTAACAACATCTTTAATGATATAATTTATAGTTCAGTATATCCCAAAATATTAAAAATTCGTAAAATTCTACCAACATTTAAGGAGAAAATATCTACTTCCATTGATAAATTTCGTCCAATATCAATATTGACAATGTTTTTGAACATACTTTGCATACACAACTCTTTATATATTTCCAAGATAACAATTTATTAAATGATTTCCAATATGGGGTTAGAAAAGGTTGTGGAAGAGAGGAACAGTTAGTGTGCAAAATTTCATATGTAAGTCGTTGGATGACGGGTATAGGGATGTAGCTGGAGTTTTTTATGATTTGTCTAAAGTATTTGATCTAATTGATCATGATATCTTACTTCAAAAACTCAGATTTTATGGTGTGCTTGACAGAGAACTTAAAGAGCTATTTAACGAAGCGGCTACAATTTGTGCAAATTGTTAATAGTAAAAGTACTTTGAAACCAGTGGAGCATGGAGTCCCGCAGGGAAGTGTATTGGGCCCCTCGTTATTTTCTCTTTATAAAAATGACTTGGAAAATATTAATGTATCAGTTAAAATTATTGTGTACGCTGATGATATTGCTATTTTTTATCCATATAAATATGAAATGGCTGTGAAGCCTTATATAGAACGGGGAGTCTATTAATAGAGCATTTGCGTATTAATAAACTTTTCCTTAATCCAAATAAAATAAAATCGACAAGATTTAGGCCACATTGTCGGTTCAACGACAGCTTTAGTATATGGGTAGACGGGGAAGAAACTCCAGAAGTTAATTCAGTTAAATATTTGGGATTATATTTTCAAAGTAATCTTTCTTGGACATTACATGTAGAGTATCTGAAGTCAACAGTATCACCTGTCATTGGTTTATTGTATAAATTTAAAAGGAAATTTGATCGAAATACTAAGTTTATAATATTTCAAGCTATAGTTCCAAGTCATTATAACTATTTAGCCATTATGTATGGTTGAAAAAAGAGAGATGGATTAAAATCACTCCAACGGCAACAGAATAAAGCACTAAAAGCTGTAGCGAACTTGACAATTTCGTATTATACTCTTTCTCTGTATAGAGATGTCTTTCCAACAGTTTTGCCAATATATAGTTGTTATAAATTACAATTGCTAATATATGTTTTCAAATACTTGCAAAGTATTGGCCATCACACGATAAATTTTTCCCGAAATCAACATATTTTCAATACGAGAGATAATAACAATATGAAAGTAACAGATCGACACATAGATCTGAAACAATAAAACAGGGTATAGAACATGCCGGTAGTAGTCAGTACAATATTTTACCACAACAGTTAATATCACTAGAAACACTTCAATTAATTAAATCGTCAACGAAACGGTATTTATTGCAAAATGTCGAAGAGCTTCTAGTATGAATTTTGAGCTAATTGAAGTACATGTCAAGAAATTAGATTTTTCATAAATGTGTTTTTGTATTTTGTATTAAAACTATTGTTATTATATAAACAATTTTGATGCAATTATTTTGCCAACTAGACTCTATTATGACATGCGGCATAATTTGTATGAAGTTCGTTTAATATAAAAAAATAAAAAAAAAATCAGTGTAGCTGAATGAAATATACGAATCTAGGAATAAATCGGTTAAGTCGATCACTTTGTGTCATAGTTAAACGGCGAGTTGTTTTCTCAAATTTTGTCAAGCATAACAGAAAAATATAGTACAAAAAAATATATGTTTGAAATTTATGAGCTCCGGGGAAAAACTGAATATTGAAATAGTTTGTAGTCGGAGGTACCCAGACTATTGCAATCCATCAGTTAGAAATTCTAGACGTAAAGCTGGGTTTATGAGAATTCATCATTTTGTATAGAAGATGCCAGAACGGTCTTGACAATGTCGTTCATTTTTTTCTACGTTTAAATTTGAGTGAAATTAATGCACCGGAATAAAACATTTTAAGCCAATAGGGAGGTACTTAGAACGAATCATATCTTTGCATGAATCCATTAAAACTTTGGACTCTGTTCAAAATTTGTTTTGTAAAATTTTATCAATGATTTCGAGTTGATATGCAACTCATAGGCACCAGCCATCTAAAATTTAACCGATCATTTTAGATCACTAAAATGTCCTTAATGTCAAACGTCCTTAATTTCACGCTATTTATATTTCATAATTTAACATCGATCTGCCCATTGCATGTTATGCTATACTCGGCTGTCGTGCATACGATCGCTACGATACAAGCGTCAAGAGAGGTGAGGTAAGAGGTGGTCACCTCCATATACTTCAATGTCATCTGTTCTCTTCAAATTTGCACACAATTTGTATTCAAAGTGAGAGATTTATCTATGAGGGCGGTCACAAAACTAGCCGAACAGACGTATGGATGGTGCCAGTAGTTTAAAAAAGATATTTTAATGAAACGTGGAAAACTTATAACACATATATTTTAAGTTGTAAGGCGCTACGTTGTTTAGTATTTTTATTTGTTTTATTTATTTCAAAACTAAACGATCTCAGTAAAACTTTGTTGAAAAAATTGGTCACTGTTATGCAATTTATTATTTCCATTTAAAAGGTGTCAGTCCAACCAATACTAAAGCCGAACTAGATACAACTCTGGGAAGGTTACGACTATAAAATTTTCGGTGGCAGAGTTTAAACGTACGAGCTGCCGTACGAGCAGCCAAGACGAATACCGTAGTGGTCGAACAATTGAGGTTTTCGCGCCAGACACGCTTAAGGAAATCCACAAAGTGGTTTTGAATGATTGTCGACTAAAGATGCGTCTGCTAGCTGAAATAAGTGCTATACAGCGTATATTAATCGAATATTTAAATATGAGAAAACTATGCACAAGACGGGTGCCGCGCTTGCTTTCAATTGTGCAAAAACAGCGTAGTGAAGATGTTTCAATAGAGTGTTTGGCGATGTTTCACCGCAGTAAATTATACATTTTTCCCTCGATTTATAACCATGGATGAGACGTGGGCCCACCACTTCACCCCTGAGACAAAGGGGCAATCGAAGCAATGGGCTTGAATGGGAAAATCGTGTCCAAAGAAGACGAAGACGGCTCCATCTGCGAATATTATGCTAATTTATTGTAATAAAATTATGGAAAGAGAGCGGAACAGGAAACGCCTATTAACTTCAGGTTAATATTATAATTACATAAAATCTTCTGATTTGATTTCCATTTACGCTTAAAATAATACAATTTATGATTTCGAATTTCGGAAGTTTTCGATTATACATCGTCAATAAGTCAATAAGAATTATCTAGAAACGCTGATGTTGCTTCAGAGCTGCCTGTACGATACACTTAAAATAAAATACTTGCAATGTTAGTCCATACACTTATCGATCATTTCGTTACTTAATTGGACTGTTAGTTGTTTTAACTGAAGCAGTTATTAGGAAAGTTTTAATTTTTTCAGTTTCCTATACTTTCTTGTTTCCATTACAATTTAATACGAAAAATGAAGCATACAAATAAGACCATAACAACCAACCAATAAATTTGACATGGTCTCATTGTACGAGAGATATTGTTGTGTTATGGAGATGTTTCAATGCCGCTGAAGCGATGTTCATGATGCAATAAACATGAAAATAATATGACGGACACGTGATAAATTGGACCCAAGTCACTTGAATGTACCCAATGTTGAATGTACAATTTTTTCAGCAATCGTGGAAATTATTTAAAACAACTATGTAATTAATAATTACTCAAATCAAATGTTTTTGCCAAAACAAAAAAAAAAAAAAAAATAAAAAAAAAAAAATAGATTTTCTGCAAATTACCTCCCTTACCTTTTTGGCTGTGGTGCCAGGCGAAAAATATATCCTGCGTGCTTCCACGTATTTCGCTTCGCTCTTTTTATCAATTAGTACACAAAAAATAACATTTTTGACGAAACGAGTTTCATGAACTTTTAAGTCGGTTGATATATGCCTGCCAATCCGGTGGCTTGGTAGTTTCGAAACCGCACACATTAATAGTTCACCAGATTGTAGCCAAGTTTTTAAACATACCGTAATATCTCCTTTTTCTATTGTTTGCAAATGGCTTGCCGAAGTAACATAAATTTACATTTGAACGCTTAGCTAGGCCCATTCTAATACCTCCCGTAAGAAAACTATACGGTTCAAATACTCTCGAGTTCATTTGCTTAGACTAAACTAATTCAAATTTGGTTCATATTAAGAATTTGGTTTGTCAGGGAGTTAAAGTGGACTGCATTATCACAAGTATGTACAAATTGGCGATCTACATAAATCTAATATTTCCTGTTATTTCTAGCCGATGGACTGACCTTTATTGTTTTTTGTAATTTTTATTTTATTGTTTATTGTTTATTTTTTTTATTTATTTTGTTTATTGTTATTTATTATTGTTATTGTTATTGTTATTGTTGTTGTTATTGTTATTGTTATTTATTATTGTTTATTGTTGGACATTTAGTAGCTTCATGACACATGTTGGCAAAATTTGATTGAAATCGACCGAATAACTACACTCATGTAAGAATTTCCCTAATTTAACCCACCTTCTCATTCAATTGCACAAAATTCAGTAAGATTTAGCGTATATCAGCCGTTTCAAAAAGAAAAAAAAAAAAAAAAAAAAAAAAAAAGGGTTATAAAAATGGAATGGACCGCGCTTACAAGAATTTTTGGTACATCCAATACAAAATCGCCGGTTAACCGAAACCACATTATTCCTCTCTAATTTCAGCTGGGTGGCTGCAGTAATCCAAATTATTATCCATTGTATTACTTTGCAATATTTTAAGGTATTTGAAATTATTTGAGCGATTAACGATTTTTTTTTTCTTGCCTCCATACAAATACTCAATTTAACGCATTTATTTGATCAATAATATATTTCGTATAGTTGCACTGGCACAGCAAAAATTTTTGTGCACGTTCGGTGAAATCATGTCCGAAAATGATAACATACTGAATTGCTACGCTTTTTCTGCTAATCCACTATAATTTTGCCAATTTAGTAAAAATCAATATTTTAATTTCGAAGTTACAATTTTGCAAATTTTATTATGCGACATTTCTGCTCAATGTTTAG
Source organism: Philornis downsi (assembly GCA_019455685.1). NCBI lineage: Eukaryota > Metazoa > Arthropoda > Insecta > Diptera > Muscidae > Philornis > Philornis downsi. Next base: position 1,459,269 of record JAHXMU010026336.1, on the reverse strand, counting down.
TAAAAAGTGGACGACTGACTATGTCCCTATTGGCATCTCCATATTTATGTCCTTTTGGGAAAGAACTGAAGCCGGAGTAACAAGTATTCAAGTTGTAGAAGTCGAGTTTCAAAATTAGTACTTTAAAGTGCTGGAGTCGGAAATAGGATTGTTTAATTTATTCTCGATTACACAAATTTGTGGAAACTATCTTCCAACTATACCATAAATTTTGGCAATTCAATTTCAGCAAACTTATATTTGTTTAACGTTATTTTAAATTCATTGAATAGTAAATCAATTTTATTTTGTAGGTTGCATTCGCGATTTTAAATTAATTTATTTTGACTTGAAAACCGCTAAGAAGATATATCGGAGCGGTTTACTTACTAACATTTCTCCTAATCTCCCATGTCAGGTTCGCCATTTAGAATTTTGCAACTTGGACCGCTGATTTTGAACCAAAATCTCCGAATCCATTCAAGTAGTATACGAGTATTCCTGTGATTCTGTTGAAAAATGTTATTCTGGATCCGACACATTTGAATCCTGCAATCTGCGACTTCTCAAACTCTTTTAACTATCAGTTTTAACGCAGTTATTTTTTATTTCTGTCTATTGCTATTTTTCATACATCCAGCCCACGTTAGACTTCGCCGATTGGACCAACATATTTCTCTTACAACCAAATTTTAGACAATTATTAAAACTTTTGATTGGAAGCGAATCCATTAAAGAAAAGTTTTTTTTCCAAATAACAGCCACCTAAGTGGACACTCTCCGCTTTACAGCTCTGTTCCAAATATTTAATTATTATCAACTGTGATGGGTGCAGCACAAAAGTATTTTTGGTTTGAAATATATGGGGCCTGCCTACTTTGTTTTTACCGACTCTCTCAGTTCAAAGCCACTGGTAACTAAAAAAATCAGCGTCGTCTAGCGAGCTAATGTTGCAATTAAAAAGCCAAGCCAATTGAATCGGCTAAAGTAAGCTTAATAATTAATTTCAGTTCCTAATTTCGTAACGGTGTTCTTAAACCTAATTTCTTATCTCCTAATTTCACATTAGCATAGATATATTCATGCATAATATTCATATCCACTCATACGAGGTGTGTTCAAAAAATATGATGAATTTTTATTTTTCTCAAAAAATACTTATATATTCATCAATTTCTAATTTATTTCCTTCAAAGTAGTCCCCCTTAGATATAACACACTTGTGGCAGCGTTTTTTCCAATGCTCGAAGCGGTTCTGATATGTACTTTTTGGTATGTCCTTGAGCTCTCTCAGCGATTGGGTTTTTATCTCGTCAATCGTCGCAAAACGCCGTTCTTTCATGACTCTCTTCAATCTTGGGAACAGGAAAAAATCGCAGGCGACCAAATCTGGTGAATACAGTGGCTGAGGCATGAGAACAGTGTTGTTTTTGGCTAAATAATCTCTCACAAGCAAAGATGTGATGATGAATCATGTTGCAGAAGCCATGAATTTTTTTATCACAATTCCGGGCGTTTTTTCCGCATTGCTTCGCAAACGGCGCACAACTTCAAGGTAATACTCCTTGTTTAACGTACGACCTTTTGGTAAGAACTCCTGATGCACTACGCCATGGTAATCGAAGAAAACAGTGAGCAAAACTTTGACATTTGATCGAGCTGGTCGTGCACAATTGAGACAATCGAGTATTGGTTTCGATGTCATAACCATATACCCATGATTCGTCATCAGTTATGACCATTTTAGGCAAATCTGGATTATCGTTGACGTCATTCAACAATTCCTGAGCGAAGCTCATGCGAAGGTGTTTTTTTTTTTTTGGTCAAAATTCAGCAATTTTGGACCGAACTTCCCTGCCACAAGCTTCATGCTCAAAATTTCCGAAATGAGCCAACCGATATGCCGACATCGTCAGCAACTTCTCTAATTGTGATTCGACGATTCTCCGTAACAATTTTCTTCACTTTCTCAACATTTTCAGCGGTTGTTGGTGTGGTGTGGCGTCCAGAGCGAACGTCGTTATTCACATCTTCTCGACCTTCTGTGAAAAGCTTGTACCGCTTGTAAACATTTCTTTGACTCAGAGTACTCTCATTGCACTCTAGTGTTAACATTTCAAGCGTTTTTGAGCACTTAATTCAATTGTTTACACAAAATTTGATGCAACTTTCTTTGATCCATTTTTTTCGATAGCAGAAACACTTGTCACGCAAAACACTTGTCTTATTTATGCCTCTCACAAACAAACTAAACATGCTATATGAATAAAACTGTCAACATATCTTCGAGACGAGTGTACCAACATAAAAAAAAAAAGTAATCGAAAGTCGAATGTACGTAGCCCGCGAGATTTAAAAATTCACCTTATTTTTTTTAACACACCTCGCACTTAAATTAAGTGAAATTCATCTTAGGGATGGTACCATTTAAAGGAAAGTAAAGTACCATAAAGAGTACAGTACACACATTGAAGTCTTCTCGCAATAAAACGGTTTCAAGTTTCAATTGTTCAAATGTACGCCCTAACACAACGAATGTAACATATTAGAATTCACGCATTTCGCATCTGAATCTGTAATTTGAAATCTAACAGCAGTGGACAACATTTCAAAGTGGACTTAAGTTTTGCAACGATCCGTAATTTAAAATGAAATCGGAAAAGCGGAAGATATTCTTTGAAATCCTCAGTCATGTGTCATTATGAGTGACATTTAAAAAGACTATCTGTCACTGCATACAAATGTTCACAACAATATCTACAACATACAAAACGATAAACAAATAACAAGAGCTCTAGGACAAAAATCAAATCTACTAAACGGTGACAGACACTCGAAACAGGAAGCGAAAAGAAGAAATGATAAACTAAAGGAACGAAGACAAATTTAAAACGACGTAACAAAAACATGTCACTTTAGCTGAAGAAATTAATCTGTTATGACTCGCCTTCTTTTTTTTAGGTAACGAAATACGTATGCATATGTACGTAATACGCCAAATCTTGAATATATTCTCATATTTCACTTGAGATGACAAAGAAGAAAGTGAAGAAAAGCGTCAAGTGTCGTCTCACATTTGTGTTTGATCCTTAACGAAAATCAAGGCGTTGCTTTTTTCTTTTGTTACACTAAAAGCATAAGTAAATGCTTTAACTTTTGTATTTTTACAAAAAAAAAAAAAGAACAAAAAACAGTTGTCGTTTTGTTGTATAAACATATTTGCATATATATGTGTACAACGGCATTAATATATGTATGTACATTAGGGAGAAACCGAAACGTGTGGCAAATTGTTTCCGGGTTTTAATGTTCGTCTGGTAGAATTTTGCCAGATTTGTTCTAAAGCTAATATGTGGGAAATAGTATAAAGACACTGTATAATGTCTTCGCTTTTATCCTTTCGGGTCTAATGGGAAATGCTGCCGCATCCTGTGTTTCACAACAACCAATAATAATAATATTTTTTATTGTTTGCGTTTTCATCCGCAATGGAGAAGACAGTAAAAAGCCTCCATCATGTAAAAGCTTATTTCGTAGGTTAGTGAAATAAAATCATTGTCTAATTCCTCTCTTACGTGTAGCAGGAATTTAGTATGAGCCGCCTGTATTTCCTGCTAGAAATGTCAGCATCTTTATCGCAGTTAAAAGGATTATCACTTGAAAAACGAAACTTTTTTTGCATTGTTATGAAATAGTTTAGATAAGTTTTTACACGGAACGAAAATAGCGTTGTTCACACGGAATTTTCTAATATTTAAAATTTTGTGGGGGAAAAAGTAAAAATTAAATTTAAAAAGGTGTCATGGATTCACATATGCAGAAACCGCTAGAAACGGAAACAATCCAAGAGAACCTGATACAAATCCAACAGAGAGCATATTGATCACTACACTCACTGATGAATTCCGCGAAATGATGGCGGTAATGAAGCAGATGATGCAGCAAATGACTGCAATGACCACAATGTTGGTAACTCTAATGTCTAAAATGCCATAAATTCGATCGATTGATAATAGTCTTGTGGAATGCAAACGGGTTATCTAAACACAACCTGGAAGTCAAAACACTTGTAGATATGCATAATATCGACATTCTGCTTGTCTCTGAAACTCATTTTACCTGTAAGGATTATTTTTCTATACCGAACTACAAATTCTATCACACAATACATCCAGATGGTACAGCACATGGAGGCTCTGGAATACTTATAAGAAATAACATAAAACATCATTTGTCAAACCCATACGCAAGGGCAGAAATACAAGCCACAACAATAGTGGTTGAAGATTGGTTTGGCCCAATAAGTATCTCCGCAATATATAGTCCCCCCAAACACAAAATAAGTTGTAAAATGTACAAGGAGTTCTTCAAAACGCTTCGAAATACCTTTGTGCAGGTGGCGACTACAATGCCAAAAACACCCTCTGGGGCTCCAGGCTAACAACAACAAAAGGTCATCAACTTCAATATACAGCTGAATCAATGAACCTATACACGGTATCAAGTGCACAACCGACTTATTGGCCAACAGACTGCAGCAAAATCCCCGATTTACTACATTTCTGTGTGACAAGAGGTATTAAGAAAGAGACAGTGCAATTTGAATCCATTTATGACTTGTGGTCTGACCACACCCCAGTAAAGGTAACTCTGGGCAGAAAAATATTTCCTGCATCAAGAAGTTGTGTACTCCATAATGAACAGACTGACTGGAATCTCTTTCGATATTTGGTAAAAGCTAATGTAAGTATTGGTATACACATTGCTTTAAACTCTGATAACGATATAATAAATGGAGTTGAGCAGTTTAATAATATTATCCAACAAGCAGCTTGGAATTCTACCTCTTTGAATGAAAAAAATATACCCGAACGGAACAAAGTTCCATTGAGTATAAGAGAAAAAGTGGCTGAAAAGAGAAAGGCAAGAAAAAAGTGGCAGAGAAATAGATATCCGCCCGATAAAGCGGTTCTAAATAAGTTAACAAAAGAACTAAAAGAGATCTTAAGTGTAGAGGATAGTAGAAAAACTGATAGAGATCTGGAAAGTTTAGATGCAACTGCAGCTACCGACTACTCTCTATATAAAGTAATAAAGCGTACGAACGGGTCTATAAAACACGATCCCCCTATTCGAACCATACAGAATACATGGGCTAAAAGTGATTCTGAAAAAACTGAAACTTTCGCAAAACATCTGGAGAAAGTGTTCGTACCTAATGAACAACATGGTAATGACACTTTTTCAAATGAGCTGCACAACTTTCTGAATGAAGATTACCAGATGGACTTGCCTATTACACAAATTACCACCTGCGATGTTAAAAATATAATTGCTGATTTGAAAGACCGAAAAGCCCCGGGATACGACTTGATCACTGCTAAGGTCTTAAAAGAATTGCCTCAGGAAGGCTTACAGCTTCTAACAAGAATATACAATGCAATCATTTTAAAGTTGTACATTCCGCCACAATGGAAAATATCTCAGGTGAAAATGATAGGAAAACCAGGAAAACCACCTGAAGAAACCTCCTCTTATAGGCCCATAAGCCTCCTACCTACACCATCAAAAGTCCTCGAAATTTTATTTCTCCGAAGATTATACCCTATAATAGAGTCCAGAAAACTAATACCTGATCACCAATTTGGTTTTAGACAGGGACATGGGACGATTGAACAGGTTCAATGCGGCATTTCTGGACATTTCACAAGCCTTTGATAGGGTATGGCACGAAGGTTTATTATTCAAATTGAAGAAAATGATACCCACGCATTTCTTCATTTTTCTGAAACCTTATTTATCTGAACGAACCTTTTTTGTTAAACACGGCGAAGACATGTCGGACATGCTTAAATCGCGTGCGGGAGTACCTCAGGGCAGCATTATTGGTCCTACCTTATATCTGATTTTCACTTCGGATCTACCCACAGAAGAAGGGACTCTTATCGGAACGTTTGCAGACGATACAGCTGTTCTTGCCACTGATGTCAACCCGGATCAAGCATCTAGAAAATTGCAAAAACGTCTCGATACCATAACAAAATGGCTGCAGAAATGGAGAATAAAGGTAAATGAAACGAAATCGGTTCAGGTAACGTTTACACTTCGGATAGGATGTTGCCCTTCCGCGTTTATTAATAATTTTGAAATACCTCAGGCAAATGATGCAAAGTATCTAGGCATTTATTTGGATAGAACACTGACTTGGAGAAAGCATATATTTACAAAAAGACTGTCCTTGGGGCTCAAACTAAGATCCTTCAATTGGCTTTTGAATGGCAAATACAAATTATCCCTGGATAACAAATTAAAAATCTATAAATGTGTCTTAAAACCCATATGGACATATGGAATCCAGTTATGGGGGACTGCAGCAAACTCCAACCTTGAAATATTGCAACGCTTTCAATCCAAAGTACTACGAACCATTCCGGTGCACCCAGATACTTCTCAAACAAACAATTGCATAGAGAATTGAAAACACCCTTCATTAAGGAAGAAGTCCAAAAATACTCCGCTAGATACATGAATCGTATTCAACAACATCCGAATCAGCTGGCGTCCAATCTGATGAACGAAACACCATTATTTACCAGACTAAGAAGGAGAACCACACAGGACCTGGCTACTCAGGACGAATAAAGCAGTAGGGACACTCAAGGAAGTGTTCCCGAATAAAAATAAAATTTTAGTATGTAAGTAGTATGTAGGCCAATGTCCTGAATGTCCAAGGACAGATTGTAATAAATACAGAATTTAAAAAAAAGGAAAAAAAAAATTAAAAATGTAATTTCGTCGTTAAAAAAGAACAATGCAATGAAAAAATGAACAAAGCGACACTTGACGGTTGGTATCAATCACAAAGTAATTGATATCGAAAATACAATTGACTTCAGCTAAACCGGTTTTATTAGGGGTTTCCCTAGGCAAAACAAATGAGAATTGACTTCTCAATTAAAAAAACATATGCAATATGTTTGTCGTTTTTTTAATTCTTTGTATTTACATTATATTAGGATTTAAACAGATTTTACAGTAGAAACAATTTTAATTCAATACACAATTGTATCACATATAAAATTTGATAAAATAAATTTGTTGAGAGAAATACATATTTATACCTCCAATCGAAGAAATTAAGGCATATGCCATTTGATACGGCACAGATGTAACACTCAGAAAGCAACGTTTAGTGTGTTAAGCATCTTTCGACCAAACGTGTTTCATGACCTTTTAAGTCGATTGAGTGTCTGTCTGTCTGGTAGACATAGCAAGTATCGTTAATCGTTTTAAAACTTCTTTAAACGTAACATAGCCCAGTGGGGGATCGGAGACTGTGAATGTTCTATATATACTACTCCTCTGGTAAATACAACTTACATGATTTTCTGAATTTTAGTTTCTTCCTTGTAGCTCTTAAACAGCGGTAACCAGAGCATTTGTCTACTTTATTGCTCTGCAAAGTATAATAACATTAAAAAAAATCGACTGATTGACCACACAAATGGTCGATTTAATCCATACATTCTTAGACTAATATCTTTTATCCAGTTACAAAAAAATCAGACAAATTTTGTACATGTTAGGATTTCTAAATTCGTATAATGTAAAGCAACCCATTTTAGTACTTTGTGATGCTTAGTAAAATTTAGTACCAGCCATACAAATGGCTGACTTAACCCACATATTTTTGGCCTTATATATTCTAAGCAGGGGGACTGACACATCATCCTCTGAATAAATATATTTTTAAAAGTGAAAATGGACTGCATTACTACGCCCATTCAGGTATTTTTTATTAAAATTTGACCCTTTATAGAGGTTTAGTTTCCCTAATTTGTAGATTGCGTTACCCCATACACTCGTACATTACCTAATTTAAACCTTGTGTTCCTAGATCCACATTTCTTATTCAGTAATGTTATATTTAGTATAACTTACAAGAATTAAACGCTCATTAAACTTTGTTTTGGGTGAAGGTAGTCAGCTCTCCCGAATAAAATTTCTGTATTGGTTTAATCCGAAATCTGTAATTTGCTGTACAAAAACAGTTGTTTTCTGACTGTTTAATATTTTGTGTGTGTGCATCGAGGGAATGCATCAAATATTTAATTTTAAATTTGAATCGTAAGAAACCGATTATCTTTTTTTCATGTTAATAATTACTTAAAGTACTGCAGCGACTAAACGGTAAGATTATTATTTTTCCAGAAAATTATTTTTTTTATGTTTATTTGTGGATGGAGTAGATCGTTCCCAAATTATTCCAGGACGGACACAATACATTTATGCCAATGTTTTTCCAATTTTCACAGAATACCAAATAGTTTCCTTTCGATATGACCTTCAGAGCACGCTGCAATTCACGTTGATTCTCTTCAACCGATTCAAAACGTTGTCACCTGAGCGGTCTTTCCTAAAGAGTTACCGAATTTATACAGTGCTAAAACAGGCATATAAGGCAGTTGTTGGGCGGTATTGGTTGACAAATTTACGAAGAGCCAATACAGTGTTAGATGACGCTTTCTCATAGTTCCAAAACCAAGGATTGTCTTCGCGATCTCTTCCGTGTCGCGTTACACCCGATACCATATTAACACAATTGGTCGTTTATTTCCGGATCGTAAGCATATATTCAAGCTTCATCTCGTGTAACAATATTTACAATGCGCTGGTATCCAGCACAGATTAACCGCTGCAGTCTTTTTCGAAAAAAAGGGATTTTTGGCACCAACCAAGATGTAACAAAAAATATCTTTTAAAATGCAGTTTTCAACAGCAGATTCTGGGACACGACTTTTGTTCGTAGAGATTGATGTCCATTCCGAACAAGACTGAGACGAAGTAGTATTGTTTTTCTATTTATGCCACTTGTAAATATTTCTTCCCGGCAAAACCTATTTAAAAAAGAACCTTAACGTCTTATACATTCCCGAAGCAGAAATTCAATTTTGTAAACAAAAATGAATGCAATTTCCTTGCTTAACAGGATCACCAAAGAAAACGTAGCTGAAACGCTAATGACATTTGTGACATTTACATTACATATAAAGTACTTTTGCACACTACCTAACAGCTGATGTGTACTGCAAGAAAACTCTGACCATTATTTTGTTAAACTGGCTAATTTTTTTCACAAGGATATTCAAGTCAAAAAACTGGTGCAATTGTTAACTGTCTGAAAGTACCAGATATTCAAAAAAAATCCCCTTAAGAAATTAAAGCTACTGACTTTTAATATCGCTCCAAAGCAAAGGCAATTCGAGAAATTTATAACGAAATAATATGAATTAGTTGATTTGGTACGTCGCCTTTCAACACGGTTTTGGACTGGAGCAATCAAATACATTTTCTAGAGTAATTTGGTAGGCTGAATTCGAACCTGTAATTTAGTTTTCTCTCTCACGTCTGGTTTCCGAGATCCAAACAAATTTATGGAATTAAGTGTTCAAAAATACTTTAAATATTAGCGGTGGCATACGATGAGAGTACTCTGAGTCAAAGAAATGTTTACAAGTGGTACAAGCTTTTCACAGAAGATCGAGAAGAAGTGAATGATGACGCTGGCTCTTTACGCCACACCACATCAACAACCGCTGAAAATGTTGAAAAAGTGAAGAAAATTGTTATGGAGAATCGTCGAATCGCAATTAGAGAAGTTGCTGAGAATGTCGGCATGTCGGTTGGCTCATGTCATGCAATTTTTTAAAAAATTTTATGCAAGAAGCGTGTGGCAGCGAAGTTCGTTCTGAATTTTGACCAAACACAACGTCGTATGAGCACCGCTCAGGAATTGCTGAACGACGTCAACGATGATCCAGATTTGCCTAAAATGGTCATAACTGATGACGAGTCATGGGTATATGGTTATGATAACGGAACCAAAGCCCGATCATCCCAATGGAAGAGTCCAGTAGAGCTAAGACCAAAAAAAAAAAAAAAAATATATACACGCCAAGTTCGAACAAATGTCAAAGTTTTGCTCACTGTTTTCTTCGATTACCATGGCGTAGTGCATCAGGAGTTCTTACCACAAGACCCTACGTTAAATAAGGAGTATTACATTGAAGTTATGCGGCGTTTTCGTGTCTTTTGCATCATGATAATGCACCTGCTTACTCACTCATCTTTGCTTGTGAGAGATTATTTGGCCAAAAACAACACCGTTGTTATGCCTCAGCCACCGTATTCACCAGATTTGGCCCCCTGCGATTCTTTCCTGTTTCCAAGATTGAAGAGACCCATGAAGGGACGGCGTTTTGCGACCATTGAGGAGATAAAAACCGAATCGCTGATAGAGCTTAAGGACATACCCAAAAGTGCATACCAAAACTGCTTCGAGGATTGAGGGATCTGAGGGGGCTAATTTGAAGTGGATGAAATAGAAATTGATGAATAAATAAATATTTTTTGAGAAAAATAAAAATTCACCTTATTTTTTGAACACACCTCGTATACAAAGAAATTTAAATCACACACCTTAAGGTCACCACAGATCTTCCATTAATTATCGTTGTATTGATTAATGTTAAAATTTTAGTCACTGATTCGTAGTTTTTCTTTTTATTAACGGTGTAAGCAATTGGTATGGAAGAGCCTTTAAACTGTACTGAAATCCATCAATAAATAATCTCCATTCAGTTTTGTCATACGGCTGGTTCATTTTTTGAAACAAACCATCAACATCAGTACAGTATAGAATAAAGTTTTCATTTTTAAAATATGCAATTCCAAGCTTTTGTCCTGCAAGATGTTTCCACTGCTGCAGGCGTAAAGCTAGTAATTCTGCGTCTTGCTTCGTTAAATGTAAATCCCGAATTAGATCATTCAGCTCAGCTTGAGTCACTAAATGGTGTTCATCATCAGCTTGATACAAACCATTGCTGGTAAAAGTTGTTTCAGACTCACTGCTCGTTGCGCTGAGAATGACTGGTAATGGATCATTTGGATCATTTGGAAACCGATGGGACATTCGCATTCATTAACTTTTGTTAAACAGAAATAACAATCGGTTTGTTGGTACTGGAGTTGAAAAGTGACATGCTTAGACGCTACTATTATGAAGATCTAGAACGAATGTGGGCTTCTGTCAAATTAATAATTGTGGAATTGTAGTGTCAGTATTAATTGTTTCACAGCATTTCCAGTATGCGATAAAAAAGGAACAAGACGTGATAGCCCAATTTTCGAATTCAGCGCACCCAGATGTGTTTTAACATGCTTCGTTTCAAATTTGTAGACCAGTGTTATTCAATTCTACATTTACTAATGGGATAAAGGCAACAAAGGGTGAAAAAAAAGAAAAGTACGCATTAAAGATTACAATAGATGACAGCCATTGAATTGCTAGGTAACAGTCGGACGGGTGTTCGATTATACATTGCATTCATATGGAACTTTAAAAAAAAAAACTAACGTTATTAACCCCATTATTATTTTGCAAAATTGTTGAATGTAAAATACATCAAAAAGTTATAAGAGTTTTACACCACTCACCAATGCAATCATTTCTTTCGTTATAAGGCGAATGTTGTAGGTAAAAAAATATTATAAATTTTGCAGAAGAATTCTATGTAATTTCACTTATTCGTAAATTTTATAGTGAACAATTAGTATTTTTAAATTTTCCGCAATTAAGTTGAGTCTTGTTGTAAAAAGCACGTGTCTATAGCAGTAGTAGTGTTTATTCAACATGGTAGATTGGATTGTAAAAGTGGAGACCGCTTTCACGGAAAAGATGCAGCCGGACGTCGATTTTTCCTCGTATTTGTTGTTGTATAACCCGCATATACAACAAGGTTTAAGTTGAATGATTTGCAATCGTTATGTAACGTCTCATCAGCCGGGCATAAAGTAAGGTGGCTTATAAAACTTTGACCTAGTTAGAAACGTTCATTCATTATTCATTATTAGCATTCCGTTTCTGAAATATAATGTATGCTCCACAAAATGTATTTGTACCTCATTCCTGCGGCAAATGGAGAAATTCACGAAATTAGAATTTTTAGAAATATGAGATTCTTGTATTTCTGAAGCAAAGTCCACTAAATTTATAAGGGTTTTATAGTTTCCGTCTACAAGTGATAATAATAGTCTATATGTGATAACAGTCAGTCACTGATTAAAGCAGTGTAGAATGTGCCGATATACGCCAATATAATTAATTTCCACTTTCCAGCAAAATAACAGCACAGAATATTTCTTTGCTTTAGCTAACGGCGTTAATAATGTTATAAATGATGGTTGGAATGTTTCGTGATATTATTTCATTATTAACCACAAAAAAAAGAAAAGAATCACAAATTATAAGGTTTGGAAAGAAGATGTGGTTTTACAATTGCCTGAATGACTTAAGTCGTGCACTCGCCAATAATTGTAATCAAAATATTTAGTGATATCTATGATGAAACCGTCAAACTTATGCTGGGAATAGTTTTCCTTCTTTACTTTTATTGCACTAATGCTACAAACTTCATGGGGCTGTTCTAGAAATACATTTATAACTGACGCTGATTGGTCCGTTTAAATGCCGTAATAAGCTATGCTTAATCTTCAATAGGCTGCAAAACTAATACCCGAATAATAAAACAGTAAGCATATCGCATTATACGATATAAATATAAAAAAACATTAGGGCAACATTTCCGCTAGACTGTCTTACCTTCATGTTGAGATATATTTAATAGAGTATTTTGTATGGAGTGGCCACATAAGTATTGCGATATGATGAACGTATCATTGGATTTGGCCATTTGGCATGTTGTAGTATTCGCTGAAACTTAATAACTTTAGTACCAGGGATGAGATATCATAGCCGTTGTACAATATTTGAAAAATGGTATATTTTTTTGAAAGTGCATAGTTTGTAAAAAAATGTGTACAGTTCACAGCAAGGCCAATATTTGGCACCTGGTATTTTAACATTGTGAAATTTATTTGCTGTTATTAGTATGCTGAGCATTCCCTTGCTGATTCGATCATTCTTTAACGGTCGATTATCAAATATTTGGTAAAGTGAATAAACATTTTACAATACATTATAAATATTGAACAATGTCGTCGGATGTAATGAACTAAATTATCCGATGCCCTCTAGTTCGGTACAACCATGTTCGACTGCAATTCCTATTTTAATTATGTGGCAGTAAAAAGTAGAATAACATGCCATATTTATAACTGCTGTCTTAGGGAGTGCTAAAAGGAAAAGTAGCCCTTTTGAATAGCTATGCCGTTCAAAAATATTCCAAATAGAAAACTTCTGGGATAACACCTATCCAAAATTAATGTTGTCATATCTATTATCTTATATGGAAGGCGTGACTGCATCACAATTGGTGAATATATTAATACTAAAAAATTCTGGTTATGATCGATAAAGATTTACCCTATTTATCGTGTCCAATCTGACAAACGGACATAATTAAATCCTAATAAAAATACCAGTAACAAATCACATATTAAGATAACTGGACTCTAACATGTCTCCTTCATTGTGTTACACTTTTTCCTGCATCAAATATACGTATCCACAGCCCTGTGGGTGAGGGCTTAAAAGACCCTCCCCAACATTTTAAGTGTCCTAATTCATAAGTATATGAAATCGTCGATGTATATTTGCTTTGTATGTTTGTATGGATGTGTGAGTGTATATGTGAGTGCTGTTATCATTTAATAAATCAAAATAAGTTTTCATTTTATGACAGCTTTAATAGGCGTCGCTCTTGACATTTTTCTGTTGTGCTTTTTTGTTTGGTATGCTTTGTTTCATCTTTCATTTTCATTCAATGGCATTTTCTATGTCAAAATGTTAACTTTCTCCTGACTTTCCCCAACTGGGTGTCATTTGCTGGTAAGGAAACATATGGATTTAGAAATGTCTTCGACATTTTGTGCCTTCACTCCAATTTAATGACACTGCCTCCTTTACATTCCTCTCAGACACCGAAAGCGTGAATGGATTAGCTTTCTGTGTAGGCATTATCTATATTTTATATCATTTGTGATAAGTTTGTTTTTTTTATGACATGTATGAATTTTGTGATTTTTTTTTCTCTAGAATTGTGTTACTTTTGGTAAGCTTCTTCCTACGTCAAGAGCGGCGATGAAACAGGATGAGGCAATTTAATTCATTTTGCTTTAAGGCTATAGATTTGGAAATGAAATCCTTATTATCGTATAATTGGGCATAGTTTACGCACCTCATGTACAAACTACGGTGCAAATGTAAACGGTAAGCATAAATGCTAATAATGCGGTTACCTGGCTGCAAAACAATTACAATAGATAGAAATGTACTGAGTCAGCCGATATATCTCCCGCCAAACCAACCGTCAAAATGCTCAATTTACATGTTTTTAAATAATACATTATAATAATAGTAATAATAAATAAATGTCAACAATGAGGTGACTTCGAACCGTATTATGAACGAAAATTCATGACGAAAAATGACATCAATCTCTCAACATATCTCTATCAAATTAAACTTGAACAACTAGTATGAACCCTTGACGTCATTGTTATGTAAGGGCACACTTTTCATATATTTTATAATGTCACTAAATATAACTGATGTCTCCACTCTATTTATGATTCTCAAATATAAATACGAGTAAAATTTTTTCTCAATAGAATTGAATTACTTCGTAAAAAATGAGTCTATACGAATTGTTTTTCAGTCCATTGATTTGAATAAAACTTTCGTGGTTATTATTTATGTATTGCATTTCGTTATTTATTTCGAGATTATGTTAACAATAAATTAAAAATATAAAGAAATACAAACTCATGGACCTCACATACTTAGACATAGATTTGTTCATGATGTTTGAAATAAGTATTGTTTTCTTGGTGGTCGCGACATAGAAATTAACTTGCTTCTTATCATAATTATAAAGGAATTTCAATCAAATGCATAAGTGCGTCGAGCGCCAATAGAAGCGCATTGATCTGCATTTATTGGGTTTATTTTATTTTATTGTTGTACTTTGTTGGAAGAAATAAGTTTGGAAAATGGCTCATTTTTTTATTAAAATGTATTAATTTTAATAAGAAAGATAAAAATCCAGGTACCGGAATGTGTCGGAGTTACCCGGTCAAATTTTTCGCATTTTGCTATGTATTATAATTTAACGCAATTGACAACATTTTTAGTCACTGCAGTATACTAATGGCTGTTTCAGAAAGTACATTTCGATAAATCGGCCAATTTGTATGGCAGCTACCCGAATGCTTACAGAACGCTTGATGTGTGGCAACTTTGACTGAATTCAATATATCAATTAAAATGTGGTATTATAAACAAATAAATTGAACAAAACTTGAAGTTACTGATGTTTATAGATGGGAATCTGAAGATAAAACTTGGATTTATTAAAATCTGTCAATTTGTCAATTTCTTTATTTTATATAGTAAGCACCACAAGGGGTATGGTTGACTATCTAAAAAATTTCCCATAATAACAAAACAATATAATGCATAAAACTATGGGATTAATGCTGTGTATGAAGTAGGAGTTACATGGGAAAAAATTTAATTTGGACAAATCGGTTAATTTGTATGGGAGCTGTCGCGCCAATGTAGCCTAATTACAAATCCACCAGGTGGAGGTATAAAAAGATTTAAAATATTTTTGCACTTTCGCCGGAAGAGAAGGAAGGTATACACAATTTGATCCTGTAAGAAATGTAACGACAGAGCATCTAAACTATCAAGTAGCTTTTGATCAAATGTGTTTATCACAGAGAGAAATTGAAAACAAAAGCCGAAATTGTTTCTGGAGTAAAATTCTACGAACAAAACCATTTAGTTTTGTACGAGCTTGCAATCCTCAAGTGTTTAGCTAACTTAATTCCGTGAATAAAATGGAATTACATTGTCACGCTCCATAACTTCTGAACAGAGGTCTCCAGGAGATGGTAATTTAGCTTGTTTTATTGTGTGTGAAAAAATAACATTTTCTATAGCAAGTTAGCATTCTGCCACACCCATCTGGCATCCCGCACACTGTTCAGCGTCATATAACATTCATAAAAGTTGATTACTTTATTTCTGTGTTAATGACCGCTTAAAGCTCCGTTTAATATTTCAATGATCTAGACAAATATATCGACATTAGTACTTAATAAATGGAATGTCGATATCCGAGTATGAAGTTCCAAATGATTGAAAGCTGGCAGGTTTACATTTTACTGGATCATTTTACGTCGATTATGTCTGGAGTACATTGTCCTACAACAAATTACCGATCTTTCAGTACTATCAATTATTAAAAGTGATATCATGCATGATATCTCAGGTAGAACTGACTGAGATATTAAGGGAAATACAGGTGGAAATAAAATCATCCAACCATATGAGCATGACTAGATCGTCAATCGGTGTGAACAATTCAGAGTCAAATCCGACACCTGAGGGTAATGGAAATCTATTTGCGCGAATTAGAGAATCATTGGTCCCGCAAGAGGAAGGTTATGGTCAGCCAGGGAACAACGGCGACAAATTTGCTAATGTGCGGGAATCTTTAAATCCTCATAAAGACCCGTATTTTCAAAATTTCTTAAACACATTTGAAGAAACCACCCCAGAATATAGAACGTTGGATCCTATAAGCAGATCGCAAATTCCCAGGATTAGGGTTAATAAAAAGGTTAGCAACAGCTTGGCGTTTTTGAATATTATTGTGAACAATCTCCTTAGGGATGCCGATAGTATGGAGCAAGTTCATAGCGTAATATACTGTGTCGCTATAACTGTGGGTAAAATGTGTGGAATGTAACGGAAACTAGCGTACATCCGAGCAGAATAAACAAACCGTGAAACTGCGGGCGGAAATCGGAAGGCTGACCCAATACAAAAGAGGAGTATGTTCACACCATCTGATTCGGATGGTTAGACGAATTTTATGATCCCAAAACATGGAGCCATTGACACCAAGAATGCTTGATGAGATTATTGATCACCACACTCAGAGATTGCAGGCTGTCAGTAGTAGACTGAGAAGATATCTTGTGAGCATGAACAGGAGACATAAGAATAAGCTTTTTACATTTAATCATCTAAAATTCAACAGAATACTCAAGAACGAAACCTATATGCAGCGCCAAAATCCCCACATTCCGAGCAAATCCAGCCTAGAATCATTCTGTGGCCTATTGTGATAAACAGTTCCAACATATAACGAAAATCCAACATGGAATAACCCTATGCATATAGAACAAATGCAGTCTACCAATGTTACGGATTGTGACCTGAGAGCGGCCTTGACAAGGGGCAAAAATTAGAAGGCACCCACGCTCTTACGAACGTTCACCCACACTTAGCATTTCGTCTGAACAAGGTATTGAATGGGGAGTCGATAATGCCATAATTTCTTACGTTGGGAAGAACATTCCTATTATATAAAAATGGTGGCACAGAAGATCCGCAGAATTATCGTCCTATTACATGTTTGCCAACTTTGTATAAATTACTAACTAGTATTATAACGGGAAAAGTTTACGATCAATGCACTGGAAACAATTTGTTACCACTAGAGCAAAAGGGGATGTGCGAAAAATTCACGAGGCTGCAAGGAGTTGGTTACAATTGATGCTATAATTACAAGGAACTCAATTTTTCATAAACGAAACCTAAGCGTAGCCTTTATTGATTATAGAAAAGCATTTGATAGCATACCACACTCTTATCTGATCCAAATACTTAAGAATACTGGAATGAGTGAACAAATAACATCCTTTTTCGAAAGGACAATGCCAACTTGTAGGACAAATATTATCTATAATGGGTTAAGCACTAGAAAAATTCGGATAAATAGAGAAATTTTTCAGGGAGACACATTTAGCCTGTTATGGTTTTGCCTAGGCCTTACACCTCTTAGTAGAGCATTAAATATCGCTCCCACTGGATATCGCATTAAATAGCAGGAGCGACAATCTGCAGTAACCCACCTATTGTACATGGATGATTTGAGATTGTTCGCAAGATCGAAATGCCATCTTTTGAACCTGCTGAACATTGTTGAAAGGTTCAGTAACGATATACTCGTATGTATGCAGTTTGGTTTCGAAAAATGCAAATCTATTGAGATGATGAGAGGTTGAGTGGTACATTCGAAGGACGAAAAGTTGGGCGGACAGAGAGTAGTGAATATATAAAATCAACATTACAGTCAGATTTATAAATTCAGGGAATTCTTTTTCTCAAGGAGATTTGTAGCTACTCGATATTGATAAATCTGGACGAGAACCACACACACAGAAACTACAAACTATATCATTAATGGATGATCTGTAATGGCAAGTACAATCAGGAGCCAATTCCTGGAGGAAAAGTTTTCTTATTGCAAGTATCAGCTTGAGGAAGTACTCATAAATCATAATTACTATGTACATATATATAATTATATATATATATAATTATGTCGTACTATGTCGACTGACAGGTCAATTATTCCGAATAGGCCAGACATTGTCTAGGTAGGTAAATGCGAAAGAGTTGGATATGTCATAGATGTTGCAATACCTCTTTCGGAGAACATCAGTCGAACAGTAGCAGAAAAAATATCCAAATATGCTGACCTGGCTCTCGAAATAAGGCAAAGGGAACATCTCACTAGTGTACGCATTATACCCGTAATAATCTCTAGTACCGGAATAGTGACGAACTCAGTGACCCAACATCTAAATGATTTGGGACTGTGCGGTGAAATTCACGAAATGTC
The DNA here is from genome assembly GCA_019455685.1 of Philornis downsi. Lineage (NCBI taxonomy): Eukaryota > Metazoa > Arthropoda > Insecta > Diptera > Muscidae > Philornis > Philornis downsi. The sequence continues at coordinate 1,440,568 of JAHXMU010026336.1, read as the reverse complement.
GATATCGGTAGCTCTGGAAACGTGTGAGAGACAAAAAAGCGAGCGATGAAATGAGTGGAAAAAAGTGTGCTGAAGTGACTTGTGGCCGAGACCACCTTCATGTGCAGCTGCTAATGGACCCCAGCTCGTGCGGTATCTGAAGAGGATAGAGGCGTGGGAATAATAATAATAACAATAATAAAAATAAAATAATTGATAAAAAAAAGTTATTTGAATATCTTATTGTAGTGAAATTGGGGTGCTACCCTGTGCTAGCTGATGACATCCATTCAAATCGCTACCCATTAAAAAAAATCATCCAGGGAAATTGAAAAGATTCGCTGATCGTGGTTTAGAAGTGGTGAACAATTGGGTAATCATCGATGTGTTTAACATGGGCTGGTCATAGTAGGAGGGATGCTATTGTTTTTTTTTTTTTTTTTTTTTTTTTTTTTTTTTTTTTTGACAGATCCTCTATAGCAATGAAAACACTTTAGATCTTTTTTATGACAATTTTCTTCTTTAATCAGAATTCTTATAACTGGCTAATTTAAGTTATTAATGAACAACTATTTTAAATACCCGTTAAAACATTGTAGGTTTTTGTATTGGAAACAAAAAAAAAGAATACCGAAATCCTAAAAATGTTTAATATTCCTACAACGGTTATCCGTCATACTGCATATGTTTCATCGGTTCCTTTGATGTAATTAAAAACGATTCTCTAGAAGCTGAAATTATGCTCATATATGATTGTGGAAGGTATGCAAATAATATTCTTTGGGATGATTTCCCCTTCTTTTTTTTGCTGTGTATCTATATGTGCACATATAATATTATCAGCTACTCAACTGAAATTTTTATTTTTTCGTTAATAATGCCATTATTATAGATCGATAAATATAAGTGTTATATTTAATTAAAAACTTGAAACCGTTGAAGGAATTATAATTATCATCTGAGAATATATGGTGACATTAAAATCTCTGACCATTTTTATAGTGTGCAACCCCCTGAGGACATCGATTCGGTAATCATACATCTTTCATATTGCCAATTTGATTTTTTTATTCTCTGCTGCTCAGTGTGCCACTCAGTTGATTATGGGAGAGAATACTGTCGTTTCGTACAGACTTACATTGGTTGCAGGCAACAACATCGACAAAATACTTCCTTGGCCACTTGATATTGTTACGCTTGTATGTATGTATGTAATTCTAACGGTAGCGAAATGTTATAAAAAAGCAGTAAAAGTATTGAAATCAGTGGCAACGATAGCGTAAAATGAGCGTAAATGATATCTGGTACGCATCAATGCATTACCATGACAGGGAACGTGCGTTTGCATATTGATTGAAAATTGCTCCATAAATGACGCTCAAACCATTTCCGCAATTTGCTTCAAACGATGCAGTGGAGTGCCCTACTTACCGTGAAGTTACGATGGTCGAATTATAACTAACTAGAATTAAACACAAGGAGACATACATGCATGATATTTTAGAATATCACCTAACACAATAATTTTTTTGTATGTCTTCACCCGACAAATGGAGGTATATGTCGTTCGATTTAACACCTACAAGAAAGAGTCTAATGTACCTAACATGTTTTGACCAAATATGCTTCATGACTCAGATGATTGAACAATCTGTCTGTCTGACTGGCAGGCTGGAAGGTAGACACTATAACTGCCGTTCATCTTTGTCAATCTTCCTTAAATTTAACACAGACTATTATTTTGCCGTATCGTAGGTGGTGATTATGAATGGGCTATATTGGCCCACCCCTTCGAAAAAAATCAGTCGGCTAACTATGCTCCTTCTGGTATTTCCAATACCGATACCGATGACCGATTTCACCCATGTATTCTTAATTTCACATGCTTAAGGCTGCCACACTAAATGCAGTCGCATATAGCCCATGTTAAGAGATTATTCAAGTAGTGTCCAGGAATGAAATTGGGCGCATTGTCAGGCCACTGTCGGAGCCTTTTATAGAAGTTGGACATTTTCTGAAATTAAATTTTATGTCTGTGGCTCCAACATGCAGTTTATGAAGTTCCGCTAAATCAGTCAATTGGTATGAGAGTTGCTTCAATGGGCGTGGCCCTTGGCGCGCATGACGCGTAAGTCCAAAGCATTTACTTCAGAGATATGAAGCTAAATATATATATATATATATGTATATCAATCGATCATTTACAAGGGAGGAAGCGCGGTTTCTTGATTGATTTTCCCAGGTATTGCTAGCTACAATGAATACAAATTTAGGTCGCAGTAGTTTACTTTTTAGAAGTTGCAAGAAAAAAAATTAGATTGCAAAAAATCAGTCAATCTGAATGGAAAATGCCATGAGCCAGGTACCAGTAGGGGTATTTTCGATCGATTTTCGGCAGTTTTATCAAGAAATGCAGGTCGCTGGGGGAAAATATCGATCAAGCAACCGCGCTTCTTTTGCTACATCTCATGAAAATGACCTATTAAACTCATATATATTTAGCTTCATATCTTCCACGTAGATGTGTAGATTTAACCCAAACTTGACACATGTGATGCATGGGAAGAGCCACGTTCATTGAAGTAATTCTCATACAAATTGACTCATATAGGGAAACCATATTTTCTTTCTATGAGCATACGACATAGACATGGACTACAACAACAACCCGCCTTTTCTTGTACCACTCATACAAATTTCCTAACCCATCTTATATACTCGTACTCCTGGACTCAGTATTTCAGTATTGTGCATTAATTCGGAGCATTTGTTAACAAGAACCCAGTGATTTAGCATGTACCTTCGGACGCTCTACATACGTTTCTGTGCACGTTTTGAATTTATCGTAACAAAAACATACCACCATTGTTCACAAATATGTTCTGGCAACATATAGGTATATTAAAAATGTTGGAAGCTTTGGAAATCAGCAGCGTAATATGCTGCTGCACTTCGTACCGTTGTCACTTCATCAGACGTTTCTTTAAGAGAAATAATTTATTAGATTACCTTGTAAAAGTCACATCGCTGTACTAATAGCAAATCCTTGCCTGTAATGTAGTAGTCAAACGGCCATCGTATTATCCTGCCTCCACTTAGTATGCGTTGAAAAGTGAGCTCAAGTTCCATACTGGTTATTGAAGATGGTATGAAAGCTTTTGTCTGCATAGTCTAGGATGTTTACCATTATATAAACATGCATATGCATATATATATATATATATATATATATAAACATATGATCATATCTATACCCAAAAGTTATCAGAGAAAGATTAATCTTAAAGCATACTAAAAATCGAAGTGCAACCAACACATTTTGCGCTCGCTTGCGATGTTAGGCAGTAACATAGCACAGAGAATATGTAAAAGTCATCCAACATCGACAATGTTATACCATTAGGGTAGCCAAATATGCAGTAAACGGGCATTCTTTTTTTAACGCAAATATTTGTTTAGAAAAAGGCGCTTACTCTCCAAGCTTTTGAAATGTATCTGATGTATATCGACAACGATGGGTTCGCAACGAGATGGATTAATATAATTACTACTAAGTTGAGGACGAATGAATTCTAAATTGTAACATTAAAAGACCGAGAAATATAAAGGGACAAAAAACAAGATCGTGTTTAGATCGGATATATATTAGGGCAGCGAACCATAAGATAGGATTTGCCGAGATACAATAACTTTTTAAAAGGAACAGATGAGCGTAACAAATTGATATCGACTACGAAACAAGTTGTAAACATTAGTGCTATAACAATAGATATCGGATGTGCAAATTTAGCAAATTTTAGTAAAATGCGCACTTTCGAAAATTCCAACTGAAATTGCATAATTGACATTTATAGTTGAGGTCTGTACACAAATTTCAGATAAGTGAACAGACTTACGTATACTTCCATCAAATGTCCTTTTGCATTGGTAAAAAGTGTGCAGAGTGCCAGAAGGCATGGTAAAACTCCAAGTTCTCATCAAGAAATGGTCTAAATTAATGCACAGAACTCCATTCGAACTAAGTTTATAAGACGCATGACATATTCAAAATTCGACTGAATTCAATGTATGTGCTTGATCTTTTGGCCGATACTTCTCAACATTCTGCTGATACTACAACTACAGGGTGGCGCATCAATTTCAGTACAATAAGAAATTCAATTAATGTTTCCCCCCCTATTGTATAGAAAATTAAATTGTTTTATGTAACTAATTCGTTTTAAAGACGATAGACCGTAAAAGACTATATAGGCATATATATATATATATATATATATATAT